>CM070090.1:5475235-6075235 GCA_036178185.1 Liparis tanakae | reverse complement strand
ACACTTTTAAGTGTCTCCTTTGAAAAACATGTAATGATATATCATTATTTCTTTCTAGCTGAATTTGCCTTTGATTTTCTCAATATCTGTAAAGTAAATTATGCTGAACATTATTATGGGAACAGCAGGTCATCACTAATAATAAAGCACTGCCATTCTCATATACACGTGTAATGATCTGCTTTAAGAAATGTTCAAATATTGTACAATTATGAATAACATTATTAATTTATAAACGACTTTAACTTTGATCACCTGAAAAAACTGCACAGTAATATCTCATGGCAGTAATCATGGGAATAGCTAAGGTAAACAATAACAAGAAAGCAGTATCATTTTCAGAAACACTTTTAATGATCTGCTTTAAAAAAGATAACAATATTGGAACATTATGAATAACAATATTTAATTTAAGCTTTGATTATGTCAGTAAATCCTGCTGAATATGATCATGGTCATAGCAGAGGTCATCAATAATAAGATGCCATTGTCATTTGTACTCACACTTTTAATGATCCTTTAAAAAAATTTCAAATATTGGAGAACTAGGAATAACATTATTTATTTTAAGATAACGTTAACTTTGATTTCAACTATAATATTATTTCAAATAATTTCCTAGATAATTTCTTTGACTAAAATTTTGTTTTTGAGAAATTATTGCTGGAAAATATCTCTATTCACTTCTGGGCCGTACAAGCCGTCACCATGGCAACATGAACAGAGGAGCATTACACTGGCCCACAGAGTAGAGCTGTGCGTCACAGGTAGGATTACATCACCTTGTTAGACTTTCTTTTTTTGGTTCTAAAATGTAAACACATATAGGGGCTACATATAACAGCCTACATATCGAGACTCTACAACTTTAAACTAAACGCTTATAGCCACTAAAACATTATGGGAGCTAATAATCCAGGATTAAGGAAGACCAAAATGAATATTTGATTTTTATTTAGATATATGTTATACATACAATTACCTTCACATTGAAAATGCGGAAGGTAATGTTTTGATCGCTGTGTATTTGTGTGCCTGTGTGTTATTCGCATAAGTCAAAAAGTATTAAACCGAATCGCATGAAATTTGGTTGTAACACCCTGTTAATGTTGTGTCTGTCTCCCCAGGAATTGGCCCTCCCCTCAGCCTCTCCTGATTGTCATTGTCGCCACCTGCCCCAGCCACTCCCGTCTCACTGATTCCTGATCTCCCACACCTGTGTTTCCCCACCTTATATATTCTCCCAGTCTTTGCTTTGTCCCCTGTAAGATTGTTGTGTGTTTTGCCCTCGTGTACAATTGCTTATCTGATTAAGTAAATCATTTTGCTACTTGAACTCTGAGTCGAAGACTTTCTCTGCGCTTGAGCTGCCGGTGTGAACCCGCGACATTACAATCCGACCATGGATGGCTCAGCGGAGGACGGTGTGCGCTCTATTTTCCAGGCGCAGGAGGAGCGCCTTTCCAGAATTGAGCAGCTAATCGCTGGGTAGAAGGAGCTCCACCACCAGCAGAGTTCTTTAACTGAACAGCTGAGGGATCTGCAGTGCCCGAGCAAGCCATTGCAGGCCGGCTGTGGTTCCCGGTCGCCAGCGCCGGCTGGCTACCAGCCCAAGCAGCCCTCGCCGTTCCTGTCCGACAAGCCCCGTGACCCGTCGGCTCCCCGGCTGTTCACCACTCTCCCCTGGCAGCCGCCGGCATTCCTGTCCCGCACACATCGTGACCTGTCGGAGCCCCGGCTGTTCTCAACAGTCCCCCGGCAGTCCCCGCCGGTTCCGGCTGCCGCCTTGGTGCCGCAGTCCCCGCTGCCGCCTCGGTGCCGCAGTCCCCACCGGTTCCCGCTGCCGCCTCCGTGCCCGGTACCCCAGCTACCCATTCCCCGTACTCCGCCCCGCCCCGCCCCCAGGAGAGCCCTTCTCCTGATGGTCGCCCTCCAGCCCACCCCCCAGACTGCTTCTGCCATGCCCTTTGTCCCTCCGCAGGCTCCCCTCCACCCACCCTTATTGAGCCTTTGGGACGTCTAGTATCCGTCCCTTAAGAAGGGGGTACTGTAAAGTCCCATTTCTGTTTTTCCTGTGTTCTGTGTCTCCTATATGTGTCTTAATTGTTTAATTCCCAGCACCTGCCCTCAGCCACTCTTGTCTCGTTACTGTCTGTCGTACACCTGTTTCACCCCCTATACATTGTCAGTCTTTCCCTTGTCTCCTGTCGGCTTGTTGTCTAATGTCTCTCGTTCCTGTCCGGTTCTTGGTTCTACTCGCCTGCCTGTCCGGAACCTGGATTTCTGCCTGCCCCCTTTTTGACCTTGTTTTGGTGAACAGTTTTTTGACTCATTAAAGAGTGCCTTTTTGTTATTTCACTTCGTCCCAGCCTGTCTCTCTGCGCATGAGCCTCACCCCTACGCTAAGACCTGACATTGGTGGGATGATTGGTGATTATCCTGAGACCATTTGATTAGATTTGGGGATCAACTGGGTCAAAGGTCAAGGTCATGAAAGGTCAACATCGTCTTTGAATGGCATGAAATTTGGTGGGATGATTGGTTATTATCCGGGGACCATATGATTTAGATTTTGGGATTGATCGGGTTAAAGGTCAAGATCATGAAAAGGTCAAAATCTTGTTTATACCATAGCACGGTCAATTTTTATGTTCATAATGCAATGCCCAATCTTGTGATATGCGCTCTACCGAGTGCCCGTTCTAGTTTTAAAATGTTTTTATATTACTAAGTGTCTGAATGTCACTTTAATGTCAGCAGGGTTTGTTTGGGTGTGTGCTTTGCTGTTGATTTAGTTTCTCGTGTGTTTCTAATGGAACGAGGAATTAGTGACACATGCTCCCACTGCTCCACCAACCGGCTGGCGGCGAGGTGATCACACACAGCTGGGTCTATAGAGGCGGTTACAAGTGAAGTCGGGACATCAACACACAATCAAAGACACACGTAGAGTTAAGAGGCGTTTATTAAGCCATCAGAATGTCCCACGCTCCCTGTTGCACTCGACCGTTACACGTATGACCTCATCAGGCCGTGTGCACCCACACCTTCATGGACCACTCTTGTTGGCAAGCAGCTGACCGTGATGTGTTTCTGTAAATGCTGAGTGGACTGTTTTACTGACAGCCATGATAACAAGCAGATGTGAGAGGCGTAGAGTGGCGCTCTGGTCATGGAGCTGGCGGTCAGGCGCTTTCTGGAGCTGCTGCTCACTTGTGACCCTTTGCTCCTGCAGCTTCCGGCTCGGCTGCTTTTCCCTCCTCTTCCTCGGGTCGGGCTTCAGCTTTGATGTCTGTCTTCATGGGGTCTGTGTCGTCTTTCTTGGCAGCCGCTTCATCTTCTTTTTCTTCTCTTGTTGCTTCTTCCTTCTCCGCCTTTTCTTCTGCATCCTCATCTTTGTCGTCGCCTCCTTCCGTCTTCACCTCCTCTTGGGCTTCCTCTTCAACCTCGGGCTCCTTTCCTTCTCCTTGGTCTCCTTTCTCTTCGTCATCTTCGGCAGCCTCTGTCACCTCTTTTTGCTCTTCCTCACCACCTGCACCAATAGATAAAAATAGATGAATTTGATGTCATCAGGATTTTAATAATTTTAAATTTTAATTGAGAAATTACAAAACAGGAACATACGTGTACTAACCCTCTTCAGTCTCCTTGTCTCCTCCCTTAGCCCCTTCATCTACCGTTGCCTCTTCTTCATCCTCTTGCTCTTTATCTCCATCCTTTAATTTTTCCTCTTCATCCTCCTTCTCGTCTTCCTCCTTTGTCTCTTCTCCTCCCTCTTCTTCTTCCTCTTCTTCCTCCTTTACCTCCTCCTCGGCCTCCTCCTCTTCCCCAGGTGGGCTGGCCTCTGCTTGCTGGGTGTGGATGGCAGAGATGAGGCCCTCGATGGTGCTGAAGCTGGGGAGGTGTGATGTCATCATGTAGGAGGTGCCAGAGCTCAGGCTGGAGTGGAAGGGCCGGGCGATGGAGGACGCTGAGAAGCTGTGGCTGTACAGCGAGGACACACTCCCACTGAAACGAGACTCCTCCCCTTCCAGCAGCTGCCTGTAGAGGTGTGTGAACAGAGCGGCGATGAGTACTGCAGGCCGGGGAACTCAGTGAGCGGCCATTTGTCATCACTCACCGTGCCTGATACGAAGTGTGGAAAGTTAACGTTCATCCTCATAAATCTCAGAGTTGCTTCATCGCAGAATATGTTGACCAACATAAAAGGTGACCAGCGTTTTAAAACGTGTTCTATCCTACGCTAAACTCTTAAACTCTTTGAACACATACCTTCACCTCGGCCTCTCTGCAGCTCACCTGTAAGCAGCGATCTCGATGTCCAGAGCCATCTTGACGTTCAGGAGGTCCTGGTATTCTTTCAGGTAGCGGGCCATCTCATGTTTGCTGCCCCTCAGCTCGCTCTCCAGCTCGGCAATGGCGTCCTGAACAGAAGACGATGACGAGTCAGGACAACGAATACGTAAAACCCCTCAAATCAAAAGTTCTGGATGATAAGCTCGGCCTCTCCGTAGAATACGCGACTGACATGCATGGCGTCGATCTCGGCGTTCTGCTTGTCCTCCGTCTCATGCAGCTGTCTCTCCTGGGCCTCGTTGAGGCCTCTGCAGGCCTCGATCTCCAGGAGGCGGGCCTGGAGCTGGCGCCGGTACTCTCCCGCTTCGCCCTTGGAGCTCCTCACGGCGTCGCTGTGCTGGGCCACGCTGTGGCTCATGGAGCCCAGCTTGCCCCTGAACCACTCCTCCGCCGCCTGCATGTTTCTCGCCGCCAGCTTCTCGTACTGGGCCCGGATGTCCTTGAGCGCCCCGGAGAGGTCGGGCGCCGCGGCCTGGGACTCGACCGCCACCTGGACGCCCATCTGGACCTGGGCCTGGAGCTCGGCCAGCTCGCTGCCGTGGATCCTCTTGAGGAAGGCCAGCTCTTGCAGCGCCGTCTGGACGCTCTTCTCCAGCTCGGCCTGAGCCAGAGCCGCCTGGTCGGCCTGGCGCCGGGTGTCCGTCAGCCGCCCTTCGGCCTGTTGGCGGGCCAGCTCCTCTTCCTCGTATCGACCCTGCAGGGCGCCCAGGGTCTGCTCCAGCCGCTCTCTTTGTCCCAGGGCGGCTTGTTGCTCCCCCTGGCCTGGTCCACGGCCCTCAGGGCCCGGGCCTCCTGCTCGTACAGCGCCCGGAGGCGGGACGGCTCGGCGTGCCTCTGCCTCAGCAGCAGCAGCTCCGCCTCCAGCGCGCGGTTCTGCTGCTCCAGCTCACGCACCCGGTCGATGAAGCCGGCGAAGCGGTCGTTGAGCTCCTGCAGCTGGCCGCGCTCTTGGGTGCGCACGTTGCGGAACTCAGAGCTGACCTTAGCAGCCTGGCTGAGCTGCAGCTCCAGGGACGCGGCTTGTGAGGAAGAGGAGGAGGAGGAGAGCAGCCCCCGGCCGGGAGAGGAGTGCTGCAGACGGGAGGAGGACAGCGGGGAAGCGTGGCTGGAGTAGACGGAGTGGGTCCGCCCTCGGGTCACCGCGGCACGGGGGGGGGCCTCGGCATACCAGCGTCTGTACGGCGAGGCGGAGGAGAAGGGGTCATATCCGATGCTACTCATGGCTGATGGTAGGAGGACGGGCTGCTCTTCCTCTCCTGTGTGTGGGTGTGTGGGTGTGTGGGTGGATGTGTGTGTACGGTTCAGGCTGAAGCCTCGACTGCTCCCTGCTGCCGCAGCCTTTGCTTTTATAGCAGCTCAGTGAGCTCTGACGTAGCGCTTTCCCCAAACACTGACCACGCAGCCTGGGCTGGCTCCCGCTGACCGGCAGGAGACGAGACGGAGGGGCTCCGCGGGGACGAGCCAATCAGGGGGCAGCGAGTTAGGGACAGGAGAGAAGACTGGAAGTAAGGTCGCAAACATACAGGTCACATGCATCCATATTTATGTTTTCTTTCTCCATTAAAGTGACTTTTATCAAAGCTAAGTTTCAAGAAAATATATATGTGTGCTTATGTGGACTTAAAAAAAACTGGACCACATTTTATTAAGAGTTACATTTTTTTAGAACAAAACACATGGTTAATCTACTTGTGCTCTGTCACTGCAGGAGAGGGGGGGGGAGGGGGGCTGTCCTGATTTAACAACCGTGACACAGCATCTCTACTTCTGGTGGAGAGCAGAACTACAGCCTTCACCTCAAAAGACCTGCAGTAATAAAATCATATAGAATATTTGTTTTCAAACGTTGTGGTCCATTACTAAGCTTGGCTGTTATTTAGTAGTGCACATATGTGGGGTCAGTTTTGACAACAATGTTAATAATATTTAACACATATTCTCAGTTTCTGACTCTGTAAAACACATTTTATTAAACTAACAATCTGAATCCACTAAATAAGACCTGAATGTAATGAGGACATTTGAAGTAATGTAAAGTCAATTATGAAATTGGTAAACAATGTTGTCCCTATGATTTGACATGGGAGAAGGCATCAATCAATCACAACATATTTCATGTTACTTTAAGAGCAATGTTTTGAATCAGTGAAACAAAAGTCTTGTCTGCATTTCGTCAGGTTGGTCTTTCAATTCCACAAAAGACAAATAGATATCTTTGTCAGGTCAATCACACACAGCTGCTGACATTTTCTGTTCTATTGTGTGAGTGAGTGCACCTATGTGTGTACGTGTAGGCGTGTGTCCGTGTGTGTGCGTGTCTGTGTGTGTGTGCGTGTTCCAGAGTGTGAACCCTCCAGTAATGTGCCTATGCAGCACAGGCCCCAGTACTGAGACAGCTCTGCGCCCTCTCAGAGGAGAGGTGTGGGGCTCAGTGGGCGCTGTGTGGACTCTGCTGCAGGCTGAGTCATCCCGTTGTGATCACCCTAACCTCACAGCTCTTTGCCGCCCTAACGGCAGCCTGACTATCTGCACCTGGGCGACGTCTTGGCCGACAGGACCTGGGCAAATGAAAAAGGGAAAGTAGAACATTAACTTCTCTTCCCCAAAAAAATAACCTGTAACAAGTGTAATGTTTAGGTCAACGACGTTCTGCCTGTGAAACCGATGCACATTAAAGCACAGCCTTAGTCAAAGTATCAAATAATAAACATAAAACGTCCAGTAACTTCAGGAATCTGCATGGTCACAGCATCGCAGCAGCACCTTATGCATCCCCTGGTGGCCACTAGGGGCGCTGTGTGCATAACAAGCTGACAGGCACACAGCCTCCAGACTCCATCATTACTAATACTGCCACAGGGGTTGACCGGTAAATGTTTATTGTTAATATTAATTTCATTCCTGCATTGAAAACTGTTTTAATATTCATCCTGTTAACCACAAACACAAAGTGACGCAGCGGCAACGAGCCACGTCCCGCGTTGTTTCTGCAGCGTCACCGCGCACTCCTCCTCAGGCTCAGGCCGTCTGGCATCACGCCTGGAACTCCATTAATATCATATTTTTGGAGGATTGTATTGCCCTCTTTTTTCTATACTTGGATCATAATTTGATTGGACATGGCAGGAGATATTGACTTTGGGCTGACAACTCTGGAATTACCAGAATTATATAGTTTCCCAGCTCCATCAGTATTCCTGTCCTGTACGTCTGAGTGCTTCCTAACTTTCCCTTTCATCAAGGATACTCGCTGATCTGGCTTCGATTATTCATCCCGGGGGTGTATAATGTTTCCAGTAGGGTGGAAAAACTGGACATTTCTCAACTTTAATAATTTAGTATAATTAATATGTTGAGACAGGGCAGCACTTTGATGACTTAAAGTGCAGTCCGCCCCATGTGTGTCTATGTACCACAGCTGTGTATCTCACAGTGCATGACTCAAATCTCCTTTGAGATCCATTCTTAACCCAGTGTGACATGTCGCGTGTATAACTGATACTAGAGCAACCCCTAGAGGCCGTGGACAGTAACAACACTTTATAAAATCCCTCTGCCTGTTTCACAATTAAGGGACTTCATGATTATTTGCTAAGATATGATTCTTCGGGTCGGACCAGATCGAGTCTTTAAAGATTAGTCAAGATGTAGTTCGAGATCTTTGAAGAGCCTTTTTTCCTTTTAACTTTGCACCTCAGTTGCGTTACCATGATGATTATTATTGGGTGAGAGTAGCGGATGCAGCTTCTGATTAACTTTGCATTCTGCGGAAAGTTATGTTTCGATCGCTGTGTATTTATTTGTATGTGTGTCATTCGCATAAGTCAAAAAGTATTAAACCAAATCGCATGGAATTTGGTGAGATGATTGGTTATTATCCAGGGACCATTTGATTCGATTTTTGATCGATTGGGTCAAAGGTCAAGGTCATGAAAAGGTCACAATCTTCTTTTTACCATAGCAAGAACTCAAATAAATGCCCCGTCGGATATCAAAACACATTTGGGGGGAATTGATGACGGAGAGTAACTTTTATTCTTAAATACTGATGAATGAAACAGCAAAAAGGGCACTTTTCTCACCCAGGGCAAAAGGGCTGGTGCTTGAGCACCACTAGGGCTCTATCTGTGCACGCGGTAATTTTTTATCCAATTGGCATGCAACTAATGCCAAAATGTGGTGAAGGTATGCGCTCTACCGAGTCTATTTCATCTGTGTTTTGGCAACATGTTGCTCTCCCCCTCCCGCAGTGCGGAGCCGGTTCCGCCCTGTGAAGTGTGAACACACGTTATATTTACTAAACATATGGACCATCTTCAGAGTGCAACGAGTTGCAGTTCCTCTCTGTTCCTTTCTGAACGAGGCACCTCTCTGAAGCCAACTCTGCTCTTCACACTTTTGTTCCACAGACCTCAGTTTAAAAGTCATGTTGCTATTTTGGCCGCCTCTCTGACCTCTGGCCTTTCCCAGCCACCACATGCCTCCCTGCAGCTCGGCAGAGGCGTCGTCCTATTGGCCGGCCTCGTACGTCCATCAGAGCGGGAATGCCTCTCCCGCGTGGGAAGTGAAGGGGGCCCGTCTGCACTGCGCCGCCACCACCATCCAGCCGGCTATAAAAAGGCCGTGGTATGCCGGCTCGGGCTCACTGTCGCTCAGACGGTGTGTGTGCACGTCAGAAGGACTGAGAAAACTCTGTTAGCTTCAAGTCAAACTCACGAGACGCACCGCAAACATGGCCGCCGCCCATCGTTTGGTTATCGTCCGCCACGGGGAGAGCATCTGGAACCAAGAGAACCGCTTCTGCGGCTGGTTCGACGCCGACCTCAGCGAGAAGGGGGTGGAGGAGGCCAAGCGCGGAGCGCTGGCCATCAAGGACGCGGGCCTCAAGTTCGACGTGTGCTACACCTCCGTGCTGAAGCGGGCCGTGAAGACGCTGTGGACCATCATGGAGGGCTCGGACCAGATGTGGCTGCCCGTCATCCGTACCTGGCGCCTGAACGAGCGCCACTACGGAGGCCTCACCGGCCTCAACAAGGCCGAGACGGCCGAGAAGCACGGCGAGGAGCAGGTGAAGATCTGGCGCCGCTCTTTTGACACCCCTCCTCCGCCCATGGAAAAGGACCACGCCTACAACAAAGTCATCAGTGAGGTGAGACAAGTGGAACTATTAGTATGACTTTTTAATGAGAAGAATATTATATCGCGCTTAGTTGTGTACCTTCGATTGTTGTGGGAGTGATCTACCTTTGTTACGACCTCCAGTCCCGGCGCTATACGAACCTGCAGCCCGGCGAGCTCCCCACATGCGAGTCGCTGAAGGATACCATCGCCCGCGCCCTGCCGTTCTGGAACGACGTCATCGCGCCTCAAATCAAGTCGGGGAAGAATGTTATTATCGCCGCCCACGGCAACAGCCTGCGTGGCATCGTCAAGCACTTGGAGGGTGAGTAAGACGGAGAGTAGGAGGACGCAGCTTTAGAAAAAAAGATCTGCGGTAAAACGTTTAAGGTGAATGCTGTTATGTTATGAAACAGATCATAACAAAATGGCAAATTAACCAAGGATCTGGGTTTGAAAAACAGCTTTCATTGTAAAGGCCAAGGCCTAAATGATCACACACACAAGCACACACACACACACACACCTACACACACAGTTGTGGATTACAGAGCATAAAAATAGCATGCAGGGACTAAGGGACAGGGCAGAGGGTCATGAGTTTGGTTCCCATTACAGTCATGACCTTTATGCATAAAGGTTGCACTTTTTCAAGGTGTGGCCAGACATGGATAAGAGAGGAGCGGTACTTTATTGTATTTTACACTGCTGTATTTGCAAATATGTATATATATATATATATATATATATATATATATATATATATACACATTTAATATTTCACTTTGTATAGTTTATGCACAGTCGCTTTTTCTTTCTTTCTTATATTTATATTTTATTCTTGTGTGTTTAGTTTATTGGTGCTACTGTGTCCACAAATTTCCCCTTGTGGATTAATAAAGTATATTTCTATTCTATTCTACTACTGGTGTCATGGAGGAGAGAAACAAGTAGATCAAGTTTCTCAGATTAGGATTTACAGGCTGCTGCGATCAAAATGACTGAAAACACAATCAGATGTAATGAAAGCCTGCAGAGCCGATTCCTTTTGTTATGCGAGACTCGTGTCCTTCCTGTCTGGGCCCCGCCTCTCACTGTATCAGTTACATCCCCTCTCCGTTCTGTCTGCTGACCTGCACGTCTACCCGTCTGCCCAGGCATGTCCGACGCTGCCATCATGGAGCTGAACCTGCCCACGGGAATCCCAATAGTGTACGAGCTGGACGCCGACCTGAAGCCCATCAAACCCATGGCGTTCCTGGGCGACGAGGAAACCGTGAAGAAGGCCATGGAGGCCGTGGCCGCCCAGGGCAAAGCCAAGAAGTAAGCCTGCGCTGGAGAAAGGCGGAAAGAAAAGAGACTGTTCCCCCTTCGAGCTGCAGCCTTTACCCCCGGTGCATCCATCTTTGTAGTCCATTCCAGCTGGGGACCCGTTGAAAGGTTCTTTTGGAGACGGGCCGTACTCAGCACATTTGCCCGGTTTGTTTCAGTGACAGAGGACCTGTCGATCAGAGCTGACCGCCCGCCCGGTCACACATCACTCAGCGCTTTTACAGTGTGGTCAGGGCCTCACCGCTCTGGCACAACCAATAAAGAAACCATGTTTTTACGTCGGCCTGGTGTGTTTGATTTCCGTCCTTATCTTATCGAGTCGCTCTCTGCCGTTTCTTTCTTCAAAGTGCATTGTCATCCTTATCTATTATTATCCTCTTCAGTTTCCGCATTTGGAAATTAGTGGTTTCAGCAAAGAGCAAAGGTGCTGTGAAATCTTATCCAGGCGGAGGAAGAGAAGAAAGAGGGAGGGAGGGAGGGAGGGACAGAGACAAGTCAATAGGTTCATCCTGGCAGTCGTCCTAGGATGCAGCATTCAGAGTTGTTGCCCCTTCACCGGACAGTCAGATCCACCAAGACACAATACAGATGTGAGCTATTATCCATCATAGGGAGAAATTTGATACAATAGTGAAATAATATATAAAAACCCAAACAAGCGAGTGGAGGATCATAAGGAATACATAATGCTTCACTATACTACTGATCTCTTTCCTGATAACAATGCCTCCATCTGCAGGACACAGAGGACCCTGAAGGTGAATTAAGTAAATCAAACATTTCCCAGTTTACATGTTGGAACTCTGTCACCGTCAAAACACTGAAAGAAGAAAGACTTATAACTTTGAGACCCGATACATACTGTATATTTGGAACTGAAGCAGCTCCTTTGGCTTGTAGTGGGCACATTTAATTTGGTACCTATCCGTATGAGTTAGAGCGACTTTTAGACCAACTATATATCATTTGTACATCACATTATGACAGTTTCTTGTCACAGTATTAATCGACTATCCTTCACAGGTTACAATACAGCACCAGCAACACGAGATGATGGAGCACTCACCGCAGGTTTATTGTAGGATTGCAATAGTGTCACAGCAGGATGATGGACATTTCTTTCAGAATATTAAACAACATGACGTTGGTAAAACGGTTCAGAGTGCTACCTGGTGTTGTCTCGCCACCTGCTGGCCACAAAGGGAACACCAGCTTGAGTGAATTGATGAACAATGAGAGTGTTTTGTATTATAATAGAAATAGTCATTCTGGCATGAGTTGAAAACCAAATCATTTCGAGTATGTCACTACGGCAAAGAGTGAAATCCAGATGTGTTGGAGGTTGGACAGTCCGCTGGTAGCCTCAGAAACGGGCTCAGAGATTCGTCCCCTTCCTCTGACTCGTTATCACAACGGATCAAACGACGACCTCGTCGTCCGTCGAGTGGTCAGACGCCGTCTGTCGGTGCAGATCAGGAGGTTTGGTGTCAGTCGAGGTTTAAATTGGAGGCCTTTTGATCAGGAGCCGTTTTAGCAGAGCTTTTCCTCCTGAAGGACTTGAAGAAGCTCGGGAGAGAAGCGACCTTGTATGGGTTTTTCTTGTATGCGACAGCTTCAGAGGTTTGTGCTTTGGACACGTCCACATACTCTGCAGCACGGGTCACATTGTTTTCTATATTGTTGATCAAGTCTCCCTGATAAAAGAAAAGCAGAATTAACAACAGTCACGATGTCTGTTCCTCGACATCAGTACATCCCTTTAAATTACTCGTGAATGTTTCCATGTAAAGCCGCCATTTCACCTGAACCTCCAGCAGCACGGCCGTGTCGACGAATATCTCGTGCAGCTCTTTGATGCTGGACTCGAGGCAAAGGATGTCCTGATGACGAGACTCAATCTCGCTCAGAGCGTCAGAGCTGATCTGTAAAAGTACAATGATTTGTTTAGTAACCGTCATCTGGTTAGCTTCACATTACAAATGCATATCTACGTGATGGAACAACTACATGAAGTGACAGTAGACATCGCCAACTACTGCGTTGACGTCTGTCGAACAGAATTGAAATAAAATCCACTAACGTTGGTTATAAAGATGGCGAGATTGTCCCGGTGCAGCATCTCCTCCAACTCTTCATCTGTTGTCACTTTATCCACTGAAATAGTGACGAAGCTGATGCGTTAAAGGGGAGTTTTTCGACGCCGGTACGTGTTAGTGTAACATGCTTAACACAAAAGTGCATGCTCACATGAATCACAATCACTCTACACTTTTGTTTTGTGAGTCAACAAGAAGTGCTTGTTCTTTTAGATGTTCACCATAGTATTACTAGTCTTCTGCGGCGCCACTTCCTCACAACTTTAATCAAATAAGTCTACTGTAGATATAAACTGCAAAATGTGTGAAGACTGGAAAAACGTAGTTTGATAATTAAAATGCAACGCTGAGCCTCATACTGAAGACCTAATTCGGAGGAAGAAATAAGATTACCATCCGCACATCATAAAAACTACGACTATATAAAAGGAAATATAGAAACGCCCACAATAACTGTACTGGCATGATCCTGGTGTGTGATACAAAGTCCATTTACACAATGAGCAGAGGGAGGGGGGGGGGGGGGAGACAGGTGCTCATGTTCTAGTGTCATTTGTTGTTTGGCAACGTACCAATCTGCAGCTGCCTCTGGATCTGTGCTTTGCATCTATCTCTGAAGGAGATCTGCGCCTTATGGAAGCCCCTCATGACTTCAGCAAAGCACCGAGTCAGATGGGAGTGCTGGTGAAAGACAGATTATTGATTAATACAACAGATTTAATTTAAATAGAAATCTTGCACACAGACCATTGACCAGTTTTTTTGTCAGGTGCCTAAAGATGGAGGCTTCTGTGTAATGAACTCTAGAGTTGACCATCTTTATGCACCTGGCCCGTCACAGGAAATAAAAGTGCTGCTAGACCTGGTTCTTCTGAATACGCTGAATCACTGAGGCTTGTTCGCCGTTCTTCTCCACAGGAAAGTTCTCCTGCATCGCTGAAAGTACACAGATCAATTATGAAAAACAAGCACAGCACCAAAATAAAACAATAGAAACTCAACCATACAGTTTTAGAAAACATGGACAGATTGTTAGAACGCTTTTGTGTCTTCCCACAACTGGGGATTTTTGTTTATCTGAGCTGGGCAGTGTGTTTACCAGTGTGACCAGTAGAGTAGAGTATAGTAGCTTCCTTTTCCAACCATTTGCAAGTCAAATGCCACATTGTGAACAATGCAGTTCCCGAATTTGCAGAAGTGTGATTATGTGCGACACTTCTTCCTCATTGTCTCAAACTCCAACGATAACCTCCACAGCCACGCACCATGATAACTTTACATGTTAAAAAAACATCTCTAGTTGCATTATGTCATAATGCAGCACAGGAAAAACAAATGCCCACGGTACAAAAGCACACTCCCCTTACTTTTTAACTTGGCTCGGACCAAGTTGGCGTTGTTCTTGGTCTCATCGTTCAGCAGCTTCAGGTCATCTTTCTTTCCTTAAAAACAGCATAAGTTACTTCATAAAAAAAATGCATGTGCTTCATTTCGTCCTCTAAGTTTATTCTGATACCGTCAGCATTCTCATCATAGTCCCACTAACTACATTTACCACAAAAAGATGCACGTTATTTTGGTACAAATGAGCTAAGCAAAACAACAACAATCACCATTTACCCAATAACATATAGTGAGTGACAGACGCACATGCAGACATATGTTTTTCTTGTATTTATACCGTCTGCTCTTCTCCCATGCCATCTATATTGTTTTCCTTGCAGCCGCTACACCCCCCTGTCCCATACACACAGGCTCAGGTGTGTTTGTCAAAGGCTGTTTAGCCTTTTGGTGAGCATTGCTCTGTTTGTCTTTTCAGTGCCCTAGAGGAAGGGTAGATATCTGAGAGCATCAGCACCATGACTACCACCACACTTACTCTTGTCGAGGTTTAGAGTGGACAGGTGAGCCCCCTGTCGTTCCTCCACCTTATCTGCTTGGCAGGAGAGGTTTTCAATGAGGCTTCTCACCTCCCCCACCTGCAAACAAAGGTACACGCACGCACGCGCACCCACACACAGACACACATTAGGCTACTGGATATGTCGGGACAGCTAAACAGCCAGAAGGTGTGTGAAGTTCACCGTTTTGAAGAAGTCCTCCATGTCCACCGTGCTCTCTGCTGCAGCATTTGCCATATCATCGTGCTGCTGCTGCTGCTGCGGGTCAACAAAAGGGAATTCATTGCGCGAACGTTACTTCAACATGAACAAAGAAACTGCCACCTGTTGCGCCAGGTAGATACGAGATAGATAGACATAGATATATAGAGAGATAACCAAGTACAGTCATGTGTACACTAGTACGCACCTTCTTTATTTATATGGATTACTACAGTAAAAAGCCGCTTTAACGCTGACTACATTACCAACACTAGCTCAGGGTGGAACCTAGCTTATTAGCCATTTTTTCGCACATGACGAAGTCGTCTATAAACTCATAAACTGTCGCTAAACACTTGCTGTAAATAGCGTAAAAGCTGCCACGCGCCCCGCATTACATTTACTATCGAGTAAAGAAAGACGCTCCCGATAATTGTTAGATTTTTCTTAACGTTATTCCCGGTAAAGTGGAGGAGGCTGGACCTCTACCTGCAGCGTGTCCTCGCGAGTTGAGCGCACCTGAGAAATCAAGAAAGAGCGCGAGTACGCATGCGCGTTAACCGTCAACACGGGCAAACAAAGAACCATGTCCACCGCCGCTGCGTTCAAGCGAAAGATGCCCGGAGCAAGCGGCGACACTCAGGCCAGTCAAGCCCTTCTTCGCTGGGTTCATGTTGCACTGTTGAGGCGTTGCTGTGTAGAAAGTGACTGCACACGGAAATGTAGTGCAGTTTACGTGAGAGAGCGACGCTACGGCGGACTCAGGCGGGGGCGAAACAGGAAAAGTGGTGCCAACATGCATGCACTTGTTTTAGGGTGTAGAATCCACTGAATCACATTTTCTTCAATTTAAGAGCCTACATTAGTGCACTACATCACATGTCCTACATTTAAAGGCTCTCATTAGTGCACTGCATCACGTTCTCTCCATTAAAGGGTTTCCATTACGTTACATCACATGTCATTTAGCAGATGCTTTTATCCAAAGCGACTTACAATAAGTGCATTTCAACCTAGAGTACAAACTAAGAACAACAAGAATACAGAAAGTAACATTTCCATGCACATTAGTAACATTAGTGCACTGCATCACATTTTTGACATTTAAGGGCCTCCATTAGGTCACTGCATCGAGTTTTCTACATTTAAAGGCTCTCATTAGTGCACTGCATTACATTCTCTCCATTTAAAAAGGTTCCCATTAGTGCACTGCATTACATTTTCTCAATGTAAAGGTTCCCACTAGTGCATTGCATCACTTTTTGGACATTTAAGGGTTCCCATCACGTTTTCTCCACTAGTACTCATGAGTGCACTTCATACTGTTTCATCCACCATAGTAGCATCAGACATAGTACTCTTGCTTGTTGTGCTTTACATAATTTGTCTGTTAATATTTTCATATACATCTGTTTTTCCTCAATATTATGTACCATATGTTTCTATGGTTCTGCTGTTACGCACAATCATGAAAAGGGTTGAACGCTGTTTAAAAAAAAAAAAACTTTGTTTTTAGGATATTTTTTACAACTTTATTTAACACATTGTATTAGGTTTATGTTCTGCTTTTGCCAACGCCAAACCGAGCTGCAGGACGTCTGCCAGCCCTAGGCCTATTGATACATGTTTACACAGTGTAAAACCTCCAAGTCAACGGCCCTTAATAACCTGCTGTTACACTGTTTGCACAGTTGCTGCTTAATAGCACCATCGATGCCTGCCTCTTGGATGTTAGCTACATGTAATGAGGTGGTGCTTGTTGTAAATACATATCATTTTTATGAAGCATAGAGACTGACACAAACTGCAATCTCATACGGATCGCAACTGCAGTTAACTTAAGACAGATATTCATCAAGCAATCAGACTTTTTCCAGGCCCAATTCAAAATGTTCACAGTTTCCTACAATTATTTAGAAATAAAATCCATCCCCACTGCAAGCAGCTTTGCTCACTACATGCTTATTTATTAACAGACACTCTTTATCACAGCATGGTGAACACAGCTGCGGCTACAACAATGACTTTAATTTTGTGGTGCAAATTAACAAGCATTTATAACAATAATTGACAATCGACAACTTTATCTATAAATGTATGGCTATCCAAATAGCATATTACTATGGCCTAACAACTATATATATATATATATATATATATATATATATATATATAACACATGGGATGAATAAAATACAATATATCTAAATAATGATTTATCACACTATTTATTACTATGATCAACTACACACATTGTCTGTTTAAAATTGTCCCCGTGAACCGCCCGAGTCTTCCTCTATCTCCTTACAACGGTGAAAATGTGCTCAGAGACTTGAAAGGACCGCAGCATCTGCGGAGTCAGATGAGGATTCTGCAGAGAAATTAATAAGTGATCCTTCAGAGACCTCCAACCTGGCCTTTTGTCATGAGTGACACACACAGCGAGAAGCTTCTGTTTCCAAACCAAAGTGCTAGTTTTCATAAATAATGCATTGAGTGCTTGAGGGTACTAAACAGATTCTTGCTTTCTTGATATAAAATACTATCGTCCATCATTTTACCTGGGGCCATGAGCAAAGTAAGCCTTGGCTGCACACATTTTATAATCAAATACGATGGGATTTTTAGGAAGTTTGTTTTTCAAAAAAAAAGCCACAGTCTTGTTTTTAACTGAATGCTACTGTGCATATTTTGAACGATTAGTCTCCTGGAGCCAGATGGTTACAGTGATCCAGGTGTGGCAGTGTGTTTGCTCACAAACTGCCATTATTTAATCTCACTTTAAAGCATGTCCAAAGCCATTTCATTAGTTATTTCTCATCACAATGAAAAAACAAACAAATGCAAAGTGAAGTAAATTCCAAGAGAGAGCTACACATGGCTGGAAACAAACATGTAGTGGTTATTTCATTGTATTAATTGAATTGAATAAGTTGTTTCCCCTTTGAAACCATTTCAACATATAGAACCCGATTTATATAGACCCCAATGTAATATGTCCACACAAATCAGGCCTTGCTAATATGCATCTACTAGAAAATATATGAACATTCTTAACTTCAATTTAAATAAACCATTGAAAGGAGGTCAGAGCGACATAATTATGTCTTGTGGACACTTCAGAAGGGACACAGGAATTCATCATGGAAAACAACCTTGCACTCAGGGGTACTTCTCTGATTCCCTTCATACTTCAGTTTTATAAATATATTATTCATTAAGGACTGACCTGGAAATGTGTATGTTTTCATTGTTTGTTGCATGTCTTTCTTCTCACCACTAGAGGTAGCTTCAAGATTATAATCTGGAGTGAGAGAGATTGCTTTTTCTCTTTTATCTCTGGCCTTAAAGTAATATTTTGACAATCGACACCTGTATCAGCACACTCATCATAATCCAATTGAGTTAATTAGGTTTTCTGATATATCCACATATGAGGAATAAACATGTTGGACCATTTCAACAGGCAGAGAAAGTCTATTTTACCATACTCGCCAGAGGAGGTTTACACCTTGTTCTCTGAGTCAGCAATGGAAATTATATAGATTTTTGTAATGCTGATTTTTTAAAACAACACATATTACAAGGTTATTTTACTATTTATAAATTAAAGTGAGTTTTACATGGTTGGCTACTATACCATACGATCCCCACACAGGCACCTGCACTGCTCTAAATAGATAATTCTGCTGTTTTGGGCCGGAGTCCTCCAGCCAACAATGAGCTGGAAATGACTAATTAACAGTCTGTTCAGTCTATAAAAACAGATGTACCGGGCCGGTCTCACTGCCAGTATTCTTGTCCAAGACAATATGCCTCTGCATGATATTAGGCCGGAGTTTAAGATGTTGTTATAACATGCTATTGTAATACAAGGCTTGGAGGGACACTCTCTGGTAGTGTCCGTCTGAATTAGTTCAGGTTGCAGAGCGGTTGTACCGTCTAGGAAAGCTGAGACTGAGAAAAGGCTGATGAAGTTCTCATCGAGATAGATGAAGCTAACGTAAAAGGAGTGTTCACGCCATAAATCTGAGGCCTTTGCATCTCCCCAATCTAATGAAATAGGGGGATTTAGATGTTGAACAAAAAGAAGGTCACAATATAACACCATGATTTTGCATGACGTCAAATAATTGGTATTATACGTGTTTTATTTGCATGCACAACACCGCAAAATGCAGAGTATATTTATGAAAGGTTCGAGCACAATACATTAACACTTTATTTTTAGAATTTGTAAGGAGTGCAACATTTTATACCACACTATTATGTAGTAGAAAGAATATATGCATATAAGCACAATTCCAGTGCTTATACATTTCTTAATAATTAAAACTCTTGATGAAAAGAAAAGAAATTCAGTAATTGTATATTCAGTAATTTTAGGCTATTTCGATTTAGTTCTTGCAGAAAATTGAAAAGTATATGTGTACTCTTCTGAATTACACAGGCTCCGCCCTCTACTGGACTTCATGGGTAATACTCTCCTCAAATCACAAGCACACATTGCCCACTGAAATCAATAGCCAATCAGTGTGTCCCACAGTGAGTGTATAGACAGCTCACACTGCTGTCTGCCATCTTTGTTCTCTTTGAGCCGCGATTGGCCCGCTGACTGCCCGATGGAGGAAGAGGAGGCCCACGCATGAATGGGTCAAACAAACACAGGACATTCAACAAGGAGACGGACTGAGTCATTTGGTTTCTTTTTTGGCGACACATCATTCCAACACATCTAATTTACACTTGAATTTAAAATTGTACAAGCACATTATAGTTTGTTTGCATATATATTGTTAACCATGTAATCAGTCTTTATATGTGAGAGAGTATTATCATTTTAAAACTGTTATCAATGAAATAAAAGAAGGAAACCAGATGCTAAACATCCATCAGTAGCCCAAGAGGAAATGTAACCCCTGATCTTGACAACGTTGATGCCGTGATCTACTGCTGGAGCAGCACAGGCCCACAGTCTTTCTTGTTAATATTGTTCAATGTAAATCAATAATGTATGCTTGCTGGCAAGCTCAGCAGCACTTTGCAGTGATTTCGCGGACTGGTACACCCAGGAGTAGACGGGCATCTGGGGAGCAGTTTTGCGTCATCGCTGATGATGAGCCCCTCGTGAAGCAGCTGGAGGGTGAGAGTCCAGCTGTGCCATGCTCCAGGCCACCTCTCTGTCTAATCCTCAAAAAGTGGAGATGAATAGAAATAAAATACATGCATAAGGTGCTTACAACCTGAAATTATACTGTTGGTGCAAAACTGTAGTATTTATGGGATAATATAAGTGGAAGTCTTATAGATCTCCATAGCGCTACATCAGGTCTGGCTCCACACATGATCATTCCATAATAGGAAGGTGGGGCGCTTTTGCTTGTTTGTATTCCTTTGAACTAAACACAATAGACTTAGGCAGCGCTAAGCCACACACACACACACAAACTCACATTCACAATGTAACATCGTCACACCGCCGTTGCCCCTTTGTCTGGCACTTGCCACCCCCCCGTCCCCTTTTCACAATTTCATTGCATATTAAAATGCCATCAGAGGACATATGTGGTGATTTTGGCCATGAGTTAACTGTGGGGTGAATGTGAGCCTCGGCATACGGATCACCTAATTAGCCGAGCATCAGGAGGGGTTTACGCTCCGTGCAGTCCAGCTTAATTGTCTTTTCACTTTGATGATTAAAAGCTGGATCTGATATAAGAGTGTGGTGCTCAGCGGGTGGAGTTCAACGTTACGCAACACCGACAAGGCGATTCGCAGCGGGCCGATCGAATAGCACAACCTGCAGCGAGGCTTTACTATAAATAGGCTAATATCATTAATCAAAGATGTCCAGCGTAATCCAGAGTTGATTGTGATAAGGTGGTGTAATATACACTGTGTTTATGTTCTATCCAGCAAATCCGCCTCAGTTATGGACTTCCTATATTTCCCAAAATTACCTCCAGCATCTCACAGCAAACCTGCCCAGACCCAGGAGCAATAAAGCATGTCATGCTCCTCAACATGACCTTTTCTAGCTGCAGTGCATTATGGATGCAGAAGTGAATTTATCCATTTCCTTTGTGATGGATGTATCTCAGTCTGATCCTGAAATGTCAGAGCACAACAAAAAGAAAGCACGGAACAACAGTTTTACTGTCGCTTCTTCATCCACAGGAGAGAAAGACAGAAGACAAGGTACGGGACGATTATTTGACTGAAGAATAAATTAAGATTGACCGTTTTAAACCACCGCCAGCAGCTGCACATTTGTGGGAATCAACCAAGCAATTAAATGCATACTCCCTGAAAATACGCATGTAAAGCATCAGCGTTGTGCGTCATCTGCACAAAGCTAATGCAAACAGCTGCAGTGAGATGTGTCTGTAATGTATTGATATTTGGAGGTGAAAAACACATCTGATTGACTTTCTGTCCGGGGGGCGGATTAGAAGTCTATTAGAATTGAACCGCTATCTTGTGACATATTTGTTAATTGCCACACTACGTTTTCATCTCAGAACTGTTACCCTTTCATCGTGTATTGTCAGTTCTTGAATTTAATTTGAACATTTTGGCCGCCTAAAGATGTCTGATTTGGCGTTGGATTACACTAAGCTCCACCCTCTCATGTATGGAGGACCCAAAATGACTTAAGTATAAATAAATAAATGCATGAATAAATATAGGAATAAATAAATAAATGCTTAAATAAATGTATAAATAAATGTATAGATAAATAAATAAATGTATGAATAAATGAATAAATACAGGAATGAATAAATATAAGTTATACATCAACAGGACATCATTCAATAAATGTATTCCTTCATTTATTTATTTCTCTATTTATGTGTCCACACGTATTTTGTCATTTATGTATGTGTGACATTTGTGTCCATATATTCAAATGAGCTGGGGCGGTCCAAACCTCTGTCTAAGTCATTTTGTCATTTTGAGTCCTCCATACTCGGGTCACTTCTGGTTCCAAAGAAACAAAATGGCGTGAGCCACGAACCAAGATGGCAACGGCCAAAATGCCAAACACAAGATTAGTTAATTCTTAGGGTGACCAGTGGCTAGCATTAGCATGCGAGCCAATTAAATAATTGTCAATACTAAGTACATTTATTTCCATATCTTGCAGTCGTCATCAAACTGAATATTGCCTGAAAGCGTGCTGCTGTATTATTAGTTTGATTGAAACTTCATCCTCTACTTTATGCCATGTTATTTCACCACACCTCCACTCACTTGATATACGTAAACCCCTCTTTGATTGCTGTTAATGCTCAACAGACCCTTGGGAGTCCTTCAGTGGAGCACAACACTGTTCATTAACTTCTGTCCCTCTTGTTATTGTGTGTTTTGTGGATTAAATTGTGAGCACGGCTGGGCACATAATCACTGACGTGGGAAATGGAGGTTGTCTAGACACGTTTTGGATCCAAGACATTTTAAATAACAGTAACTCTATTTTCATATCTGTTTCCTTTAGGCCAGTTCCATCACCTCAGACAGTTAGACATTTCCTCCAACAACTGAGGCGATTCTCTCTCCACCTTTTTCTAGTCTCCTCACGATTCCTCTCACCTCTACTGAAGACCTCTTGGAGATAAAAATAAATCATTGCTACTCTTTCAACCATTCTAAGATTCGTTAAAATCCGAGACAGAAAAGTCTTCTCAGCTTGAAAGAGGACTACAGAATACGACCCTACTTTTACTTATTCCAAATGTTTCTGACGTTAGATAACCTCCTCCGACGAGCAGCCCAGGAAATATGCACAGCAAAAAGGCTAAGGTCTAGTCATTACTCATTTCCTGTTAAGGGAGACGTACAATCGAGATTACAAAAGCAAGGCCACCTCACAAGGTCTCCGTATTTGCTCTATCAGAACGTGATGCGAATTTCAAATTAGTCTGTACAAGTAAAATGATCAAATCTAACCTGTGATTCTGTGTTTGGATAAATAGAAGAGGAGAATGTTACGTCGACCCGAGTCTCTCAGCCATGCTGGAGGGCAGGTATTAAGATGATGTCAGTCAAAGATGGGGGCTGTTAATGGCTCCCTGCTTTGGATTAAATTAGCTCTTCTGTCTATTCCACTGGTTGTGATGTTGTTTTAGCAGTTGGATGCCATCTTTATAGACTAAATAATCACTTAATCAGACACATCTTGTCTCAAATAGATGTAGAACAACTGGTTCACACTTTTGTTATTTCTAGACTAGATTACTACAACTCCTTATTATCAGGCTGCTCTAATAAGTCTCTTAAGTCCCTCCAGAATGCTGCAGCTCGTGTTCTCACCAAAACCAAGAAAAGAGATCACATTACTCCTGTATTAGCTGCTCTCCCCGGAAAATCAACAATCACATTAAAAGTCTTCTCCTTATCTACAAAACCTTGATTCATGATGCTCCATTATATCTTAAGGAGCTTGTAGTATCGTATTGCCCCACTAGAGAGCTGTGCTCACTAAATCTGAGGCTACTTGTAGTTCCTGGAGTCTTAACAAGTAGGATGGGAGTCAGAGCCTTTAGTTATCAAGCTCCTCTTTTATGGAACTAGCTTCCAGCTTCAGTCCAGGAGGCAGACACAGTCACCTCATGTAGAGTAGACTGAAGACTTTCCTCTTGATAGTCTTATAGTTCGGGCTGAATCAGGTTCATCTGGTCCATCCCCTAAAGATGCTGCTATAGGCTCATAGGCTGCTGGGGGACGTTTAGGATGCACTGAGCACCTCTCTCCTCTTCTCTCTCTCTCCTTATGGATGAATTTTCATCTCTTCATTGCACATTACTAACTCTGCTTCTTCTCTGGAGTCTTTTTGACTTTACGACTCAGAGGGTCCATTGGACCCGGCTGGGTCTGATGCCATGGACCTGCTGATGCTCCTCCTCTCTACCTCCATCTGCCTGATGGATCACGGAGGTCTGGATCGTGGTCCATGCCTACTACCAACTATTCATACTCTCATATTCATTGAATGTGTTGTAACTCTGTAATGATTCCTTCTGGTCACATGACACCTATTATTCTCTCCATCCTGGAGAGGGATCCTCCTATATCTCCTCCTCCTATATCTGGCTATAGCTCTCCTGAAGGTTTCTTCCCTTTTCCCTGTGAAATGGTTTTCTATTTCTTTGGAGTTTTTCCTGATCCGATGTGAGGTCCTGGGACAGGGATGTCTATGTGTACAGAATGTAAAGCCTTTGAGGCAAATGTGTAATGTTGGGCTATACAAAATAAAATAAACTGAATTAATACAAAACCTTATCAACATGGATAAATAATCCCAATCGTATTGCTGACCTATAATATAATATATATATATATATATATATACACACACACACACAGCACTATCATTATTATCACTGATGTCATACTTTTGAAGTGTTTTTGGCTGCTACTGTGGAAGCTGCCCATATTGGAAATGCTAGAAGCTTCTTTTGGCTTTGAGACTGAAGTGTTTTCTCTTCGGCAATCTGGCTCCCCCAATTGCAATACCTTTCATAACAAGCCGCCACACCATTTATGTAAATAGCTCACAAGAAGAAAAATGCAGACGTTTCATTGCTTTAATTTTTGTTTCAGGGTGACTGTAGCAGGTCTCATGCCTCTACCTGTGGATTTCCCCCCCCAGCACCAAGGATCAGCCAGTGTCCAAGAGGTTTTGTTGGAGAACATGTTTTATTTCTCGCACACCGAGCAGACCGCAACAACACGCGTCTGCTCACCTCCCTTCTCCTGCAGCTCTGCCCCTTTTATGCCTGCACCATCGGCTGCTGACTGATTGCCAATCAGTGAGATCAGCTGACTGATTGTCAACCAGCCAGCAGCCGAGGCCGGATTGGGGACAGCTGCCACAGTGACAATGAAGGGACACTGCAGAATAACCTCCCTTCCATCTGAACTCATCATGAATAGATGTGGTTATTTAGCAAAATTATTTTTTTTAAGTTTTAAAAGACAAATAGCAGCCAAACATGAAGGATAATGTTTAACTAAAGGAAGATATCTATATCTCTCTCTTTATACATAACTGTAGTACACACTAATATTTAACAAACACAAACATGATGCTGCATGGGGACCAAATGAAGCCATGGTTTGAAATCAGCAGCTTTGAGCACCGTTTCTCATTTTCAGTTGAGGGAGGCAAATGATTACAGTAAGCCAGGAACTGCCACTCAAGTCTCCTCTGGCATTGGAGACTGACTGACAGCGACACGGTGGGTTCACAGCAGCTGAACCTCATCGACTCCGAGAAGCGTTACCAATCATGTGAGCTCTGAGAAGAAAGTTCCAACGGTCCATAGAGGGTCACGTTTCTTAGCTTGGTCATTCAGTGAAGACCAATTCAGATTGAAATGAGGGGAACAAATAAGAAGGAGGATTTGAACTCTAGATGGCGATATTGCATAAAAACTCTCCGACGTCAATGTTCAAGTGTGGTAAAAGCTGAGGTTTAACCAACGCTAATTACTGAAATTACAATCGGTTACTTTCGGTGTGTGACGCTGATTGAAACAGACGTGACCTCGCTCTGAAACCCCATCAGGCTTTTATTGTCTTCAGGCTCTGGATCGCGCCCTGAGCTCTCTGTGCAATGTCAAACAAGCTGGATCAGTTCAGTCTCAGTGCAGTCTGCTGAGGCGCCTGTGTCACTGTCACATGTGCTCACCTTGGCACTAAACTACACCCAAAGTCATACTTTGATGACCTGGGAGGGATGAGAAGCTGATTTTGGTTTTCATCCATCTTTCTGCTTTCACCCCTTGGCGAGGATTACACTAAGATTCTAATCCATATCTAGCTTCCCTTCCTTTTTGGCCCGGGAGCCTTTAAAAAGAAATGAATTTAAGTCACTGTATAATTTCTGATCATTCTCTATAGTCTGTAGGTGTCAGCTGTGAGTAACTATATATATATATATATATATATATATAGAGAAATAAAAATGGTACAATATATACATGTTATCTTTTAATTTTCACATAACATAGAAAAGACATTCTACATTTGTCGTTTTTAAACAATCGTAACCTGCTAATATTGACCATATTTACCATCTCGCTGTAGCACGTTAGCATGCTACATGTTAAACTACATTAGCACTAAAGACGAAGTCCGGGGAATATTAACGTTACTTTGATTCATTCTGAGGGGATGTGACCGTCTGCGCCACATATCATGGTAGTCTCACCAGTTGAGACAGTTCAAAGTGTCGAGCATCAGAGCTGACATCAATATCTTTCGGATACAGAGTCTGGGAATAAAACATGTCTGTAACACAGGTTTGCCAAGCCATATGGGAAATGTTGCAATATTTAAGTCTGAACAAACATATATGGCAACATTGTTTCAAAATGATCTGAAATTAAGAAAGAAAGAAATGATACATTTCTGACCTACAAATGCTTATTGCTTCTTGGCAGATATATGCCAACATGGATACATTTGCAACAAACTAATATTAGATGACATATCCATCCTAAAATATTTCTCAAAAGGAATTAGAAAAGACACTAAGATCCCCAGTGACCCTGTTGACCACATGTGTTCCTCTTTGGTATCACCCCTTGTTCCTGGACCATGATCACTTGCCTGTTAAATCAACCTTTCAGCTGTCTCACATATTTTATTCATTTTGCCTGAAACAAAATGGCAAAGGCAGAAATTAATATGAAATGGACAAAGGGAATTAATTTAGTAGAGGGAGGGACAGTAATACAAATAAATGTGGCGGAATCTCACTAAAATGTGTAATTGTCTTGCCACCCACTTGTGGCACACCTCCCAGTTCTCCTCCTACATTTGTCATTCTTCACCACACATGTCCTCTTGATAAGTGATACAAGCATGAAGGAGGCACAGTGAACATAAAACTGATAACTCATTGGCATTCTATTCCCCCAAACACGCAGTCCTTAATGAGAACAGAGACATTGTTTTGAAACTTCAGAGACATTCTGGCAAGTAATAATTCAATGTAAAAGACATCAGCCTTTGAAACTGGACACAAGCATAAGTGGCAAACACAGGAATACAACATATTTGAGACTGTGCATCTGTTTTATTTATGAGAGATTTAAACGTCATCTTTAAATTACTGGAAGGATGAACAACTGAGGACAAACTTTCTCATTTAACAGACGGAGCCATGTACTGTCCATGTCTGATGTCCTCGAGCGGTTACCAGCCCAAAAGCAGAGGGATATGTGTACAAGATGATAATTAAATAAGTACCTCACTCTGAATTAAACCACTGAGTAAACACAATTTGAATGGCGACTCCTTGGCTGCTAATCCATAACAACGCCATCATCCGATTAACCTCGTACACAGTCGAGGGAAGCGTTGCACCAACTCATGTCCTAGATCACCATGCTAATCTTTTGTCTTTTTTTTTTAAAGGATTTGTGTATTGAATAAATGTAACTACAACAACAAAATAAGGGGATATCACACTGAAAAATGAGCAGGCCATTTTTAAACTACATGTGCTCTTTTTCTTTGTATTTAATAACACTTTTGAAAAGTGACTCCAGTGTCTTAAACTCGCATTATTTCTACAGGCCGTCAGAGGGCAACTATATAATTATATAGACGTCAAATAACTTGATTTAGTACCTCAGTAAACATTAAAAACAAGAGTTTACGGTTCATGTCTTCTTTAAAAAACAGCATGATGATGCTTATTGAGTAAATAACGGTACTTTCCTACCGACGACTATGACGTCTATGAGGCTCTATAACAAAGCACCTCTTGCCAGAAACTAGTGCAATAACATACACACACTTTGCATTTTGCACATTGTCTATATTTAATTTAATTTACACTGCTGAATATTTGCATATATGTATATATACATATATATTTGATTCTGTATTTTATATTTCACAGTCACTTTTTCTTTCTTTCTTATATTTATATTTTATTATTGTATGTTTAGTTTATTGGTGCTACTGTGTCCACAAGTTTCCCCTTGGAGATTAATAAAGTATATTTCTATTCTATTCTATTCTATTCCTTTAGTGTGAAACAGACCATAACGCATGGTATGCATTCAAGTGCGATACACAGGTCGCTACGAGAGCCGTGTAACAGTTCAGCTCCATATTTCCTTTTTTATTAGTTGTTTTCATCCTGTCTGTCACGTCATTCCAGATCCTGCTTCCCATCTCGTCAGTCCAACTCCCTTCACCTGCCTCTGATCACCTCGTTAGTCCCTCATTACCTTCACCTGGTCCTCACGCCCCTTCTCACCTGCAGCCCATTCCCTCATTAGTCCCTCACTATTTAGCTCCCTCACTTCCACTTGTCCTCTGCCAGATTGTCTTGTGTTCTCTGTAACCAAGCTCTCCCGCGTTACCTTGTGTTCTTTGTTTCTATACTGATAAGATTTATAGTAAATATCTTGATCAGCATTTCATGTCTCTTGACTCGTGCATTTGGGTCCACCCTAAATCAAGCCGTGTATGACGTTGGGATGTTCACTGGTTGCCAGGCCAAAATGAGTTACGCTTCTGCAAACGATGGCCATGTTAAACGTGCATGTTTTTGAACAAGCAGCCATAAGTTATGTGGAATAATAACGAGTAAGATAAGCAAGTTTATAGGTTTTAAAGGAAGTTGTGATGGGTCAAACAGAAAAGACCTGCACTGAACACACCGCTGTTCCTGATATGTGGGAAACCCAAAGTAAATATTAACGCGTCATTACATAGTTGCAGTTATGTTACATTATTACCTTCACACATTGAAAATGCAGAAGGTAATGTTTTGATCGCTGTGTATTTGTATGCATGCGTGCGTGTTATTCACATAAGTAAAAACATATTAAACCGAATCGCATGAAATTTGGTGGGCTGATTCTTCATTATCCGGGAAACATTTGATTATATTTTGGGATTGATCGGGTCAAAGGTCAAGGTCATCAAAAGGTCAACATCTTTGAATCGATGAAATTTAGTGTGATGATTGGGTATTATCCGGGGACCATTTGATTAGATTTTGGGATTGATCGGGTCAAGGTCATGAAAAGGTCAACATCTTCTTTTTACCATAGCACAGTCAATTTGTATATTCATAATTCAATGCCCAATCTTGTGATATGCGAAAGTATGTGCTCTGAGTGCCCATTCTAGTTACATTATTATTTAAACCCCGACCGGGAAGTTTCTTCTAACCGTGAATAGTTGTATTGCGTGAACCTAACTTTTAATTCCACAATGTTAACCATGTGGTATTGTGTGGTTCTGCAAGGGTAATCTGAGACATTGATATGAACGACTTATTTTACTATTCAGTCACGTCATTCAGACATTCAGACTCTCATGTGGTTTGCAGAAATGTATGCCAACATTTTTTCCGATGACTGGGTTGTTTATATCACCACCTACTTTACCCAGGAGTCTGAGGCTAAATGTGGAAAAAAGACCTGCATATGCAAATTATCCAGACTGTGACAGAGATTAAAAACAACTGTGTGAGCCAAAAGTTGGCGCACAAAGAATTGGAAAAGCAATTAACTGCTGAGGCAACATCAAGGTGAATGAAAGTAATAACACTTGTCTGTATTTAAAACTTGGAAAACTAATTTATTTTTTACCTTATTACCGTAACATTATTATCTTTCATCAGATTCCAAACCAACAGATCATCACCTCTGATGTTGTAAGATGTACAGATTGTAAAGCCCTCTGAAGAAAAGCTGTGATTAGAGATTTTGGGCTATACAAATAACATTTTATTTATTGAATTGAAACACAACCACAAACTTAAACCTACAGTATCTGCAGTAATAGGTTGTGGGAGAGGAATTTAAAAGAACAGAAGCTGCAATGCCAATAATGTTTTTGATTATGCAATCAAGAACGTTCTCATCTAAATCCATTTATATTTGACCTCCGCATATTTTGAGTGTTATTCACAGTAACACACAAGCACAGCACATTGAGGTTTGACATCCAACAGGGGATGTTTATTCTCGTGCTCCCAGGCAAACGCTGCTTTGCTTGTGTTCTTCTTGCATACTGAGAGGGCTTTAGGGAGCTGATAACACCGGATTTAAGTTTTAAAACGTTGTATTTTATAGAGACGCTGAACATCAAACCTGTAATATTGCAAGGTGGAGTAAAGTAGAATTCAAGCCTGCAAGACTCTACGCTCACTTCAGAGAAAGCGGCACTATGAAGTGGGAAGACTTTGAACATGTTTACAATCTAATTCCCCTGTAGTGTATCTTTCTGAGTCAGAGAAAGCGTCAGCATCATTCAAATAAAGACTAATCGTGCATATGGGCGTGACTGCTCGGTAGGAAAGTTTTCATGTGGCACAAGAAAAATGTCACGGCTGGATTTAGGGTGTACTCAAATGCACGACTCAGGAGACATAAAATGCTGATCAAGATGTTTACTGTTCATCTTATCAAGATTGAAACAAAGAACACAAGGTAACGCGGGAGAGCTTGGTCACGGAGAACACAAGACAATCTGGCAGAGGACAAGCGGAAGTGAGGGTGCTAAATAGTGAGGGACTAACGAGGGAATGGGCTGCAGGTGAGAAGGGCGTGAGGGACTAACGAGGTGATCAGAGGCAGGTGAGAAGGGCGTGAGGACCAGGTGAAGGTAATGAGGGACTAACGAGGTGATCAGAGGCAGGTGAGAAGGGCGTGAGGACCAAGTGAAGGTAATGAGGGACTAACGAGGGGATCAGAGACAGGTGAAGGGAGTTGGACTGACGAGATGAGAAGCAGGATCTGGAATGACATGATAGTTAGACCGGATGAAAACAAAAAAAAAAAGGGAGTTATGGAGCTGAACTGTTACAAGAACAAATTAATGTATTTACCCCCTAGATGCCACAATACAGTATACCATGAATCTGTTTCTAATGAGTCAACTGTCAATATACATATTCATGCATGATTCAATATTAGATCAGATTTAATACAGCCCACATGCGCTGTGGTACCATGGATGTGCAGTCGGGGTGTCTAACCCATCTAGAAAAATAACATAAAAGCCCAACATGATGCCCACATGTGACATGTCTGCCCTTGGAGGGGACCGTTATTGACCTACACGGATGTTTGCAACAATTCAGTCGAGTCGATGCGGATTTGTTTTGCCCAGACGTTCTGAATTTCCCTCGAGTAATCCGAAATGGGCACCGACGCTGTTCCCCTTCACCAACGGGCTCTGAACAGAGCGAGACAGAAGAGGGCTCGCACAAGGAGAGAAACTGGGGCTATTATTGGGGGGGGTTATACAGTAAAACGAAGAAGAGACATGCATATGTATAGTCAAAGCTGCCTGCATGCACACACACACACACATGAACACACCCCAACACACACACACACACACACCGTATCACTCAAGAGGATAGATCCTGACAAGCATATCTTTAGCCTCTTAACTCTCCAGAAATCTGCTAATAGGTGGAAATGAATACTTGATTGGAAAATAACTAACCCAAACTTGTTCAAATGGCATGACACTCTTGAGATATCAAAAGGGAGAATTGGAAATTTCCTGCAGCTATAGGGTCTTTGGTTTTATTCTACAGTATTTAACCAGAGAGCTGTAAATACTGCAGCAGCATTAGCATGCCTGGCTTGCCAGTGGCTCTCGGTGGAATCAAGTGTGCGATGGGTGAGAAGCGAGGCTGGACGGGTCAAACAAACACAGGACGTTTACACAGGAGGCCTCTGTTCGTGTCAAGCATGAAATCAAAAGAGTTGGATTGAATGTCTATCTATTTTAGAAACAAGCCTTTCTATTTCCGCCCATTAGCTCATGACATATGACTTTGTAGCTCTGAGGTGACTTTCCTTGTTGGCTGTAACGTAGCAAAGATGGTGAGCCATGAGTGGGCAGTTTGATTGACATCCGACAAAACCTCAGTGATGACGTCCTTTCCCGATTTCTTCTCAGCCATTTGAAAAACAAGACTGTTACAACAGAAAACAGGAATAGCCACACAACTGTACAGTTTCTGAGATCTTGCCCGGAACCACAATAAAAGGCCATATTTCTCCAACCTCCTCACTTCAGTAAGAAGTGCAAAGTGAACTCAATCATTTCATGTGAAACCGAGGATGGATGAACTAACAGGAGGTTAGAAACTGACCTGAACCCTTTGGCACATGTCAGTCAAAGTGTAAGAGATGAGAAAACAGTGAAAGGTAGGTTGGGAGATTATATATATATATATATATATATATATATATATATATATATATATATATATATATACACTTTTGTTAATAGATAGAACAAATAAAGAAAGATATGTAAAAGATTTGACACCAAAAAAGAAAATAGTTAATAAATAAATAAATATTGTCTTTGCAATGTGCCCGCTGTTGTCAGCTCTGATAATCAGCTGATTAACTTTGACCGCCAGCCATGCTGGCTGACATTAGTCTCTTTCAGAAGCTGTAAACTCAGATTAAAAGCCAGGGTGAAGATATTGGTATCAAAACGAGACGGCATTGGGAGCCAAACATTTCAGAAAGGGGGTAAATAATGCTACACATTTGGTGACTAAATAACTGTCAGGAACTATATCTGTGTAATAAATGATATGAAACCCCAAAAATGCTTCAACAACTTACGAGACATAAAAGATGTCCATCATTCCTTCCATCACGATGTTCAAAGCATTTTAAAACACACTTATCTATTCTGTGTCAATTCACTTTTATTTCTGATAGATGGGCTGCATCTCAAATGATGCATACCACAAATATGCCGTTTACTTGTTGTCTTTCCCATGTAGCTGCTCATTTTTCTAAATATGACTGGTAACTGTTAAAGAGCAGCTGAGGCTTCTTAAGCAGCCTAATGGGTTGACTGATCCTGGTAATGATAAGGTAGGATGCTATTAGACTAGGTAATAAAGTTGGAATCCATACAACCCAACTCAAATGTCGTGATACCTGTAAAACAAAATCTTTGTTAACTAATTGTTAGGTTTAATTACAATTAGCTCAACTATTCAAACAACAGAATCCTATAAAATCTCATTAAAAAAACAGTATGATGATAAACACGATTGGATTCCAAAGTGTAAAATAAAAATAAAAACCCAGCCTTAAACTATTGTTTGTTTGGATAAAACACAAGTTACTTTACAATATGTAATATTAACTTCTATAACATATTTTATTGATTTTCACATTATTCTCTTCTATTGTTTTTATATATTGTGTAAACAGAGAGCTTGGAAGAAATACCTTAATTCATTAAATACACACATACACACAGTTGGCTGTGCAGCTGGTAGTTATTTAGGTCCATAACTGTCGCACTCTGAGCGATACTCTCTAACACACAGCATACTGTGAATTATGAGACTTCTGTTAGCCTCTTCAGATTGTTCTAGGTGTTTCCAGTTATTGACTGGACAGTGTCTGTCATCCAAAATATAAATCTCCACTAGCCCAGAAGAAACTGTGGTGAAAAATGGAGGCTGCAGCGTCCAGACAAACAGACACCCACCCACAGAGATACGGTTGGTACACTGTCAACGTCTGACCACAATTACTGATAAGCCTCCAATCATGTTGTATGCCAAGTAAGTTTGATAAGTTCAAGTTCCACACCTGAGTCTCCTATACGGAGAGAAAAATATAATTGCTTTTCTGTTTTCACCGAACTGACCAATGGAAATATCTCTTCTTCTGTAATGCCAGTGATGTCACACGTATACATCAACTAAGCAGGCATTACATGTTGTGTTACATGATGGTGACTGGTGAGCATCTCTTATTTCGGATGAATGCAGAAATGTTTGCATGGTGACTGTTTGCTGACTGCTCACTGTTTCATATTTTTGGTTGCTGCTTACAATGGAGGAATTCTGTTGGAAAGTCACATTTTCCTCCTCAATGCAGTCTTACACTCCGGTGCTAGTCCGAGCACTCCAGTCAACATCAGAATACATAAACCGGTCTGCCCGTCCAGAGTTTGCCAATTTGGATTCATCGGTTGCTGTTTGGGGTTGTGGGGGTGTTACGTTCCTCCACTAAAGCCGAGGGGAGGTGGGGAGTAACAATGAATGTAGCGTTACCCGAGGTAACCCACAAGCAACGAAGGGATACACATACGGTGGTAAGTTGAACACTACTTCCTTAAAGTGAAGAGGTGACAGTACTCACAGTACCAATATGTACATTAAGACGAACCGTACAACAAATAGCACACTATGGACCACACCTAAGCAGCCGCACCAATACACAGCGTGTGCTCTGCTACAGGGCCCACGGGGTCGTCTGAGTGGACGTACCTGCAGCTCGAAAAGAGAGAGAGACTTTTATTTTTCAAAAACACTTTTATTGGATCACATTGAAAAATGCCTCCGTTGTGCCTTTGAGAGTCTCTTCTCGTGTGTCAGCTAAAACACAAGTACGCCTCTGCATAAAATGTGAGTGTGTAAATCCTTTTTTCCAATTTCTATAGAAAAGGTGCTTATATTAATTAATTACAGGTTGCTTTGTAAAAAAAAAAGAGATTTTTAAAACCGCAACATTGAAGTCTCCAATGCGCTTATTAAAACGGATCTCTAGCCAGAGTCTGTGTCACGGGCGATAACTAGGAACCCCAAAACACGACTCAGGAGACAGATCTGCAAATAATGGCCTTTTACTTAGAGCACCGGCAGGAACAAAACAGGCAGAAATATGGAACACTGGACAGCTTGGTCGGAAAACAGAAGACAATCCGGCGGAGGACAAGTGCAAGTGAGGGATTAATAAGGGAATGGGCAGCAGGTGAAATGGACATAATGACCGAGTGAAGGGAGCGAGACTGACTAGGTGGGAGTGATCAGAGTCAGGTGAGGGGAGTTGGACTGACGGCGTGGGCGTGACTGAACATATAGAGTGAGGAGGGTGTGGAGCTGAACTGTGACAGATTCCCCCCTTAATTTGATGTACAACATCAATATATTTGCTCATGTCTATCATAGTGTTTAGAGACAGTTTAACCACTATTGGGGGACTTAAAGAGTTAAGGAGCTGGCATTTTTCTTTTCCTGCTTTCTGGTAGGCAGCTCCCATGATAAAGACTGTAGAGTAGTAATGGTTTTGATATATGCTTGCACATGAACATAAGAAAGTCTATGTATTTAAATGAATACATAATAAAGCTGTGATAATAAATAAATGATGATATTATGATATTATGAAGGATATTATGAAGAATGTATTATGAAAACTCAGACAGTCACTGAATGTATGATCTCTGTATAAGTATGATCACTGTATTATTCTTATAACTACTACTGACTGTAAGATGATTTACCTTGAGTCTGTAATAAAACGTTTGCTTGATTGATATGCTTATTATAACTGTGGCATTATGTGAGTATGAATGAAATGATTGGGAGGCATAGTCAGAATGTTTTTTTCTACTAGAGACCGGCTAAAGAAACACTGGTTTTAACCAGCTGTTTTAACCGTAAGCAGACATTTTATTTTGTAGCTCATCTTATTGTGAAGGACTGTATGTGAAGTATGCTAGTGGGAGTAGCATTGTTGTGTAGTAGATACGATTAGCCTTCCTCCTGTAGGGGTTAGCCAATAGCATGCTGTGAAATTGGAATAGATCGATGCGTGTGATTTAATTCTGACCGGTGAGTGGCTCTAAGCCCAGTTGAACGGTGACCTAAATACTGTAGAGTTTGTGAGGTGCAAGCACATATGTCCTCTTGTGTGAATCTGATAGCCAGTCAATTCATTTCCATTTAGCTGCTTATTGGCCTGTGGACTCGTTGAAGTGCGAGTGCACCCGGCTGGGACAGTAAACATGCTTTGTGATTCTTATTCTTTTATTAAATACCTTATATTATAGCTTTCTGTATCTGGGACATATTCAACATTGGGAGCTCGGATCTTGTTTGAACCTAACAAGACCTTCTCAGAAAAAAAAACACAATAAAAAGACGAAAGAACAATGTTAAAAAGAGAGAAAACCCCCGAAAGTCTCAGTAAAAACCTGGTAAATAGTCTCCGAAGGTCACAGAAGGGGAAATGGCTCAGAACAGAGAGATTAAGAACAGAAATAAAAGCATCGGAGGCGATGGCACCGTGTAAAATCCTGGAGGTCGGCAGTCTGTTTCTTGAGGGGAGGTTTATATAAAATCCTTTAATATGAGCCAGGTCCACTTTGTCCCGGTCTCTCTGACAACACAGTGGGAAACCTGTTGCAGTCCGGAGCTGTTTGTGCCCTTGACATAGTTTATGGACAGAGTCTTCTTGTCTGCTTTGTGTAATGTACATGTTTTCTGGATGGCTTGAAGCAGAGGTGCTCAATACGTCGATCGTGGTCTACCAGTAGATCGTGGCATAGTATTGGTAGATCGCGTGACATTAAAAAAATTGGCCCGCCCCCTGAAATCTCCGCCCGCCACCCTTTAATTTTATCTATAGTTACAAATTACAGCAGAAGTAATTTAAGGTCCCTTTTCTCTATAGCACATCTTTGTTCTTTTATTAAACTAAACAGCCATCTGTTGTTGATCGTATCTACACAACAGCATGTCACTTCTGTCTCTACGTGTCGCGTTAACACTTCTCGGCTCCGATGCCGCATCAGGATAGCCTGACGATGTCATACTCATAAATCTAGTCAGAATGTGAGTCTGATACCGCTCCGTTGGGCTGTGGTTATGGGGCGTGTTTCAACCGAACCAGGAAAGAAGATGCCTCTTCGCTCAATTGGATAGAGCTACAACCAATCAGAGCAACGGAGTATGTGACGTATTTTAAGTGACGCATAGTTTTTGATCTACAAACGCCTTGATGGCGTTTCTCTGTTCCTCTTTCAAAATCAATGCTCTGTCGAGGTCTTCTAAAACAGACTCAATGGCAGAATCTACACATCTTAGCTCTCCAGAGGCAGCCATGTTTGTTGTAAACAAATTCAAACCAAGCGCCTTTTTATGACGTGGTTGGTTACGTTACTGTTGATCATCTGTCCGTCATCATATAAAGCCCGTCTGACCGGAGATAATTTCTCCCCAATGGAGCAATGCCAGACCCAACTTCCCGACCAAAAATGTTGAGGGCGGGGCTAAGTTTGGTCTGGTATTCAGGCTAGCATCGGCACGGAGCAACAAAAAAAAAAATCACTTGAACCCCCCACCCCCACCCCTTGTAGGTAGATCATTTCAACTTGGTCATTTTATAAGTAGCTTGCATGCTGAAAAAGGGTGAGCACCCCTTGGAGCAAGCAGGCAGCAAGTGATTTCCCATCGGGCTCAGGCTCAGGGAGATCTCGGGAAAGGGTCAGCAGGATCCGGCCCTGCCTCTCCTTCCTGGTTGGCCTCTGTCTCCACAGCTCCAGGAGCGTCCTCGCCACCCGGACAGAGTGCAGGCCCAGCAGAGAGCACAGGGCCGGGGGGTTGCTCAGCGTTGGCCCCATTACATCCAGCAGCTGATGTATGCACACGGGGTCCGTGACCTCAGCAGCGCTCCCGTCAGTGCCGGGGTGATGTCCGGTTTGGCCCTGTGAATCAACGAACCCTCCACAACCGGTAAGTATAATTAGACTGTGGGAACTGTTTACAAGTGAAAAGAGCCTTAAAAACACCCTGATATAATGGAGGCAACTCTAACTTTAAAACAGTAGAATCGATTAAAAACAGAGCACTATCCAGCCCCAGGCTGTTTGCATGTCTGAAGATTCAATTCAATTCAGTTTATTTTATACAGCCCAATACCACAAATTATGAATTTGCCTCAGTGCAGCTAGCCACATCTCTCCAAACTAAAACATCCATTCTTCTCAGGTATTTTTGGATGAACTAAAGTGTAAAAGTGTCTGTCCGGTTGGCCAGGTGGACGAGGCCCTGTGCCCCCTCCACTCTGGCTAGAAAAAGCATCCCTTGTGGCATCCAGTGTAGACCCTGATAAAAATAATCCACCATTCTCCTCTTTATGCGAGCTAGAAAACGGGAGGGATGCTATACGATTGCTTAAAACCAGTACTCTATACCGTTAACAGACATCTGACGGAGCAGCCACTTCCACTTGGAAAGCTTTCCCTCAATTTCCTCTGTGACACCCTCCCAGCTCTTCTGGTCTAAGCTCTCTTGTCCCAGATGGATTCCCAGGTAGACAGGGCCGATGTCCACCACGCTCCACGAGAAGTGGGCGGCAAGCTTGATGCCGTGCTTCCTCGTGAGGAGGGACAACGCGTGTCCATTTACCAAGGCGTCAAGAGACGCCGACTGGTGAGATATCGGCAGAAGGAAAGAAACACCCAAAGAAAAGAAAAGAAATACCCCAAAAATACACAAAAAACAACCTAAACTAAGGTGAAAACCAACCAATAAACCATATTAGGGGGGACAATTTGAAAAATATGCTTAGTCCCAGCATGCACACACCCACACCCACGTACACACACACACACACAGCGAGAGACAATGACACAAATAACAGGGTTATGAGGAATGCCAGCTTATTGCACTTATGAGAGGCGGAATAAGCAAAATAATTACAACAGATAATTAGGCAATCTTACATATATCACCATCTTTTAACCAACATTCTGTAGTCATAATTCATTGGTCTAAGTCTTAGAAGAATGTATTTCTTAGACTCGAAGAAATACATTCCAGTTTGGGAATGGTCGTTGTCAATGTGGAACCAATTTAGAAATGTTGTATGCTAATAGTTAGATCAATGAAGTAATATGGCTCTATTTCACATCATATAGGCATATCATCAGGATTTTTAACTCTCAGCTCAGCCGTTGTCATGTTGAGAGCCAATACACATGCTTCCAATCTCAAATACAACACCTTATCATATTGTAAAAACAATATTGTACATTTATTTCCTTCACTGATAAGAGAGGATAACTGACATGTGTATTATATTGTGCTGATGCACGAGTTGAGTTGACGCTTAGTGGGGAGAGAATAACTGGACTATTTTCTGTATTTTTTGTGCAAAATGCAGGTTTCATGGGAGCCAGATGATAGCCAGCTCACAGCTCATGATTTTATGAAGCTGAATGCAGATTTCTATCCAACCGCTTCCTCTGTTGGGCATTGGACTTGCCAAACCCCAAGCATAATGGAAAAGGTAAGCAGATCTATGTAAACTATAGCCTTATCAAACTTGCATTTTTTGAGCTGCTGCAGGGGGAGAAAAGCCTTTGAAGGTGAAGCTGTTGTCTTATTTCAGAAAGGGGAAGATTTGTTTCTCTCTCTCCACTTCCTTCCCAACCACCTCTTTGACTGCCAAATATGAGTGTCGATTGAGCGCCCTAATACTGTTGTCTTACAAGCAAACTTATGTTTTTCCAGAATCTGTATTAAGACGCTCTTATTTGTGTAATCAAAACGGTGCAAACTCCACATTGGGCAGGTTACAGTTCTTCCATTGCTACATCTTCACCTTCATCCCTCCTGTCTCTTGCCACCATCGTATCGAGGAGTTACACTCCCTTCTTCTCAGCAAACTGAAACATCCGAGGTTCAAAACACTTCTCTGTCTGGAATCTGAAAGGAGAAACTTAGATGACTGATTTTTAGCTGTGGTAGTCATGTCAGTAGTACACTGGCTCCAGACAGGGCCTATGAAGAGACTTTTTGCATCTGTTTGGCAAGTGATGCAAACAGCCATCAATATTCACAAGTGGCCCTCTTTACAGGAGCAGTTTACAGCTGGTTCTACCTCCAACCTTTCCATGTTATCTATTCAATTTCATGAAATGGAGTAGTACAGCTCGGGATGAATTCACATTTATTGCTCACGATGATTCACAGGGAGGCATCTTCGCCCCAGTTACTAGAGTTAATCTGGGTCTTTCTGTGTGAGTGTGTCATGCCAACTTATATGTCTTCCATTCAGTCTGAGCACAACTCTGGTTCCCTTTGGTGTAGAGTGCCCATTGGAAATTGGAAGTTAGATGCATGATTTAGTATAACTATAGCATTGTGCTGGTAGAAGGATTTGGGTTAAATATGCAATAATCTCCTCCCGAGGTATGTTTAAACTGAGCTGTGAACAAAACACAGAGCCACCAGTGAATAGGACAATGGCCTAGGATAGAACAGAGATTGAATGCGACAATTATTAGTTATTAAGAGTTCAGATTAATTATACTATAATTATGATTAAATGATTGACATTCTTTTCAGGTAAAGCTACAATTGTATCAATTAATTGCAAAAGTTGGGATATGATATGTAATTCGGGTAACTTTATGTGAAAGTAATTGGGTGTATACTAATATGTGTATGTGTGACTGTGTTTTTTTGTGGGATTAATGGATGAGAGATGGTTAGAAATAGTGCTGTCGTATCAGATTATATGGAGGGACAAGCTTCACTGCTTCATCTCATAGATCATATCAAAACACCCCTCACATTTCTGCCAATTTACTGCCTCAGTGCATGTGCTTCTCAGGGGTGTATGCGTGTAAAGTGTGCATATATGTGTGAACATGTGTGTCTGGTGAGAATGGTTCACAGGGTTCCACAACTATACTGCTGCGTTGAGCTGTCAACTTTTATGACTGTTCAAGAATTACCCGTCAACCAAAATGTATTGTGAATGTGCCGGATTGATTTTGCATTGAGGGAAATAAGCAAGAGATAACATCCAACTACATGTTGGTATCAGACGTGTTCTGGTTTCCATGTGCAGACTATATTGACTGGTCATGTCCCAGTAGCCTTTGGTTGAATGCAAAAGAGGGCAAACGCATTGGCTGGAATGCAATCTCAGAACCAGCCATGATCTGACGAGGTTTTTGCTTTTCATTAGTTTTAAATTATCTTGTAAACTGGCTACTAGCGGAACAATCCGGACATACATGTTGTCTCTTAACTCCAACTCCGGTCTCGCATCTCAAATGCGGATGCAACTATAAACAAAGAGCAGGGCATGAAAAAGAAAGTTTTGACCCAGATACCCTCTCGGTAAACCGGAACCACATCATTTAAACACTTGTCCCTTTTGCTCGTCCATTGTCAGACCAATAGCGGACGGGTTCTGAGTTTCTCTCCTCAGTAGGTTGTTATCATCCATCAGTGAGCAGGGTCGCATCAGAGAGGTTCAAAGTCACCCAGGGGACTACTGAGTTTGGTGATTCACGAGTTTCCTCTAGCACCATCATCAGGTTGATGTTTCCATTTTTTATTTAAGTATTTTTACATTATGATAATTAAAAATAAAGTATTAAATAGAAACTGAACTATTTAACATATACTATAATAATACATCACAGTTAATGGCTCCCTGGGGAGCGTGTTGTGAACAGACTAAAACACGGCAGCCTTTATTCAAATCCATTTTTTTTATTTAAATACTTATTGATGACAAAGTACTAAAGATATGTGATTATACGAGAGCGAAAAAACATTTGGATTTACAGTATGGTCTCATAGATTTATTTCTTAGCTGAAGTAGTTGAAAAGGCCCTTTGCTGGGATCAATAGAGTGGCTGTTTCAAACAGAGCTGTGGCTTAAATCAATAAGGAACACTTTAATAACACACACATTATAGACACCTGGAAGCAAAACATTCCTCTCCACTCATTTAAAAATATTGATTGAATGAAGTGAAACAGTTGAACCTTAAACAAACAAGGCCCATTCCAATAAAATAGCGTTGTTGTGTCTGTGTCGTCGCCCCCCCCCCCCCCCTCCCATAGGTTTAGGTATGAGGCAGAATTGTTACACACCCACAAATACAAAGCTAATAAGGAATTCACATCTATCTATTCATCCATCCCTCTATGTATGATCATTGGGGTGAAATTAACAGCTCAGCAGTCAATGTGTTAATGTATGATAATACCGTTAGATAAAGCCCCCCCCCCCCCCCCCCCCCCCAGCCTATTGCTGTGTGTAGGAGTGGCGAGAGACTGCTTCTGTACACTTTGCCCAGACAAGAAATGATTTCCCCCAGTTCCCTTGAGACGGGTGAGCAGTGGAGTGAAAAGAGGGGGTTATATTTTTAAATTGATATATAAATATGATAAATAGAAAGAGAGACAAAGATCAAGACAAAAAGGGCGGGGGGTCCCCAGGAGATAATTCTCGTTGAGCTTCAAGTTGACAGGCACATAAGCTGAGAGCGATGAGACGAAGCAGGATGGTGCTTTTCAAACCGTGTTATCATCTACCTCCTGTGTGTTTGTGTCCGGGCGATTCAAGCAGCCAATCACAGGCTGCTCTAAGTGTGTTGTGTGTTTTCACAGCGGAATATGGAGAGCTGACAATGATAGGGGAACAGCTCAACATCTGTTCCATTATTGGTGAAACAGTGACAGAGAGAGACAAGAAAGTGGACGTGAAGAAAGATTGAGATGGGGAGCAAAGGTGAGAAAACATTTTCCTGGCAAGAAAAGAAAAAAGCTCCATATAGTGAGCCCCGTGAGAGCGTGACTGGTGACATCTGTGACGCACACAAACACAAACGCAAACACAAACACTCCAACACCTTTTTATTCTCAGTATTGAGCTATTTGTTCCTTCAGGAGAAACGCATACTGTGTTGCTCACCAAAGCTCAATCGATGCGCTTTCTCCGTAGAAATGTCATTCAGTGCTGATGTTTTTGTTGTCACGTCAATATGCGGATATGATGGCATTTTGAGAACTACGCCGATTATTGTGTGTATTATTTTCATGCGTTTTGGCCTTTTATTTACACAAAAACGGAGGTTTTATCACAGAAAACGATCATTTCTAAAGACTCCGACCTCCGGTGTTTGCGTGTGAACGAGGTCAAACAGAGTTTTAGGTTGTCAAACGTCACAGTATGCGACTAAAAATGCTTATTTGTGTTCATATAAACAGAAACTTTTTTTAAAACAACCTTATGTGTACAACGTTATTTTTTAAAACAAAGGGGCATAAATATTCATTTCTGTAAATACCCGGCTATGTGTAAATGTGGCCTGAGTGTATGTGTGTATGTGTGTCGTCGACGTAGAAGCAGCGTTGCACATAATCCCGAACGCAGACTCGACGGGAAGATGAAGATGAATGTGTCCAACATTACCACTGCATATCTCATCATCTTCTCATTTGGTCAGGAGAGCTGTTGGTGAGGAGGAGGAGGGTGGGCGCGCTGGTTGGGACTCACAGAGAATGCAAACAGGTACAATCGTTAAAATTATCGAGGGGGAAAAAGGGGTTGGGTGGGTGGATGAAGACGTATAACTCCACAACCTGGTTTAATGTGCAGAGGGTAAGAATGAGGAGATAAATAACCAACAACATAGAAACGTTGAGTTCAAAAACAGAGGGAGAGCAAAGGATGACTAGAAAATACACGTGAAGACAAAGTGCAACACCGCGTTGTGGCTTCGGGGGAAAACAGTAAAACAGTGTAAATATCGATTCAGACCATTGATATTTTCTCTGTCGTACACTGTAAACAATGGTTTACAAAAGCCCAGCGGCATGAAGAGACTGTTTATGCAACCTGCCTCCTGTGGTGTAAACATCCTGCAGTGAGCAGGAAGTAGCGGGGCGTGTGCCGACGGCCAGAGGTCTGTGAGGGAACCTTGGTCCGGGGCAATAAAATATGCAGGGAACCTTTTTGTTTTGACATTCAAAATGAGTTTCCAGCTTTAATGGGGTGCAAATCACTAAACAAAACAATAATATTTCTATTTGGAAAAAAATAGATTTATGTAAATCAAAATATTTTGATGTGCATGACATTGTAACTGAATGCAATCCAGAGCTTTTTTAATCTCTAAATAATGAATTTCCAACATTTATTAAAAATTAGACCGTAACAAAATGATTATTTAAAGGGAATATCTAGGTATTTAGTATGCACTGCAAAGAAGTAACCACAAGTCAGACCAAAACAAAAGAAAACTCACATATATAGCAGAGTTTAGGGTTTCCAAGTGTTTCTGGTGAATCATCCAGATTGAGAGCATACTGCTCTGTTCCTGGCCGACGTTCATCAGCTCAGCACAAGTCCACAGGCTATGAACAGGGATCTAAATCACGCTGTTCACATTCTAGCGGAGAATATTGAGTTTGAACTCTCTTCCATATAGATTCAGCCCCTCAGTGTCGGAATCCCCCCTTCTTTCTTTTACGTTTTTCCTCTTCCCATCAATAGCTTTGCTGCTTTTAATGGGATCAGGATAAAGTTAAACTGAAGCAAAGAATCACAATAAAAAGTTACATTGTGGGGGGAAATGCCAATGCAATGCTGGAACAAATGTAAATACATGACTCTGAAGAAGTATAGACATAACAACATTGATGAAGCATAAGAAGTCACGGTTAATGGGGACAAGTTCTTGAAATTTTAGTTTTTTAGTTTAGTTTTTTCTATATATGTATGTGTATGTATATATGGTTCTTTGAAATAAGTTTTTTGAGAAATCATAGGTTAGGGCACTTATAAGCTAGATAGCTTCAGCCTTGACCCTTTCGATCAGCCACTTTCTTCTTTTGTTGAATTATGATTGTTGTATATTTTGCTGATCGAAATAAACTAAACTGAAACGCAAACATGCAAATAGATGTTTCAACCAACATACTGTTATGCGTTATGTCAATTAGTGCACACAAAAGTTTGGATTTGGAGTTTGGTAGGGTTACAAAGGTTGGTGTATCAATAAATAAAAAAATGCTTGAATGAGTTACATGAAGCATGTGTCGTGTGTTGAACGTATTTTGAAGCTTCCACTCCACCAAAGCAAAGAAATGCTAGCGTGGAAATGAATATGCTTCTCAAATAAATTGGGCTTAGACTGGCACACATTTAATAACTTCATCTCTTTGCACACTCTTCCTCCTTAATGACCTTCCTTATGCCAAGTTAATGGAGAATTAGCACCGACTACTTTTCATCCCTCTCATCATTGCAGTAAAATTTGAATAGAAATAATATAATAATAAATGTAGTGATTCTATAACAAATGTAGATATTCTCCCATATGCCATCAAAGGGTAAAAACAAGAAAAATAACTAAGTAATTGTAGAAAAGCTTTACCCACATTGATGTTGATAGAAGTAATAAAAGTAAGTAAGATAAGTTGCTGTGTGTTTCTCACCCTCACCTTGAACAATACATCAAAGGAATTATACTAGGAGGAAAATGTATACACTTTGTTTGACTTGTAATTCAACGTATGCACAACAAACAATGTTGCGGTTGATATTCCACCAATGAAGTGAAAACATGTAACAAAGTGAATCAAAGGATTCAATCTCTACCTGTAACTGCCCTGCACTGAAATGCAGAGCTTCCTGATTCCTGCACACACAAACACATCCCTCATAATTAGTGAGAATATACGTGAATAAGCAGAATAACTAGCAGATGGCCGACTGATTTCCATACAATGATGGAAGACAGGCTGCCATTTTCTGTTTGTTTATCATCATTACGTGAATTGACAGGCCTCTGGCATCATTTAGTTTCTCTGTTCTCTCCCGAACATGGACACATTTGCTGAATGCTGGCCGACATCTTTTGTTCCTTCGGTCTGTTTGTTGTGTGCTGTGGAGTTGCAATGGAGATTCATGAGTTGCTGTGCTCCCTTAAAAAGGCTGTGGAGGACTCACTATTGCATTTATTGAAAACTGAGTTTCAAGTAGATCCTTAGGTTAAATACAGGGGGGAAAAGAGTCCCTTTTCTTTCTGAGCAAACCGGTGAATAAAGGAAAATAACAAAAACACAAATGTATTCAAGGATTCGGAACCCACACATATATATAAAATGTACCATGCAGGCAGCCATTAATTCACTTCCAAAGTCGACACTATTTCAAAAAGTTTATTGCGAAATGGAACGAGAGGTTTAGATTCAGGAAGCGGAAAGTGGTTGAGGGAGGGAGGGAGGGAGGGAGGGAGGGAGGGAGGGAGGGAGGAAGGAATGTAGGGTAAGGGATGGAAGGGTGTCGGGGAGGGGAGAGGGTTGGAGGGCTGCTATGAGAGACCGCTAGCATCTGGTGGGGCCGAGCCTCCAGTTGTCCCTGTAATGGAGAGAGAGAGAGTTTTGTTGTGCTTATTCCTAAATGAGTTGTGTTCGCGGCGTTGTCCTTGTTCACAGACACATTTTTTTTCATTTTCAACTGCTGCCCTCTGACTCTTATTCAAACACATTATATGTGAGTCATTATAATGAGATAGCATCTGATAATTATGACTTAGCATCTCGTAATTATGAGATACTAAGTGCTAATGATAAATAGAGCGTTCTATGATTAGCCAACCGTTTATTTTCATAACAGCGCTCTGCTATGAATAATAATGTGTTTCTATGTATAGCACACCATTGGCTATGAGCAACAGATTATAGCTATCAATAGCAGACAGTTGCTATGAATAACAAACCGTTTCTATGAATAACAGACGCCGTATATTGTTAACAGACCGTTTCTATGAATATCAAAAAGTTTCTATATGAATAACAGACAGCGGTTATGAATAACAAATGTTTCAACAAGACGTTGATAACGGTTTACTCATTGAAAATAATTATGATGAATAATACATTATATACCATGTACATGTATGACTGGTTATCAAATGGTGTCTCTTAATTATGAGATGCTAAGTCATGATTATGAGGAAATAAGTCATTATTCTGAGAAAGTACTTCATTATAATGACTTACAGGACCTTTATTTATCACAGTGATGAAAAGGTCCTTCCATCCGCTCTCTTCTTTAATATCAGTTTACAAAATGTATGCTTTTTCAAATCTTGCTTAACACTTTGACTCAACAAGCGACACAGCGTCTTATTATTAGGAGCTGGAGACATGAAGCTACAAACTGACACCTGAAACTTGTCGCTGCACAACACGCGTGATGCGATACACTATTAAACAAAGTTGGGCGTGTCTCAACTTTTTTCCCGTGCTTCAGTGACGCAGCGAAGCATCAACCAATCATGATTGTTTTTCATCTCAAGATAACTCAGTGTCTCAAAATAAAGTGCATCAATAAACACTGGCCATGCAGCCATTGCTTGTGGTGTGAACATTTTATTTTCAGGATGATCTTGATATCCAATGTAACCATCCATTACTTGAAGGAATGCAATTTGAAAAAGTTTATAGTTTTTCAGAATATTGCAACATGAACTCTGTGAATCCATTTTTGGGGTGGGAAGGCATTGAGGGATCATGTCTTTTGAGGTTTGATCCTCCACCACCAGCTTCTATGTCAGAAACACAAAAGAAGAGCAGTTTGTGTGTCTGTTTATAGCACAACCAGACATCTCATGTGGTTTTGGTAAATAGATCTGAGAAAAATAATTGCAACTCAGATCTGATTTTATCTCGCACAAGACGCAAGTTGTTTCCCACATAACAGCAGAGCACAGTAAGTGTTCCTTGTTAAGATGGTGGAGAATGTATAGCTTGTCGCCTGCAGCGCATTATCCAACTGCTCACTATGGCTCCTTCAGTCTCTGGCAAAAATAAAAAATGATCCACTTAACAAAAAAGACAAACAATTGTTTGTTTTTGTAGCTGAATCATGATACAAGTCACCATGTGGTTCCGCCCATGCATCATTTTCCTGGTTATCTCTGATTATTGAGGAGAACTTTTAAAAGACCCGGCTCATCTCTTTCACACCAATTCTTTTCAACCCTTTTTATATATTTCTAACATGTGTGGAAACGTTCAGAAAATGTGACGTCATACAGCCTCAGAAAATACCTTTTTGCCCTCAAGTTGAAACGTCCGGTTCAAGCGGACACCTTAAGTGAGCCCATTTGTTAAGTGCACCTGCATCTGGACCTTGGATGCAATCTTGCTCACTTTTGACTTTGATCATTGACATGCTCCAAAGTACCTAATACTTGATAATGATACCGTGTCAATCTCAGTAAATAATCAGGAAGTTCAGGAGACCGGTGTACAGGAGTCGGTTGTAAATCATGCCAGAAGCCATCCGAGAGTTTACTTTCCAGATGGATTATTTAAAGACCCCATGAAACCATTCATCACAATTAACATCAGTTAGTCCTGCAGTGCTGTGAGCAGTGCTAATTTTTATGCGCTCTCTCACACACAAATCCTTGACACTACGCTCTCCTGCGCACGATCTGCAAGAGAGATGACGTGATATAAGCTTTGACACAGTTACACAAAATGTAGTCTTCCTCTTACATCACTAGTTTCTTCACTGCAAAATGTCAGATGACTTCCTGGCAAGCTCATTCATCATTGTTGGAGCATTTATTTACTGCACCGCCTAAAGTCAGTCTTATTCTCACCAGATACAGTTTCTTGGTGATTAGAATGTTTTAAAGAAAAAGATAGAAAAAAATAAATAAGCAAAAGGTGTTATTTGTCTAAATGATAGATGCACTCCGGAAAGAGATTGAAATGTCATACATTAGAGTCTGATTTATGGAACTGAAACTGTACCCGTGACAGAAAGGGAAACTGCTCTTTGAATGATTTTCAAAATAACAGATCCGCATCATGTCTCACGTTCTATCCTGTTCTCAATCTTTAAGATGAGAAACGGAGAATACATTTAGTTACGTATGAATCAGACGTATATAGTCCTTTACGCTCTGATTCAAATTCAACAACCCTTAAATTAATACCTTTGTGTTTACGACAGGCCAGGTTGGAGATGTATGTTAGTAGCTTTTGACGATGACCCCATCGGATGACGTTAAGTCATATCCATGAGATTGACAGGACTGTATCCTGATGGAGTCGAAACACTGCTGAAGATCTGGATGGATGCGAGTGGAAGAGAATGGAGCGGAGGACGGTCCTATTAATCAAGCACTGTTGTGGCCGCGCGTCGCAGCAGAGAAAGGAACAGCTTTTAGTTTCTGTTTCTGACAGGGTAGAAAGGGTGCTGTTTAAAATAATTTTTGTGGTATTTTGACCAAAATATGTTGCAAACATTACATTAAGACCCCAAGGAACCATATAAACTTGTGGAAAAATGGGCATAATATGTCCCCTTTAAATGACAAGTGCATGCATTCACACACAACCTCACAAACACTTCACCTCAATGGCAACATATAAAGAGAAACTATCTCTGACGCTAATGATGGATGGAAGTGTCAAAGAGAAATTGGTTAATTTCCATCAGTCTAGGCACATTCAAGTAAACTGAACCAAATGAACCCACATTAGGGAAAGAGGAACTCTTTACTAAGTGCAATAATGTGTCAAACCCCCCAGTAAGAATACATGTTGGTAGAATTACACTTTCTGGGTCTGATTTAAAATGTAGCTCAAAGCTCTCCACTGTCTCCTTGATTGGTTAATTACCTTCACCTGCCGTCAGCCACTCCTGTCTCCTTGAATGTGTCATTCCCTGCACCTGCCCTCAGCCACTTTTGTGTCGTTACTGTCTCATGCCGTACACCTGTTTATTTTTTTAACTCAAACTCAAAAGAGCCATATGCCGTCACCAGAAGAGCCATATATGGCTTGCGAGCCAGAGGTTCCCGACCCCTGTACTACACCGACAGATCCGGGCCCATCAAATTCAATCGCTGGTAAGAACGGCCTTTCCTGCAATGTCATTAGTGTTTGTTGCTGCTACCCAGGGTTCTGTGCAGGGTTCTGTGTGGCAATCAAGGATTAGCGACCGGGTGACATATCTGCCTTTTTTTTAAGACTGCAGGTCCATGGTTAATCTGGGATTTATCGATCCGGCAATTTGTGGTGTCATTCGGACTGTACCGAGACATATCTGCGGTATACCCGGAGAAATTGGACACGTACATGGAGTTGATCGTGTATCTCAATTTGAGGTATGGGAAAACAAAATGTTCAGTATCACAAAGCATTCGCTAGCAGAGCCACCTTTTCGCAGTACAACAGTCGGCTGGACTGGGCTACTCTGGACACAGTTACTCATTATGTTTGCCGGTGGCACACAAACATTGTCCTGTGGTTCTTCCGGGAATGTTGGGCCATTATGTCCATCTGCCACCATTTCAGCCACCTCTCCCGGGGTCATGCTTTCAGACTCGGTGTTCATAGAATATCTGTTAACAGGGTTGTCTCAGGGTGTTTTGTTTAAGAGTCCTCACTATGCCAACAACATATGTGGCTAAACATCTTTAGCAGGCAGCAAATGATGCAGAAACAGAGGGTTAGCTGCTCGAGAAAGATGTAGAAAAAATATATATATATATACATTTTGTATCAGTCTGCTCCCTGCTCGGGCAAGCGTCAACTGCCTCATTTCTCCTGAGAATTTTTTGGCATGCATTATGCCCCACTTGATAATGCTATCAAACTCATAAAACTAGCTGGTCAAGGCGCGTGGCTTTCCAAGGCAGACATTACAGACACCTTCAAAATTGTCCCCATTCATCCGTCGCAGTGGCATCTATTTGAAATCAGGTGGGATTCCAGGTTCTATTTCGGGGTGCCCCAGGAGAGTATTTACTTTCTTTCGTTGGGCGTCTTCATTTTGAAATACATGGTATTCCCCATGGTCATTTATATCCCGGCTACTATTTTGCACGATCGGGGGTCTCTTTTCTCTCGGATCTGCGGTTCTGGGCTCTGATGCTCGATCGTTGAAAGGGTGTCATTTCTTTACAACGGTTTGGTGAATTCTTCGGATTCACTACAATTCTACACCGATGCTGCACCGTCGCTGGGTTTTGGGGGGTTCTTTCAAGGGCAGTGGTTTGCTGGCTACTGGCCTCCCACTTTTGTTAAGTTTGAGGCATCCTCAGCGTTGTACGACATGTACCCTGTAGCTGTACCCTGTTTTGTCTGGGGGCGGCACTGGAAACGGTATTGCATCTCTAGGCACGTGTGATAATCAAGCGATGGTCAACATAATCAACAGAGGACGCTCCTCTTCCAGAGAAATTATGCCGTTTATGATGAGTATCACGTGGTCGGCTGTTATGCAAAATTTTATCATCACGTGCCAGGGTATTCACCCTGTCTGATTCACTTTCCCGTTTTATATTCCAGATGTTCCGGGGCATCTGCCCCGAGGCCTGTCCAGTGCCAGTAACAATTCCCTCTTGCGAAACCCTGATGCTGTCATAAGTCAAGGCAGCATGGTTAAATATATAGAGGCCACTAAACATTAGATGGTTTTAACGGTTAAAACTTAGGATTTTGCATGGAGCACTTTCACTTTGTTTTGTGTGTCCTTAGGCATGCCGCTGAAACCGGTTCTAATGAACACTGTTTGTGTTGTCATTTGTTATTGGTGCAATCAGCGGCATTTAAGCATGTGTATATTCGTAATTTGGTTGCCAACATTCAGTTTAACATAAAATGTTATGATCCTTTGTACCAAAGTTTAATTTTTAAATATGGCGGTCAAATTAATGCCGAAAGGCATTGCAAGAGCTTCTCCTTCTCCTCCTGACCAGAGACCGCCTATCACTCTGCCTGTACTGGCAGCACAGCTCTGTAAGCCAATCAGTGTTGTTGGCAAAACTTTCAAATGTGTTCTCCTCTGCTGCTGTCAGTTGTCGTTTAAGCTCTAACCGATGTGACCCTCCTCCACCCTAGGCCTAGTGTTGTTACGAGATGTGTCGACGCTTCGAAGCGTGTGTCGAGTAATGGAGGGGGCGTTTCCTCGAAGCGCGTATCGAGGCTTGCTTCATTTAAGGGAGGAGCCAAAAATGATGACGTCCCAAGCCTCGCTGCCCGGCTGTACCATGTGACTGCTTCGGCAAGCGGTTCAGATTTTGCCGGGAGGTTTGACAGCAATATAAACCCCTCAGGCTCCATTCAAAATGTGGGTTGCTGGTTGAGAGTTTAGAGAGAGAGATAGTTGGGAGAGTGAGGCGAGAAGGATAGGTGGTAATATGGAACTGTTAAGAAACTGTTATTTCTGAATACAAATAAATAAAATGTCCCGTCCTGTACATCACTGTCCAAGTTCCACACGCATATTCAGTCCCCTATTCCAAGTTCCACAAGCACTTTCACTGTCGTCTGCCCATGACATTTTCCTAAAGTGACATAATAACATTACACAACCTGCCATATCATATAATACTACCAATTTGGGAACATTTACACACAGAATACATTAAACAAATATTTGATTATGCATATATGTGATATTTATGTACAATATTTGGTCATACATTTTTCTAATTCGTAGTCGGGGTAAAAGGTTACACTAGTACACTTGCTATGTTTTATATCGATGGGGAAATAAATGTATTCCTCGACAGTCGAGCCATTGGAGCTCAGTTCTCTTCATACATCTGTAGTTAACTCTCACAAAAGTCTGTTACTTCCCAAGTTAATGTAGGTACCTTATGGTTGAGCGCCCCCTTACTATCACACCGTGGTTTAGCCAATGGGAGTTAACACACTTGACCTTCATTCCAAATGTCAGCCTTCTAGGGTGACCACTGTCATGAGGGACACCATTGTGGACCGAGCCACCCATCAGCTGAACCATCGAGCTGCTGGTCACACAAACAAATCTAAGGTGATAAACCCACAAATAGTTACCAACACCAGATGTCTCTCAATGCACCAGGGTTCTCTTTATAACCTTCCTTCTGCCAATACATAGTGTGTGTGTGTGTGTGTGTGTGTGTGTGTGTGTGTGTGTGTGTGTGTGTGTGTGTGTGTGTGTGTGTGTGTGTGTGTGTGTGTGTGTGTGTGTGTGTGTGTGTGTGTGTGTGTGTGTGTGTGTGTGTGTGTGTGTGTGTGTGTGTGTGTGTGTGTGTGTGTGTGTGTGTGTGTGTGTGTGTGTGTGTGTGTGTGTGTGTGTGTGTGTGTGTGTGTGTGTGTGTGTGTGTGTGTGTGTGTGTGTGTGTGTGTGTGTGTGTGTGTGTGTGTGTGTGTGTGTGTGTGTGTGTGTGTGTGTGTGTGTGTGTGTGTGTGTGTGTGTGTGTGAGAGATTAGAATTAGTTTTTTTCATTTCAAATGGAAAGTAATTATGTAAGAAATGTGTGGTAATAACCGTTTATTTATTGGTCAACAAGCTGACGATATAAAGAGCTAAAATCATGACCACATGGTTTTCATTTGTTTTCTGTTGCTTGGTAACATATTAGTTAAAATGTATTTAATTAATCAATAATTGCTGACTAAAAAGCTGCGACTCGTAGGAAAATATATTCACACAATACTAAGTCTGTAGCAGTTTTGTATCAAAGTGCAAAAAAAGAGCAAAGAACGTGAACAAAGTGACACATTTTATAACAAATTCTCTGCTCTCAAGCTTCATATATTAAATCTTCAAGATGAAAACAGTTGTGCTTACAGAGCTTATTGTGTTTGCATATTTGTCAGAAGAACAGTAGACAGACAGATAAGAAGCTCATGCTGACTCCATCACGGGGTGGCTGGGATGGTTTGCCTTTAGGAATCTCACACGTACCACTGCTGGCACTTACAGGCGCTGTGGGTTGGGCTCTCGGTCAGGCAGGAGAATGCCGCTCGCTGTGACTGGGATTGAAATGTTAGTTTTTTTGTTTTTTTAAAGATGAAATATTCACAATATTGGTACGGAAGGCAAGACAAGTTTTTTTTTTTTTTTTTTTTTTTTATAGATCAAATTTCAGCAAAATGGAAAGACATTTTCCTTGAGACAAAATACAAAAGCTCCACACCCCTAAAGGACAAACTCAAACCACACAGCCATTAAAGACCCAAGAATAACTTTTTTTAAAGTTATAGCGTAGTTGAAGAAATTAATAATTAATGAAAGGCAGTAACAAACAGGCCTTCAGCCTAAATTTAAAAGAACAGTGTTGCAGTGTACCTGCATTTTTTTTTTTTAACTCCAAATATTTGATGCAATAAAACTGAATGCTGCTTCTCCGTGTTTAGTTTGGACTCTGGGGAAATAAAACGGGAAATTCCCATGTACCACAGCTGGCAATGGATGGAAATTTCCCTCCCATCAATTTATTCTCCATCAGGAGCTGGAGTCGATCCCAGCGGTGCTCTGTGAAAAGCAGATGGAGAGGTCACTAATTTCTGAAACGTTTAAATGCATAGTAGAACCCAATGCACTGTGGCCAATTATTTTAATTTTAATGAATACAAACGAAAATAAATACAAAATAAATGAGTAAATTAAAAACGGGTAAGGCAGTGAAAAAAGGGATCCTCATCAATACCCTCATTGTCACTGAGTGGAGTCCATTAGCTAGAGCTCCTTGGACACTTCGTTTCATTTTCCAGTATGAATTTTTTTGGAACAGATAGACAGAGTTGTTGGCAAAAGGGTTTAAATTTCACCACCAGCACACTAAAGCTTTGTGAATTCATCCTACTGGCCTGAGAGCACGGTGAGCATGGTGCATGGTTAATAAACCCTCAAATTATCTTCACGTGCTGGTCCCAGTATTGACACACATTAACTCTCTGGAGGCTTTTTGTCCAGCTTGGATTCCTGACAACAGCATATTCTCCTTTTTCTGCCAATCAATCTCAATCTACCCACTTCTCTGTTCGGTATTTCCGCCAGTGGCGGTGAAGTTCCCAGAGGCAGACTGCTGGAGATGAGGACTTCTTGTGCAGTAATGGCCCATTACAAGCCATTTTACACACACACACACACACACACACACACACACACACACACACACACACACACACACACACACACACACACACACACACACACACACACACACACACACACACACACACACACACACACACACACACACACACACACACACACAGGTTCCCAGCTAGTCTTGTCATTCTGTCTCTCTGTGAATGACACCACTTCATCAACAGAAAATGGTCAATTCTAGAGTGAGACACTGAAAAGAACATTTGTAAAATGTGCACACAGTAAATAGCATATTGACCTGCTGAACAACTACTGCACAACAAGGTCATCTTCTGTGGCTTTGAGGGAAATATCTTAACAAGTAGATGGATTGAGACATTCATGTCTCACCCTGGATGATAGCATGTTAGCAGCATAGTTTCAAATGTATCAAACTATCCTTGAGATTCCTAAAAGTAGCTGGAACAAAACCCCTCTAACCCTTCTGGAGGGAAGTCAATATTGACATATACTGTGGTTTATGTCTAAATTGAATACTGTAATAATGGCATACAATTTAAACGCTAATCTTAATAAGTAAGGATGTGTGTTGCTGTTAAATATAACTGGAGTTATAATGTACCTTATTAATAGGATGGTCACATGTGATGGTAGATTGATATGAATAGTTTGGGGTTCAGTCGGATTAGGTAAATAGTTAGGATATACATTTGGTGTTACATAGAATCACCGAGATGGTTGGTCTGGGTTAATTGGAAGCACATGGTGTGTGTGTGTATATAATATACACATACACAGGAAAATTTGAATATTGTGATAAAGTTCTTTATTTTCTGTAATGCAATTTTTTTTTTTTTAAAGTCATGCCTTCTGGATTCATTGCAAATCAACTGAAATATTGCCTTTTATTCTTTTAATATTGCTGATTATGGCTTACAGCTTAAGAAAACTCAAATATCCTATCTCTAAATATTAGAATATTTCCTCAGACCAAGTAAAAAAAAAGATTTATAACAGCAAAACAAAATCAAACATGAAAATGTCCATTAATGCACTCAGTACTTGGTTGGGAATCTTTTTGCACGGATTACTGCATCAATGCGGCGTGGCATGGAGGCAATCAGCCTGTGGCATTGCTGAGGTGTTATGGATGCCCAGGATGCTTCAATAGCGGCCTTTGGGTCTGGTGTCTTTCAGCTTCCTCTTCACAATACCCCACAAATTCTCTATGGGGTTCAGGTCAGGGGAATTGGCAGGCCAATGGAGGACAGTAATGCCATGGTCAGTACACCAGTTACTGGTGGTTCTGGCACTGTGGGCAGGTGCCAGATCATGCTGGAAAATGAAATCCTCATCTCCATAGAGCTTTTCAGCAGACGGAAGCATGTAGTGCTCTAACATCTCTTGGTACACAGCTGCATTTACTCTGGACTTTATGAAACACAGTGGACCAACACCAGCAGCTGACATGGCTCCCCAAACCATCACTGACTGGGAACTTCACACTGGATTTCAAGCAACTTGGATTTTGCTCCTCTCCAGCCTTTCTCCAGACTCTGGCGCCTTGACTTCCAAATGAAATACAACACTTGCTGTCGTCTGAAAAGAGGACTTTGGACCACTCTGTTTTTCAAGGTTCAGGAAACCCTTGCAGGTGTTTCGAGTAAATTAGACGATTCAAGTGATTAGTTGAATACCATCCGAGTATACTTTTTCATGATATTCCCAAATTTAGAGATAGGATATTTGAGTTTTCTTAAGCTGTAAGCCATAATCAGCAATATTAAAAGAATAAAAAGCTTGCAATATTTCAGTTGATTTGTAATGAATCCAAAATGCATGACATTTTTGTTTTTTTAATTGCATTACAGAAAATAAAGAACTTTATCACAATATTCAAATTTTCTGAGACAGTCCTGTGTGTGTGTGTGTGTGTGTGTGTGTGTATATATATATATATATATATATATATATATATATATATATATATATATATATATATATATATATATAGAAGCTCACTTTTGTTTGGGAAGGGGGTGGGCAAAATGGAAGAACAAAATAAACTGGAGTTTCTTCCTGAATGCTGACTCTATCCTCCATGGCCGCTCGGGCACCCTGACAAGTGGTGGGATCGTTAGACATATTGAATGGGGCAATGACGAGAGGAAAAAAGAAAAGCCCAGAGAAGGGATTTCCGGAGGCTTCAGATTTCCGGAGAATTCAGCGACTGCAGCAGCCAGGACACCGGATGACATGGAGGAATTGACGAGCGTGGTAAAGTCGCTGGTTGCCTCCCAAGCAGCGAGAGTTGAGCAAATAGAAAAAGAGTCCACACGTCAAGACCGGAGATGGGAAATGAAGCAACGCGATGTTCGTCTGATGCAAGGGCAGGTGACGAAGATGAGAGAGGAGTACGACGGCAGAATGGACAATCAAAGCAGTGACGAGGAGGTGAAGGGGGGAGGTCCCGAGATGATGGCCAGTCAGCAGGAGCGAACAGTCATTACAGCGAGCTCCACACATCCACAGAGACCCTAAATTGATACCTCTCTCTGTGGATGATGACATTGAAGATTATCTAACTACTGTTAAAGGAATGGCTAGAGTCTGCCATTGGCCAAAAGAAGAGTGGGCTATTCATCGTGTACCCTTGCTTACTGGTGAAGCATGCAGTACTTATGGAAGTAGCAGAGTCTGAATAATATGAAAAGGTCAAAGATGCTATTTTAGCTGAATATGAAATCACAGCGGACACCAACCGACGAAGGTTGAAACGCCACGAGAACTGTAGATATTGTTTACCAAATGGGTAAAACCAGAGAGCTCCACAGTGCAAACGATTTCTGAGTGTTTGATTCTGGAGCAATTTCTGAGGATGGTTGAGCTGGAGGTCTGGATCTGTGAACGTGACCCTAAGATGGCAAAAAATAGGCTTCTCGCCTTCACTGAACCCAGCAAGTCTGATGGGGTGGAAGGTGTTAAATATTGTGTTCACTTTGGTGCGATAAAAGGAGCAGTTATTTCACTCTTTTAGTTTGATTTAATAATTAATAATCAACCTTCAGTTCACATTATGTTATTACAACCAAAATGTCTAACTTTTCAACATCGTATATTTAATATAGACATTAACACAAGGAAATGCCAACATTAGGCCATACCCTTTAGCCCCTGTGTCTGCTGGATTCAGACTCAACTTGTCTCCCTCATTGTAACAGTCTTATCACAAACAAAGACATATACCGCATGTGTGATCCATAATCACAAGCTTTTACTTATACACAACATGAGGTTGCAGTGCTTTTTCAAGATGAAAAAAAAGTCTCAGAGCAGCACAACATGAGTAGCAGTTGAGTTAATATGTAATGGGTATATATTAATCCCTTCTCCTCTCTTTATTCTTTTGATGCCTGTCATTAAATTCCGGACCGTCATTTTCATATCACTGAAGATAGCGCCTGTGGGAGCTCCAGTGTACCGCTGATGCTTTTAACTGGCTTAGAGCAGGCACACTTTCAAAAGGAGCAAGAAACGGAAACAAAAGAGTAAAAGAACCACCATACTTTAAGTAGGGTTTAAAGTTAGCAGACTCGTTTCGGTTGTCATGCCTTCTTGACAAAGCAAAAATGCATTATACACAACTCATCTACCCAAAACGATTAGAAACACAGCTCTAGAGACATCACACATAGCCTCCATGCCAACGGCTACATCACCACAAAATAAATACAAAATAAACTGAATAGAAAATAACAAACATTCCCTGAACGGTCCGGATGACCTCAGGGCCCTATTTCTCTTACCTGGCTAATGTAGCTAGCTGGATAATTTCCAGGATGAGATTACACAAGTGAGGCTTTTCAGTTCCATGGAGCAAGTTTGGAGAAAAAAAACATACCAACAAATCGAAAAATGTTAACCTGCTTGCTCCAGTGCAGGTTTATTCAGCCTATACCTGGATAATCTGGCCCGGCCCTCTGAAGAAAATGGAGCTCACTTCCTCATTGATGAAGCAGCGATATTAGATTAGAGTTTTATAAGGAGAGAGTTATTATCATGTCATGATGACTTCCTATATGAGCGCTATCTATTCTGCCCACAAGGAATCATTTATTTACAGCCCTCCTCAAACCACATTGAACACCACATGCCGCAGCCGGCGTTGACTGTCTCCCAGACTGTATGCCGAGCCGCACGCTTTTTTGCAAGTGGAACATTGTTGTACATTTGTGTTCAATGTGGTACATTGTTGTACAATGTCGTTAATGCAGAACTTCGGGAAAAGCTGCTCAATATCCGAGCTGTTCATGTTTATTTAGCGCTCAAGAAACTTATGGATGTGTTCATTACCGTCACTGGCCCATACATAGATTCACACACACATATTCAAACTCCTATTCTATATGGTCATAACTATATATATATATATATATATATATATATATATATATATATATATATATATATATATATATATATATATATATATATGTATATATGTGTGTGTGTGTGTTATCTACTTAACCCATTAAGCCGGCTGCCAGCAGGCACATTTAAAGAAATATATTCAAATTGATTGGAGTGATGAGGCACTTAAATTAGCCGATTCATTTCTCCAACATGCTGCGTACACAACAAACATGTAGAGAGTAGTTCGTGAATGCACAGATAGTTTGCAGTTTCTTTCAACCAAGAAAAGGCAAAGGGGATCCGGCCTTCATAGTCTAGGGCCAACATTAGACCGGGGCCACTGGGGTTAAGCAACACCCAACAACACCTTTCTGCAAGGCCCCTCTCACAGTATAACACTATTTAAACCAAGTATTAGAACAACATATTACATTTTTTTTTAAATTGTGTTTTACATGAAATTATGAAGACTGACAAAGATGAAGTGGACCACTTTGAGAGTTATTAAATGTGACAATGCTTGCCACTACTGTATATTAATGTTTATCAAGGAAAAAAACCATTAGTGCGCTGCCTTTGGGACCCCATAGAGGAAGATGACCTAATTAGGAGTTTGAAAATGCTACGCAGACATTGTGATTGCCCCACTTAAATGTGTTTCATCAAGGTGACACATTCCCACATTATGTTCAAACATTTGTGTGTCTTACTGAAAACTATCTGGAGCTTTTGAGACAATTTGTTATAGGATATATTTAGAATTGTTTAATGTTGCTCTTTATAGGAACCGTTTTATCAATTGTTTGCAGTCTCTTCACACTCCCAGCTTACAAACTTACAAAGTTCAAAATGTTGTCTTTAAGAACAAGAAGAGACAGTGGGTGATCGACTGAGATTGAGAGGTTAAGAAAGCAATAAATGCAAACAATGGTGAGAGGAAAAATAGCCTAAATAAAATAACATGGATTAAACCTCAGTGGTCCTTCAGATTGGGGTTGGAAATGGTCCAGAGGCGATTGGGTATCGGTGAACTGGAGTTTAGATGGTTTTAATTAATGTCATTGATCTTTTAACATTTAAGCGTCTAATCTCCTCAAAAAAAGTGTGAGGGAAGGAGAGCAAGAGAGAGAGGCAGTACATGCAACCACAATTCATAGAAAACAGGGCTGCCTAATATGCATACTGTATGTGCTAGAACAGGCATGTGCACAGAGAGCCCTAGTGGTGCTCAAGCACCAGCCGTTTTGCCATGGGTGAGAAAAGTGCCCTTTTTGCTGTTTCATTCATCAGTATTTAAGAATAAAAGTTACTCTCTGTCATCAATTCCCCCCGAATGTGTTTTGATATCCGATGGGGCATTTATTTCAGTTCTTGTGAGAATTTCTCCCAGACATGCTCTGCGAACGCTCACAGGGGTTACCCTAACCCTGCTGGGGTTGTGGTTGGGGTTAGGGTTAGGGCTGGGGTTAGGATGAGGGTTGGGGTTGGGGCTGGGGTTAGGGCTGGGGTTAGGGTTAGGGCTGGTGTTAGGACTGGGGTTAGGGTTAGGGCCGGAGTTAGAGTTAGGATTGGGCTGTGGTTAGGATTAGGGTTGGGGCTGGGGTTAGGGTTAGGGCTGGTGTTAGGACTGGGGTTAGGGCTGGAGTTAGAGTTAGGATTGGGCTGTGGTTAGGTTTGTGGTTAGGATTAGGGTTAGGGTTGGGGTTAGATTTAGGGCTGGGGTTAGTGTTAGGGTTGCGTTTGGGGTTAGGGCTGGGGTTAGGGCTAACCCTAACCCTCTTGGCTGTTTGATGATCAATATTGCTTATTTTGAAAATGACGTCAGAAGGCAATACAGATCTGTATCAGCCCGGCGAGGAGGTCGATACTGGCTGGCATGACGACATAGTAGCCAGGACCCAGCAATATAAGCTTTTCATTGTACAAATAACACTTGTTATATGTGCACATGACATTAAAATATCTTGAATATTGTATTGTTGTTGCCATATAATAATTCATCTTTGTTCATAAATAAAATGTAAGCTAGCTTTCTAATCCTGCCCAGAGGAAAAGCAGGCCAAGGACAGCATCATCGGTGTATTGCTGATTATGCTTTCAACTCTGTCAGAATCTTTTTTTGGCATTGGATGCTCTTTTTGGGGGTTTGAGCACCTGCCCCCCAAAATGTCTGTGCACGTGCCTGTGCTAGAAAAACCAAAACCACCAATTACACCATCTCATGAAATATCTGCAGTTCAGAAATGTGCACCTAAACACATTCTGAAGCTGCAATCCTGTGTAGCTCTTTATAAAAAGAGAGCTGCCAGCCAGAAAGAGTCTTCCAATAGTTTTTCAACAGTCCCTCTGCAATAGCTCACAGTTAAGCCTCTTAGTCAACATTGGCAGCGGAAGTTGGCGGTTGGTCGAGAATCCAGTGGTTTCCTGGCACACAGCTGGACAGTTTTTACCAGCATCATCTGAGAGAAAGCATATCAAAAAATGGTTAATTGCTTCATTACAGTAAAATATTTGTTGCCCTCGATTGAACACTTGCAAAGGAATAATGCGCCCAACCCCAGAGCATTGCCAAGGAACATGGCGAGGACATCAGTTCTTAAGACAGAAGGTCTAGATCTCAACTGGATAGTGCAAGTTTGGGATGAAGTGGAACAGGATTTACACAGCATGAATGTAGTACAGAGATTTCCTGGGGGGAACTGTGAGATGCTATCAGACCAACAAGAACGAAGATCCAAGGATTTCTTGCACAATTGTGTTTAATCCGTGCCACAAAGCGCTGTTGACTTCTTTCAACCTCCCTTTCTTCTGCTTCTTCTTCTGCTGAATTATTCCAATATTGGGTCCCTTACAGGTCATTTCTGTTCAATGTCATGTTAGTTAGAAATATATATATACAAAATATACTCACTTTCATGGGTTAAAGGGACAACTGACAGGCATGGATTCAACGTTAATGTTATAGACATGTGCTTTACTATTATGATGTCCAAAAAAGTCAAAAACTCCTGCTGTGAAGTTAAAAAAAGGCCCGATTGGCAAACAGTGGCTGATGACTAACCAAAGAAAAGGGTACGGACTGCAAGTTGATGCATTACTTATTGTTGTTGCCAAGTGATGTCTTGTTTGACACCCCAGAGGCTGCTGCTTCAATCATAAAGCCATTCACCATTCACACATCATAAAGTCAATCTCCATGTTCCTTGATCTGTTCTTCTGCTCCACTGGATATCTTTGTTTATAAAAGTCTTCTATTCAAACAATCAAATTAAAGAAGGCCCTGCACACCCACGTAGACGTTAGCGGTTCTTTTCTGAATAATTTGATTGCTCAGGTTGAAGTTGTGTAAAGCTTTGTTGAGAAAGGACCCCTTTCCACGGCAGACTTTTTCTTTTCGTAGCACAAGTGGAACAGCTAAGGTTAAAGTCAAGGTTAAGTCAAACTGTTCCGTAAACACATTATCGATGCACAGATAATGGTTTAACACTTGTGAAAAGACTGAACTGCATCACGCTGCATTGTGTAGGAAAGATTGTGACACTGTTTTCACAATTTTTACTCGTTATTAATACAATTCATAAAAAAGCTTTTTCACCTTATTTTGATGACTGAAACATGATGACATAAAGGAGAAGTGGATTAATTTAGTGAAGAGACACTTAATGGGGAGCAAAGGATTGGGGCAGAACAGATTTCCTCCCCAGCATTCATCCTTCCATCCCAGCGACATTTAGAGCCATTGTCAGCAGTACTTGCCAACCAATGGGTGTGAAGGGCCTTAATTGCTTGTTATAATTATGGTAGGTTGTCCACAGTAATTGCTGTGTAGAGGATGCATCCCGTAACATCATTTTACCAAGAGGACACCTCATTAGACTAGCTAGTTACAGTTAGCAACAATGGATGAACAATTTACTAAAAATATATTGTTAACTTGTGACAGCAGACGTTGCGACGTAAGATTTTAAGAATGTATGTGGTAATATTCTACATATCCATGATTTCTGGTTAATTCTATGGAACCTAAAATTAGAAGAACATTGTCGCCGCTCAGGAACCTGGTGCACAGAGTGTCACAGAGCCAGGGAAGAGAGTGGGCGGGTGGGCGGGCAGGTATAAAATGGGCAACGCGCCGAAACAAAAGCACCGTCACATCACCGACAGACTGTCCGGGTTATTATAGAATCCAAAACCCGAGATTCTCTCTCGGTGTTTACTGTGACATGATAACGAGCCTTCAGTGGACACAATCCCAGCATTTCAGAGCCGAGAATACTAATTTTGTTTTTTGGAAATCTAATCTTAGGTTTTTGAATGATTTTTATAAATTATGTTTTTTTTCATGAGAGATATGGCAGTGCTTTACAAAAAGCACAGCTGTTAGTGATATGGCTGTGACATGACATACGAGGTCAAGTACCAAACTACTTTGCTTGCCCTCACAGACGCAACTAATTGAATCAAGCCCTTCCTCCCAGTCCTGAGAGGACGTCTAATCAGGCCAATAAGTGGAAACACCTGTGTGTGGACCATGGACGTGTAGGGCCGTCTGTAATAGTGAGATTAGGATAATCATTAACCAAACACACATGTTAAATCCTTTTCTCTTGACAGAATTAATAATTAGTAATTGTATTAACAGAGGTCAGATTAACAGTATTCTAAGCATTTAGAGTTTTAATTATACTTCAACTTAGAACCCGTTTACACGATGTGTGAAAGCTCATATATTTTCATGCGTTTTGGCCTTTCATTTACACAGAAACTGAGTATTTATCACGGAAAACTATCATTTCTGAAAACAGTTTTTGTCTTTGCGTGTGAAGTAGGTCAAAAAGAGTTTTAGGTTGTCAAACGTCACAGTATGCGACTAAAAATGCTTCACGTCATGTGAGCGTCCTATGCGGACGGAGTATTTATGCAGGTTCATATAAACAGAAACTTTTTTGAAAACAACCTTGTGTGTACGTTATTTTTGAAAACGGAGGAGCAGAAATATACGTTTCTGTAAATATCCGGCTATGTGTAAATGTGGCCTTAGTTTTACTATAATTGGTACGTACTTCTTAACCTTTTGACTTGGAACAGTTTGTATAATTCAGAGTTTGTATGGGATAATAAACACACCACACACCACACACCACACAACACAACACACACTCACACACACACACACACACACACAGAGAAAGAGACAGTAGACAGCATGTCATGTCAGAGTCGGAGGACAAATAGGCAGTGAACAGCTGCCGGTTTTATGGGCTTTTTGGTCCCCTTCAGAAATAACATTTGGGATTAGCACGATGGCTGAGCAAAGTGCACAGATTTGTGTGCGTGTAAATGGGTTTCCGTGTGTGTGAGCCAGACGGCATACATGTGCCACTCTTTAATAACGTTTTTTGATAGATGCCGCTGTCATCTGGCTGATGCTGGAAATGCAACTTTTCGCTCGCCCTGCTACATTGGCTGCGCCAATAAATAGTCATTGTGTTATGGTGTTCAGTATTTCTTTGTACGTCCAAAAGCTATTAAAGTTCTGTTCTCCAGCTACTAGAGTAAGAGGTGCGGCTCTCAAATTTCTATCAGTGAGAAAGGAATTAAGTGCTATATAAGCTTCTGACAGGAGCATCTTCCATGTGCCCAGAGGGCACATACAACTGTCACCGCGGATGAGAAATAGGAGGGCAGCGTGGGGAGCACATGGTTTTATGTGTGTTGTCACGGTGTAGCGCATCAGTAACAGTGACCACATCTTCCACCGCCCTCCAACATCACACCTCTGTTTTCACGTGTTACACCAGCAGCTGTTTGAGCACAAAACATGGCTGGAGACCTTTTCTCTTTCTGCCTGTTCTCTGGCCCATCCATCAGATCTCACACTTATTAGATGTCATACCCTGTGCTTAATCATCACAGCTAGTCTTGTTTTCTCCGTGTCATTTTGACAAATGAAAAACGGAAAAGGCAGAACTTACTTTATTCCAGGTGATTAATTCCTCTATTGCTGCTTATGCTTGGCTCAGCATTTGCTGACTGACTGATTCCCTGTAGGCAGCGGGGATTATAATATTTATTTGGTTCATCACAGCATGACCAATACAAATGTGTAAATAAAGATGTGGACAAAGAAATATATATATATATATATATATATTTCCCAAATGTCCAAAACCACAATAAAGTTGATTATGTGCCTTCTACTCCAACCGTTGTAAGCACATTTATTTAATCTAATGTCCCACATTTTGGGAGAAATATAATACATGCCGTTTTCTTTGTCAATAGGAGTTATGAAAGTGTGCCTCAGAGAACCTCCTTCTGTTTGTGTCTAGATACTGACTTTGTATGCACTTCCAACGCCTGCAGGATTGACTTAGCGTTTAGTCTGAGCACACGTCAACACTCCCAGCTAGTCTGAAGGACATTCAGTCAGACAACTCAATTATTGCACTATAATGCACACATTTCAGTAAACCAGTCTTCATTTTTCACAAGCTGGCATGCCATTTAACTGAAACATTACTGCTGTTGAGCATTTCATCCATCCGGCCCCTCAGCTCCACCTGTTCATATATGCGTTCATGTGTTAGACACGTGTAGACAGTGTGCATTTTCTACCTTGGAGGAACGACTACCGACTTCTTGGATCCTGTTAAGTATCTTCTCTAAATTAGTTAAATCTGCTAAATTACTGTTGTATCTCCTGTTTTAAGCTCCTAGATTGTCAGTCTGTGTTGTTCAAGATTTGTTTTGGTTGAGAAGTGTTTCCAGCCACTGTGAGCGGAAGCTACAGTGATTGGACGATCGCTCATCACCTGGTTTCAATTGAGCGTCATTTGAATACAAAAAGGGCCGGTGATTACCGAGGCTGAAGGTAATTAGGGAAACTGTTCTTAACTGGATTGGGTCTACAGGCGTCAGCTGAGGCGTCAGTGACTCATCGGACGAAGACTTGGAGGACAAAGACACAGGAGTCTTTCGTTGGACTCGAGACTTGGAGGACAAAGACACAGGAGTCTTTCGTTGGACTCGAGACTTGGAGGACAAAGACACAGGAGTCTTTCGTTGGACTCGAGACTTGGAGGACAAAGACACAGGAGTCTTTCGTTGGACTCGAGACTTGGAGGACAAAGACACAGGAGTCTTTCGTTGGACTCAAGACTTGGAGGACAAAGACACAGGAGTCTAATTGGACTCGACTTGGAGGACAAAGACACAGGAGTCTTTTTGACTCCAGACTTGGAGGACAAAGACACAGGAGTTACTATAGGACTCCAAGACTTGGAGGACAAAGACACAGGAGTCCTCTTTGGACTCATACTTCCTACACACAGGAGTCTACTTACACCCAAGACCTTGGAGGACAGGACTCTGGAACTGTCAGTCTGGACCAAGACTTGGAGGACAAAGACTTCAGAGTCTCTGGCTTTGCTGTGGAGCAGTGGCTGACTTCCTGGCTCTGTGAACTGTGTGGATCACGCCTGACAACACATCTACCGTAGTTACTGCTCTCTCCTCGGCCCTCCTCTTTTCTACTTCCACACACCCACACCCTCTGGTCGGGAGGCCTCTGGTTTACTCATCTCCCCCAAATGGTGTTTCTCTCTCTCTCCTTTCACTTTTTACCCCACTGACTTTTGAGTTTCATGCTGTGACGGTTACTCACCCGGTTCAGCTACACATTGTTGTTCTCTACCGTCCCCCTGGTTCTTTGGGAGACTTCTTGGAAGAGCTGGACGTCCTCCTGTCCAACTTCCCGGAGGACGGCCCCCCGCTCATCCTTCTGGGTGACTTGAACATCCAGACTGAGAAGTCATGTGATCTCGTACTCTTACTGTCTTCCTTTAACCTCTCACTTAGTCCCTCCCCTCCTACTCACAAAGCTGGCAACCACCTTGATTACATTTTTAGTAGAGACTGCTCTACCTCTAACCTCACTGTAACTCCTCTGCATGTCTCTGACCACTACTTCATCTCTTACTCTCTCTCACTCTCTGGTACTGATAACCCACCCGTATCCACAGACTCTGTACCTGTACGACGCAACATTCACACCCTCTGTCCCTCCTCTCTGGCCTCCTCTGTCCTATCTGCTCTCCCCTCAACTGACTCCTTCTCACTCATGCAGCCTAACTCTGCCGCAGACACTCTCCTCTCGTCCCTGTCTTCATCTCTTGATTCGCTTTGTCCTTCTAAGACGCGACAGGTTCGCAAATCCTCTCCAGCTCCCTGGTTGTCCGACTCGGTGCGTGCCGAGAGAGCCAACTTGCGAGCGACGGAAAGGAAATGGCGCAAATCGAATCAAGCGGAAGACCTGCTCTGCTATCAATCTCTTCTCTCCTCCTTCTCTGCCTCTATCTCTGCAGCCAAAAGCTCTTTCTACCTGACCAAAATTCAGTCTTCCTTCTCTAACCCCAAAAAACTCTTCTCTCTTTTCCAACCTCCTTGATCCCCCCCGTCCCCCCCTCCTTCCTCCCTTTTGCCGAGCCACTTTGTCGACTACTTTACAAACAAGATGGACGACATACGCTCCTCCTTTACTAATCCATCCTCTATCACTTCACCTACACCAACTCCTTCATCCCCCTCTCTGTCCTCGTTTACCCCTTTGTCTCCTAGTCAAGTTCTTAGCTTGGTGACCTCTGCTCGACCGACCACCTGCGCCCTTGACCCCGTCCCGTCTCACATCCTTCAGGCTGTTGCTCCTGACCTTCTGCCCTTTCTTACCCATCTTATTAACAGCTCCCTCTCAACTGGCTGTTTCCCCAACTCTCTGAAGGAGGCAAGAGTCAACCCTCTCCTGAAGAAACCCACGCTTGACCCGTCTGAAGTCAGCAACTACAGACCGGTCTCTCTTCCCAAAACTCTGGAGCGAGCTATCTTTAACCAAGTGTCCTCCTATCTCCACAGCAACAACCTTCTTGACCCCCACCAGTCTGGATTCAAGGCCGGCCACTCAACAGAGACTGCCCTCCTTGCTGTCTCTGAGCAGCTTCACTCTGCTAGAGCAGCCTCTCTCTCCTCTGTCCTTATCCTTCTAGACTTTTCTGCTGCATTTGACACCGTGAACCACCAGATCCTTCTCTCTTCTCTTCAGGACCTGGGGATCTCAGGCACAGCACTCGCTCTTTTCTCTTCCTACCTCACCGACCGCACTTACCGGGTAACTTGGAGAGGATCTGTATCTGATCCTTGTCCTCTCACTACTGGGGTTCCTCAAGGCTCCGTCCTGGGTCCCCTCCTCTTCTCTCTGTACACCAATTATCTCGGCTCTGTCATTCGTTCGCATGGCTTCTCCTACCACAGCTATGCCGATGACACCCAACTGATCTTCTCGTTCCCACCGTCCGAAACACAGGTGGCGGAGCGAATCTCTGCCTGCCTGACTGAAATCTCTCAGTGGATGTCTGCACACCACCTGAAGATCAACCCTGACAAGACCGAGCTCCTGTTCCTACCAGGGAAAGGTTCCCCCACTCACGATCTGACCACCACCTTCAACAGCTCCGTGTTGGCCCCTACCCTGACTGCCAGGAGCCTCGGGGTGACGCTAGACGGTCAACTCTCCCTGACGGCCAACATCGCTGCGACAGCGCGTTCCTGTAGGTACATGCTGCACAACATCAGGAGAATATGGCCTCTTCTTACCCAGAAGGCGGCGCAGGTTCTGGTCCAGGCTCTGGTCATTTCGCGCCTCGACTACTGCAACTCCCTTCTGGCTGGTCTACCTGCTAAGGCCATCCGGCCTCTGCAGCTCATCCAGAATGCAGCTGCTCGACTGGTCTTCAGCCCCCCGAAATTCACCCACACCACTCCGCTCCTCCGCTCTCTTCACTGGCTACCGGTGGCGGCCCGCATCCGCTTCAAAACATTGGTTCTGCCGTAGCACGCTCTGAACGGATCGGGCCCGTCTATCCGGGATGTGGTCACACCGTACACCCGCACGTTAAGCTCCGCTCGGCAACAGCCAACCGACTTGTGACTCCGTCACCTCGAGCTAATCACTCGAAATCCAGACTGTTTGCTGTCCTGGCTCCTCAGTGGTGGAACCAGCTCCCCACTGACATCAGGACAGCAGAAAGTCTCTACATCTTCCGCCGAAAACTGAAAACGCTCCTTTTCCGACTATATCTGGATTAATCACAGACTTGCACTTTGGTAGCACTTGAATGGCTCTTATTATGGTACTTTTGTAGTTTGACTATGTTGAGGAAATGTTACTTTCTGTATTCTTGTTGTTCTTAGTTTGTACTCTAGGTTGAAATGCACTTATTGTAAGTCGCTTTGGATAAAAGCGTCTGCTAAATGACATGTAATGTAATGTAATGTGTATATGTAGTTCTGAATAAGAGATAAGCCCATGCAGAAACAAGCCTGTGAAAGGATCTACCTAATCAAACCCAACATGTCATGATCGCCAATCGGCCTGCAATGCAGAAGACACACTGGAATGTGTGTGTGGCCATGTCAGGAACAGGTTTAGCCGATTCAACATAACAGAAAATGTGTGGTTCACGTCAAAGGGTTTTCTGTTTACAGAGGAAGAACTTTGCAAACCCGCACAGCGATCTGACCGCCAATCAAGATTGTTTGCTGTCCTGGCTCCTCAGTGGTGGAACGAGATCCCCACTGACAGCAGGACAGCAGAAAGTCTTTACGTCTTCCACCGTAAACTAAAAACACATCTTTTCCGACTATATCTGGATTAAAACACAGATTAGAGCTCCAGTGGCACTGAAATGGCTCTTATGGTGCTTTTGTAGTTTGAATTTCTTGAAGTAATGTTACTTTGTGGATTCTTGTTGTTCTGAGTTCGTACTTTTGGTTGAATGCACTTATTGTAAGTCACTTTGGGTAAAAGCGTCTACTAAATGACATGTAATGTCATGTAATGTAATCCCTCTGGGGAAACATTTGGGGTGAATGAGAACCGACTGCCAGCAAATGCATTATCACTCAACATCAGAGCAATAGTTCCAAAATCTTGTTAAAAATACCAAGACATAGCAGCAAATGAATGCCCATTGTTTTATAAAGTGATGAAACAATTACTTGTTTTGTTGTGTTATGGCATGTTCCACTGGGTCTAGTCATACGGTAACTGGATTATTTGTTCGCCCTATATGTCTGTCTTCCTTCTCCCTTTCTCCTTGCCTCCATCTAACCTGTTTATATTCCCAACTCGTCATGAAGCTGATCTCACAGAAACATGGGAAATGACCACATCCTCTTCATAGCGCATTACATGGAGACATTGCAGGTGGAAATGATCAAGTAAGAGTGTTTAATGTGAAATAATTTTTAATTAAGGAGGAAGGAGGTCGGGTGGATGAACGGGTTGAACACTGGACCCATATCTCGGAAAACAATGTGTGTGTGCCATGTAAAACCAAAAGTCATTGTTGACTTATTTTAAGTACTGAACATAAAGGATATAAATCCAAACCATGATCTTGTTTTCCCTAAACCTAAATAGTTCACCTTGGTGGTGGCACATGAGTGGCAGCTGCACGCTTGGTCAGGACCCCTTTGCGGCACTTTTTTAAGAACTGGGTAGCCCTTTCATCACTTTAGTTAAAGATCAACTTGTGGGTTTAAATAAGGTAGGTTTGTTTTGTCATTTCAGTTATGTACGTACAGTAAGTGACAAAGAGTCTGCATTTGACCGAACACCTTGGCTGCTCCTCTATGAATCACTGCGGTGAAACAACTCAAATGCAGAATAAAATGGATGACATGATGGCTTTACTCAATAGTGCTCCTCAGTCTCCTCAGCGTGACGCGACTCTCCAACCTCTTGTCGCCCTGAGCAGATGCTACTTCTGTTGCCTCAGAAACACCGTTATACCCTCCCTCAGTTCTCCTTTCGTCTTTCTTGTATCTTTCCATTCCTGTCCCCCTTTCATTTCATCTGTTCCATTTCCTTCCCATTCTTTCCAATCCAGGTGGAAGACTGTGGAATCATAGCCTCGTTATTGGTCTGTCTATATATGATGCCTTGTAGCGACCAGCAGCAATCCACACAAGTGATAATTTCTGCCGGAGGTAAAGAAATGAGGCTCGAGGCTTATTGCTCTCAATGCATCTGCGCCTGTCAGTTTTGCTCCAAAACAGAAGGGGAGGAATAATTTGCATTCCATTTTCACAAAGCTGGCAACGAACAAATTGCAGTGCATAACAAATTACGGGAGCCATTTGGTGACATTATTTCTATGACAAAGCATGTTAGTTCAGCAGAGTGGGAGACCTGAAATGAGATTCAAAGAGGGGACATTGGGTAAAACGAAATTACCTTGAAATACTAAGCTCCAATTTACACTGTGGAGGAAACAAAATCAAATAAATAAGAGCAGGGACAGGGAAAGCAATACATGACTTTGGTAACACTTAAACACAGTGTGTCTGACCTCCTATCGTATCAGGGCCTTAACGCTACAGGAGCTCAGGCTCTGAACACTGTCTGTTCATCAAAGTAAAAGGCAGGTCAATCAATACTCTGAAAAGGTACCTCATTGCATCCTCGTATATAATCAATTTGCTACAAAGCGTTGCCGCTGAACTTCAATTCCGTTGCTTTTACACTCGGCAATACAAAACAAGCTTTCACGCTCGTCACAGGGGGTTGAACCAAAGTGGTAAATTAGTAATTCAATCATATTTTCCCAAAAGCTGGAGGTGTGCAGAGACACCATATGCTGGCTGCTTTTTAAATGACATAATAGAGTGTGGGCGCGGGACAATAAATCATGTTTCATGGGGTTAAAGTGATAGTCCAAATAACATATCTATTTTGAGGATCACCTATGTATATAGGCCTGGGAGGTGCAGTTCAGTTTTCAAGGTTGTAAAAAAAAAAAAAAAAGGATAATGCCCAAAGGCATGTCAAACAACTCCACTGTTCTATATCCATGCTCACTATGTATTACAGATCACTGCACGCCTCAACAGTGTCTTCGAGTATGAGCACCATTTGAACTGTTTGATATTACGCCAGAAATCTGAAGTCTCTCTTTTTGGTGCATGTCTGTCTCACTCTGTATGCTGTCAGAGCAGCGCCATTACTCAAGCAATATTATATTTTCATATGCCCACTTATTGAATCTGGACTGTGAAAAATGATAAGTCTAAATGTATGAATAATCAAATATATGGCTGCACTGACAGAGAAATATGTCATCTGGTGACTAATAGTCCTGGACTTTCATTACATCTCTTTTTAAAACTTTCATGACTCACTATTTACCACACATCTATAATTATTTTACTCTAAATAATTCATGCTATTGGCCTCTCTTAGCGATATATATATTTTTTTTTTTATGGAGTTAAATAATTCAGTTTGTAATTGATGAGTGAAATGGACCGTTTTCGTTATTTCGGCCGATACCTGTGAACTGGCCTGGTGTAAAAAGACGAGACTATGGATGGTCTCAATGAGCTGTCCTATATCCTCTAATGTGTAACTCTGTACAACTAGATTAACTTATGCAAATGAAAACCCTCTCTTTCAGCCATAGCTCATAGCTATCTAACAAGACATTAGGCGATGAAGTCGAGGTCTAGCGCCAGTCATAAAAATTCAAGAGAATAAAACTGAATGAGTGAATTATCCAGCCAAACACTGGAGCCTCTGTCTGAGTCCATTAAGCTGCCACTCCCTTAGACTCCATCCTGTTTAAGCTTAAGGAGATCTTAGCTGATCACTGACCACAGCTCAGTCCCCTCTACCAAACGGTCTTTTTGATCATTATGGCCGTGAAATGGAATCAGAGCAAATCTTCTAAAAATTACGACATGTTTCCCATACCTCCCTACTTCTCAGTCTCTTTTCATCTGTTGGTTTATTCATCCGTTCTCACTTTGTATTGTATGTTACAACTAATTCATTAACATGGCTTAGCTATAGTGTAATTGCAGTGCATCTATCATGACATCATTGCTTGATATTTCTTGAAATAACCATTTCCCTCGTATTAAAATTAGTGAAAGAGCATGAATTATCCGTAAGGTCAGACATATTTGCCGTGCTGAAAGATCTTGAACCTGCGGCTCAGGGAGTGGAATACCAAGTCTGGACTTCATGGGAGCGTCTATAAGTCTTGAGGCGCGGGTCAGGACAAAATGGGCTTTACTCAGCACCAATTTAATCCCGCTAAGAGCTGCTGTCTCACAGTATTTCAATTCTTCACGGGAAAAGGCCACAGGAAAAGGTCGATATTGTCAGAGGAGCTGTTCTGCTGATTATTAAAATGTTTTTTACCTTCATATAGTTGTGATGACGGTGGCAAAATAGAAGTTTAGAGTTCCGTCTTTTAGCTAGAGGTCAATATTTGTGTGAATGAAGCTGTTGTACAAACTGAGTGAGATTGTACAAGCTGGCTGAGACATAATGGGTCCAAGACAGATGAAATAGCTGAACATAAAGAACTATATCCTTTAAAAGGTTGATGATACGATTTAGTGCAGTTTACTGTACAACATTTCATTACCAATTAGCCATTCTTTGGAGAAGCAGCCCATCCTTTCAGCACAGAAGGGTTGGTGGCAGACCGAGCCGTGATGATTAGTCACCCTCTCCTGCCTTTCTGAATCCTTTCCCCCCTGTGTGCATGCAATTACCCCTCATCTGCAGACATCACCTAAAGCCTCAATGGCAGAGATAAGAGGCTGATAAAATGCTAAATATATCTTTGGTGAGATTTAATCAATGTAATCGATCAGTTGCTCATTATTAACACCTGAGAAACAGCCGAAAGGAGCCAGCTCAAAGCAGCTACTCCACACCGGCCGGTAAACGAAATCCAGGTGGATTAGTGGGGTTTAATTAGATAGGCCATTCATATTTATAAATCAATTTCACACATTGTTTAACCTGAGATGGTAAAAAGGTTCTTTGTGAAATAATCATTGGAGCCCAGAAGGTTCATTAAGCCTCCGACTAATCCCTGCAAATCCACTCGCCGCCCCAGAACTCTCCAACCTGAACCGTCTTACTCTTAAGTAATAGTGGCACCTGGCACTCCCAGACATTTGTCCTGGTTGCCTCCTGTCTTTACCGGCCTGCCACTCTCAGAGGGGTTTATCCGATTGGGTTGATATGCAATTACTAGCCAGATGCTCCTTTGTGTGGGCCAAGCCCTGTTTTCTTCTGATCTGAATCTACAGTCTATGCGAATGTGAGAAGGAGGACTACATGTCAATGCTGCCACAACCCCCGTTTTACCAGCTGCGACCCCCTTGTAAAATAATATGCTCGATATCCTCCCTCTTAATTGGATGTATTATTCATCAAATATAACCGAGTGGTTCATATGTAGCGGGACTGGACCCAAAAGTGAAATATTGACATTGGAATATTATCGCTTCAAGGTCCATGTAGCAGCCGTTTTACTTTTACAGTTTTCAGTGTTTTCACAGAGTTTTCCAGCCGTCATGAAATTTCTGAGCACTTTATAGACTCCTGGTCCATTTGGGCTTCATTTTATCTTGAGGTGAGATTGATTTGGCAACGTCTTTTCTCCCCCTGATTCTTCAGCCAAGTCTCACTAAAAGGGCAAATAGCAACGCTAAGGCAGAGGCCCTTTGCGTTCCACATGCGCAACTCTTCAGTGTCAACATACTACACAAAGGGCTGTCTCTAAAGTCAGTATAGTTATGGAGGAGATTTATGCCCAAGCCACAAAATACTACGAATATGGATGGGTTCAAGTTGGACTGTTATTAAATCAGACTATGATCGAAAAATGTATGAATGACAAGCTTTGTACTTGGAGTTGTCAGGAAGGTGACAAGGGAACAATGTCATTCTAGTTGGATAGGTTTCTGCAATACAGCGTCTGCAAACATCAAATATTTTAGGCAGGACTATAAATCTTTTACCCTCTTGTCACCAGTAAAATCTGACATGCCGTATAATGCATGACAAGGCAATGGCAAACCTAATGCGAAGGGCTTGTTTTTTTCAGTAATGCTGCCATGTGTGGCGGGATGTAAAAGGTTACAGATTTCACTTCTGAGACTTGGAGGATTTAGATTTATCCCCTAAGAGGCCAATCTATCTAATATGACAGTTTAATCCTCTTAGAGACGTATTAACTGTGATCAAAGAACGGACTTCAGCATCAAAGTTTTTCTGCGTTTTTGCAAATGTCTATTGACCTATCTCTTAACAGAATGCACAACCCATCTATAAATGCACGTACCTTGCTAATATGCTCCCTACACCTTTCAAACAATATCTTAAGACCAAATCTCAAGTTTACGATTTCAACACTAGACAATCTGCTAATCTCCATCCTCCCTTCAGCCGTACCACTCTCAGCCAGTTCTCCATCAAACACAGAGGTTCTTTACTCTGAAATAATCACATTTGTATTGCTAACTCTTCATCTTCACTCAGTAACTTCCAATATAGATTAGGGCCCAGCCTGGTGAATCAAGCCTTTTCATCATCTACATAGTGTTTTGTATTCCTTGATGTGTATTGTTGTTTGTTTTTAGCACGTTTAATGTTATTCTTGTTTATTATTCATTACTTTAGGCGAGAACCTTGCATAAGCCCTTTGGGTTTCTTTTCTCACCTGCACTCATTTCTGTGTCTTTTAATAATGTTACATTTGTTACTTTATTTTGTGCGAATAAATAAATAAATAAATAAATAAAAATTAAAAAAACACCATCGGCTGATTGTTTTATGTGACCTGGTTTGGTTTAAATATTCATGTCTGAAGAGAAATTCATATTTCTTTTATATTAAAGTAGTCAATGATATTTTAAAGGTTGGTACTTTTACAATCTGTAAAACGAGTACACTAAGTCAATAATTAGAAAAGGGAAAAAGTTGTTTAATTTTGAGTGAAACCCAGTTTTAATCCAGGTAGTTGACCAAATCCCTATCAAGTGGGGAAGTGCGCTCGGTCCAGAGCCGTAACTTGACAATTATTCCTTACCGTAATAAAACTATATTAAAGCATATTTATCCCGCGAACAAGATACATTGGAGTCATCAAACATCATATTGTGTTCAGGACTTCTGGCTGGATTTTCTGTCTGAAGACAATTAGAGGGCTAATTGTAAAAGCTCTTGATTGTAGCTTTCAGTAGAGACTTGCAGCAACGCCTGCAGCCCCTCAAGCTGATTGTAGAGAGGAAGAACTGGGATGGGTGTTTGGTGTTTTTTACAGAACACAGCAGGAGGGACGGGACATTAATGATGCAGTCTGATATCCTGCACAAAAGCCTGATCTTTAAAAGGATCTCTCAGATGTTTCGTTGTTCGATGGATATTATGGAAGTTCGTCACACTTTTTCACAATGGAAACATTGTTTTAATCCTCTTTACTGACTTCACTCTCCAGCAAGACTAGACACAGACTGGTACGTGTGATATTTGCATATAAAAGTACATTTTGGAGGAAGACTATTTAAAAATCCAGCCAGAAGTCCTGAACACAATATGATGTTTGATGACTCCAATGTATCTTGTTCGCGGGTTAAACAGGCTTTAATATAGTTGTATGTTTAAACTGTTTAAACACACATTGGACAGAACGCACACTCTCTTCACTGCAACAAATCCAATATCTCTCTATCAGGTTATGAATGCCAATGTACCTGTGTGGGCTGCTAGACAGCAATAATTAAACAAAAAATATCTAACCATCACTGGAGCCAAGGCTTTTATTTGATTTGTGCCAAATAATTATGCAACTGCCTCCGGTAAGTAATGCTAATGAGATAAATATACCTATTTACCCTGCTGCACGTTGGGGTTGTGGCTAGTACCATCGCCTCAGAGCAATTCCGGGCTCAATCCCCAATCCCGGGTGGTCCTTCTGGAGTTTGCACGTTCTCCGTGTGGCAGCGTGTGTTCCCTGTAGTCTCTCCAGATTCCTCCCACAGAAGGAGTCCAAAGACATGCAGCTTATTTAACTCGGATACCCGAAATTGCCGTGAATGTGAGGGTGAATGATCACCTGTCTCTAGGGGTGCCCTGAGATAAACCGCCCAATGTCAGCTGGGATCAGCTCCAGCCTCTCCGCGACCCTGAATAGGATAAGTGGTTCTAACAATGGAATGGACCTATTCACTACACTTCTATTTTAAGTACAGGTCACAAACTCCTTAAAACTCATGATATATGAGGTTCCTTAGTTTTTTTTTCCGCCCCGTGAGATAGTATTTTTTTATCTTAGGGGAGTGTTCCCTGTTCCGATGAGGTCCAGGGACAGGGATGTCGTATGTGTACAGATTGTAAAGCCCTCTGAGGCAAATTTGTAATTTGTGAATGTGGTGGCTGGGGCGTGGTTAGGCTCAGCTGCTGGGAAGAGGCCTAATTGGCCTCAGCTGTCGGGGATCAGGGTTATTGTGTCTCTCCCCTATATCAGGTGCAATAGAGATGGAAACACAGGATCGGCAGAGCAGAGACCCGTAGTAAAGTATCTTGCTAAGCATTACCCTCAGGGAGCAATTACACCAGACACAACTTTTTTTAAAGAGCAGCCGCTTCAAAAACGCGTCAGGCAAAATAGCGCAGAACGCCTGTGGAGGGAGCCGGCGTCCATCATCTCTATGGCTGATATTGGTTCATCGATGCCACCATGGGCACAGAGTGCTGGTTTTCCAACTTTAAGAAAGCAAGTGATTCCTGAGCCTCCTTTCCCTACAGATGTATAGTTTAAAATTCCTATCTAAGAAACACAGGAACTTAAAAGAGTATAAAGCAGAGACGAACCTGGTAAGTTTACCTTAATATTGAAATGTAATTTAGTTTCTCAATGCAACATGGACAGTGTTGCTCCTCATTGGTCCTATCCTTTCATTTGTTGGTGAAACATGCTTTTGTCCACTTGCCAGTTGGTACAGTTTATGCAAACATACTTATGGATGTTTGTAAAATAGTTGTCTTCTCAAATGAATGAGGTGTATTGCTGTATATTATATATATATATATATATATATATATATATATATATATATATATATATATATATATATATATATATATATATATATATATATATATATATTATGCGTGTGTTTTAAAGGTTTGTAAATATAATTTTTTTTCTGTCAAAATCTCGACAATGTGTGCACACAAGTCCATTAGTATGTTAACTGCCCCAAATTGAACAATACAAATCACTAGACTTACTGTATGCAAATGCTAAGGATGCATACAGAGTTCTGTGATAACTCAGTAGTGGTCGGGTGTATAAAGGATGGACAGTAGGAGGAGTACAGAGCAGTAGTGGATGACTTTGTGGAGTGGGCCGGAAGCAATCTTCTTCTTCTGAATGTGGCCAAGACCAGAGAGATGGTAGAGGACTTCAGGAAGAAAGCGATGGCTCCCCAACCGCTGAGAGTTCTGGGAGAGGATGTGGTCATGGTGGAGTACACGTTCCTGAGTGTCTCCATCCACAACAGACTGAACTGGAAGGCCAACATCAACACTGTGTACAAGAGGGGGATGAGTCGACTCTTCTTCTGGAGGAAACTTCAATCCTTTAGTAGTGTGTGCAGCAAGATGTTGGAGATGTTGTACCAGTCTTTGGGACCAGTGCTCTGAGATGTTGTACCAGTCTGTTGGACCAGTGCTCTGTCCTTCTCCGTACTCTGCTGGGGGAGCAGCATTGGAGCTGGAGACACCAACAGATTCCCTAAACTGGTGAGAAAGGCCGGCTCCATCATTGGCTGCAAACAGGACTTTCTGGAACAGGTGGTAGAGAGGAGGACACTGAAGAAACTATTGTCCATACTGGATAACCCGGACCACCCTCTCCTCCACCTACTGCAGGAACAGCGGAGCACGTTCTCCAACAGACTGCTCCAGCTCCGCTTCACAAGGACAGATACAGGAGAACATTCCTACCCACTACTATTAGACTTTTTAATACATTATTATTGCTGTCACATTATACTTTAGAAACTCTGTACACACTTTCATTTGAATTTTTTTACATTTTCATTTCCTTAATTTGAATTCTTAAATGTATTATGTATATTTGTAGAACATGTTTTGCTGCTGCGGCAAGAAATTTTGCCCTGGGGGTGAATAAAGTCAAATCTAATCTAACTTTCCGAAACAATGTTAATTGCTGACTCCGTAATATAATCCATATTGCATACTTTATTGTGTATAACAGTACTACTTTGTTCTGTTGTTTTTGTTGTATGGACTTGTGTCTGAAATAATTACGTTGAATAATATTAAAGGCTTAAAATTTACTTTATAGATGCAAAACTAGAGTGCATCACTCAATATAAATTGTACATAATTGTGATAACTTTGGAGACTTTACTGGAACCATCAATCCTCCATGAATGATAGGAAATTGTTTTGATGCATCCTCATACAAAAATAGGGCAAGCCAGTAAGATGCACTGACAGTGATGTAATGCCCAATTCCACATCCTATTTATCATTTATTAATCTTATGAACTATTTGATCAAACTTTAGTTCTGTTTTTCTTGGACTTAAACAGTAAAATCATGTTTGCATCGTGAATCTTTGGCTATGGTGCCGTCATAAGTCCAGCCCATCACTAACCTACATACGTCGGATGGGTCATTGTGTATATTGTGAATTCATAACACGGTATTTTATTCAGTAGTGATTTAGATTATGTATCTGCGTGCAAATGTTTGTTTTTTACAGTATATCCAGAAGCCAAAACCGCAGAAATATTCTGTTTGAAGTTGGACACCTGCAGCTCAGTGCAAGTGTATATAGAAAATAACATGTCTATTATTTAGGCTTGAAGACTTACATATGAATATATGCTCTTCTGGAGATCCTCTTCTCAGTAATCTGCAGGTAATGACTGAGTCATCACTTGAAAAACATGAGGCAGAGGATTACTGAATTATTGAGCTTTGCTAATGAAGAGATTTCCTTCCCATGTATATTTTCAGGTCGGTAACATAAAAATCAAAATGTGGTTTAATGTGAAGTGCCTATTTGTCTTAAACTCAATGTACTCTATTGACTGCATGGTAGACTGTAGCTGTATGAGACACATTCTGTATGTGCTTTTAGCTGTCACCAATATTGCTTTGTTTCTCAGGGAATTTAAAAAAACAGTCTTCCAATTCTGTTCTCTAAACCTAATTCAACATTGCCTCAGATGTCTGATATAGGTTCTATTTTTGGACATATTCCTCTTTCCCTCAGTTTTCTTGTTGTCATTAGAGACCATGTTCTACAGTTTGTTTACCTATCAAGCCCGACTTGCTGAGCTGTATCAGGGGTATATAACATCCTTGGATTTTCAGCTGTAATCATTTCCCCATTTAATAAATGGGCCTATCCGCTCTCTCGCTGCTCCTGAGTTTTTTTATAAACCCAAACATACACAGGGTGAATATATAAACCACTTAGATGGGCAGTTATATGTAGCTACCTTTAGGAATTGTGTTGTGTCCATGTGAGATACGTGTAGAATCAACTCTTTGGTAAGTATGGAGGCCTCTTGTCCTTTTTATACGATATTGTGTGCACCATTACTATGTGTCCCTCTCCGATACACAATCCACCCAAAATGTCATAGTTTCAATGGATCCAATATCTTACAAAGTGGCCCATTGAGGCCTATGCCAATTAGAGGCCATTCAACCTTTATATATCAGCGGGAGACTCGGTTTGAAAAACTATGAGCCTGACGTCTCCCAGTTTAATATTATCAGATCCACCGTTACCTGTACCCCAGCAAGTAATAATTGATAGTCATTACTTCCTCAAAATCAGCACTTAAGGGCAGACATGGGATAAGAGTCACCTCAGAGGAGGGTTGGACGAGGGCCCTGATCTTGGTGGTAAGGAAGACGCTTCTGCAACCAAAGTGACGCTCTCATCCGGAGGGGCCGATCAAATGAGGACATGGGTCTATTTCCACGGGGCCTTTAAATAAGCCTGCTCATTGGCTCAGCTGAGGCTGGGAATCCTCACCTCCTGGGTTGGGAGTCGTTACGAAACGGCGCCCATTTCCGATTACTACGTTCCATTACTCCGTCTACATTCTATTACGACTCCCACCTGTCCTGCCGGGAAAGGCATTTATTTTTTACGGAGCAGAGAGAATGAAGTCTACACACTATGCCGTCTTTGGGAAATTAAATGAACACTTTTTTTAGGAGCTGACTGTAGATCTCCCATCCATAGAGACTTCTAACTTACTGACTCGTATTACACCGTGTGGAGTTCATTCTGAAATTGCACTTTTTGTTTTCCTTAAATCTTTTTAACGTGTATTCTGTTCTTTTAAATAACATTTAAATTAGAATATTTTCATTGTGTTAATTGCTCTGACGAGTATTGGAGGAGATAAGCTCCTTGATAAATTTGATATTTTATTAGGATTTAATTATGTTGATTAAAAGTGTCAACAAACTATTTTGTAATATAACTGCATGTCTATTGTGATTCCCAAGATGTGGTAAAGTTACAGAATGTGTCAAACACATACAAAATGCTTCAAATATTTACATTTTATGCAGAAAGGGCGGATAATTGGCAGTGTACAGGAAACGTATTCAAGCATTGTGATATTAGTCAGAATATTAGCATCAGAGTTCAGACTTCGATCTCTTTTGATTATCTAACTCCAAAAGTTGAGTTAAGTGTAAAAGGATCCTTGGATTTTCAAACCCGACCCATATAACTTTAGGCACTTGATTGTTTTAATTTCTTACAGTAATAGCTGAGGAAACTATTTTAGAAATATAATAGAGATAAGCAGTCGGTCCAAGGCCTGGTTGACAGAATTTAGCAGAAAACCTTGCAGGGAGGAAATTGGATACAAGATTGCTGGGAAACCAGGATCTCAGAAACTATTTGTATACAAATAATATATCTCTGGAGAAACTGATTAAGAATTTTATAAAACATTCAGTAGTTGCAGTAAATGATGCAGTTGACTTAAAACATTGCAGAGCTCATCATTTCCCACACATCTACCTACACCGTTTTTTATAATTCCAACAATCTGTATAATCTGAATGCAGGCTGTTGAAACTTTCACTTAAATAAAGTTATGGTCATTAGCGCTCGGTGATCCATGAGTGTTTACGATCTCATTACTGCTTTCTATTCATCCTTGTGACAGCTGTGGAGGATGTTTACTGACCTGTGATTTGTTACAGAGGGGAAGCTGTTGCTGCCATTATCCGTGGTCACATGGCTGCTTTATTGTGCCCGAAAGACAGCGATACGTTTATCAAGTGGGCTGCTAAGTTTCTTTAAATACTTTGAGAAATAACTCCGTTTTGCTCTGTTAAAACTAATAAATTGTGGCCCTGTTCCTCAGAAAATAATGAACAGCTCTTATATGTTAAATTGTCCTTTGTTGTCGAGGAAGAGAAGAGCAAGAAGAGTGTTTTCAAACTGCATCGTATTGAAAAAAAAGTCAGATCTGTGAATTACAAAGACAGTATGACACGATTATCAGTGAACACATAACATGAGAGGTCAGAGGTTGATACGTTTAGTTTTACGATTTATGGTAACGGCTTTACCTTGATCCTATTCAAGTGCTACATTAAGCTAAGCATACAAAACAAAGACTGCTTTTTTGTTACACTTGGTGCTTTCCTTTTGTCGCTTTCTGTCTTAGTTATTAGATGTCTTCCTCCTCGGAGCCATCTTCCATGTTTCTCCTCCCCCCGTCTTCACGCCACATACGTGAACAATGGAAAGGGTTTTAGAATGTGTCGATAAATCCTAATCTCTGCACCAGTGCACTAAAGGAAAGAAAATAATCAAGTGTGAAATGATGACTGTTGCTTGTCGTTTCCATTTCCCTGTCGAAGAAGAGGCGCTACAGTCAAACAAAGCACTGATTCATCCTTTGATGTCACATCAACTCCACTTTCAATGACTAATAATTTAACTTTTCAATGGTCTTTCCAGTGGGCACGTTTGCTTTTACGTTTGTTCAACGTCTTGGCTCCTTTGATTCTACATTCTGAAACAAGTATTCACAGTCTTCAGTAATACATCCTACTTACTATATTATACAAGCTGACAGTATTTAGCTTCCAACATAGGCTGAGCTGTGTATGCTATATGCTGTATCTATATCTATATATTGCACCAACATCAATCAAATGTCCTCTATCTCCACCTCCATTCGATTGCCAATGTGTGTTCATCATTCAAAATCAGGGAGGACATGTTGATGCAGTTAGCAGCCAACTTTATTAGAGCTGAAGAACTGAGAGCTAACTCTCCTTTCTTGTTTTTGTCATTTAAAACATTACAATTTGGTAACATTTTATCATTAGAGTTAACTGTATGAAACCACTATTTATTTGATATCATAACATGTTCTAAGTATTACCCACGTGTTTTTGATGACACTTATGTTCGCAAACTCACACCACACATATATGTACAGTATGTCTTTTTTCTTTCAAAGGAATAGAAGAACAATGAAAAACACCACTTTTGAATATCACACTTTATGTGACGTAATATAAAAAAATCACATGACTGTTTCCCGAAAAGTCAAACGTTTAGAGCAGGGACAGAACCCTTACTTTGAGTGGAGATGCACACGAGAAGATGTCTGTAATTAGAACACAACAGGAGTTATGTGCATCTTGCAGCCCTCAGTTGGCTCCTCTCATCTCAATCTAATTAACAAAGCTGTATGCATCTATATATCCCATGCCCAATAGACATTTATTGTTCACACTTTACCTCACTTGCAATCCCCCTTTACCTGGCCGCCACACACCGGTGTGTCTTCGGAGACTAACACGGGAGACATAAGCTCTTTAGAAAATATCTGCATGAATATGTCTCCAGCCCCAGATATATATCCAGGCTATACATAACGATTCCCTTTCAATTTGTCCTTGCAAAAACAGCATTGCCACCTACATTAGCTTAGTGCATGACTCTGTCTCCCCAAGCAATAAGCACCAGCCCCTCCGACAGCAATTACCCAATGAGTCTGGTCCCTGCATGACCAAATGCTCTCCCCGCCGCCATCATTATCATGGCAGCAAAATCCACCGCCATCTGCTCTTGGAGTCAGACCTGCAAGGTTTATGTTCAGGGCTTATTTAAGTCACATTCAAATCGTAATAGTTCATTTTGTTGGCTTTCTAATTCCAATTCATTGAGATTCAGGTCTTATTTTTGTGGTTTTGGCATAATTTCTATAATACCGCACTCTCCCAAATCACTAGAGATGGGATGGATGTCTTTTTCAATGATGACATCGAAGGTCTTTTTTTTCGCCTTTTTTTTCCTTTTCCAAATAAGTTGAGTTAAGACGTTTGTCGTATTAAATATTGTTTAGGGGATGCGGGATCGTCTTCAAAGCATATTGTCACTCCAATTGCTGATTTTGTTTTTCACTATAAAATGGATGGACCAGTTGGTTTCATTTTGCAAGCCTTTTGAAATGTAACTTAATCAATGTCATGGGGTTATCAGGCCCATATGTGGGAATAATATACACTCATGCAATTGTTAAGCAAGGGAGTGTAGCCTACATCTGTCATTCTTTCCCAAAATCAATTCAGGCCCTCAGGCTGCAGTTTCCACAGCAGCAGTGTCAGCCCCTGCTCCCGACAGTCAATACTGGGCACGTTGGTGGATTACATTGCAAGCAATGGCATCAAGCGTGAAGAGCACATGACCCAATGTGAGCAGTGTGATCAGAAATACACGTGTTTCAAGAAAACCGACTCGGTGCAATCCAGGGCTGTTTTTCTATTGTTTGGGAAGCAAAGGAAGCAAAACATCTGTTATACATTTATTTGTATGCTCCTATATCTCCTTCTGTCACTCATGAGATGTGAGATAAAAGATCCAGAGGTTGCTGGACAGGAAAAGTAAATCAAAAAGACATATACAACTTCAACTGCATTGATTAATCCATCTTCAACTAACTTTGGACTGTCACATTCCCATTTATTATTGGAAACTACATCAATACAGCTATTACTGAATGATGCATACCTCCCAGGCAGGTCAAATAAATGATGCAAAACCCAAAAGGAGCTTTGAAGACTAACTTTAAAGTATTTTATGACAAATGAGCAGAAGATATCAGATGATCCATTTGTCCAGTCGGTATGTCTGCTCCCTTCCTGGCTCATCATTTCTGTTTTTTTATCCTCCATGACTGATTGCTCTTCTGATTTCCCTGCTCCTTTTTTAATTGCAGCTCTTCATCAAATCTAAAAAAGTCACACTAGAATCAAACTTTTAACAATGCATTGTGTTACAGTAATAGCTAAGGAAACTATTTTAGAAATATAAAGGATAAGCAGTCAGTTCAAGGCCTGGTTGACATAATGTATCACAAAGCCTTGCAGGGAGGACATTGGATATGAGATTGCTGGGAAACCATGATCTACGACCTTTTCGCCAAAACCTGTCGTTCACCGGCCGACACGGGGACCCTGAGAAGACCCCATCCTCTCGTGTGATCCCAACTGATGATGTGAAAGATCCCTGCGTCACTCACACAACGTGCGGCTGCAGGGAAAGGTGTGTGCTGGAATTTGAAACGGCAAATTTAGTTTTTGGTCACAACTTGACAGATATTTTATTCAAATGATTATTCAAGTATTTCATTGAATTCATCTTGTTGTAAATCTTGAGTCAAACAAGCATAGATTTTGCAAAAAGAGTCAGAGAATTGGGGACAGTGAGGCGTGAAAATATCACTGAAAAGACAGAAAAAAAGAGGTTGGAACCATTAAATAGATGCATTATACATAATATACTCTGCATAATAACATGCTTCATTTGGAACAAACTGCACTAATGTAAAAGAATATAATTATAATGACATATTTAGTCCTTTTACCATTGTTCACTTATTTGTCCCTCAGGTGAATCTTGACTTTCACTAATGAAGGGGGACGTGTGGATTATCCGTTGAATCCTTTCTCCAAGAAATAACATGTATTTTTACATATTTAATTGTGTATTGTTTTGTCCTTTGTGCTATACATGCAGTGCTGTGAAATGACAATGCTCTGTCAACATATTATGCAAACTGTGAACGTACAAGTGTGAATCAGGCTCACTCTCTTGCAATCATATCATATCACACACACACACACACACACACACACACGGACATAGTAATGTGTAACTTTACACTGTTGAAATTAATTCATATGCCAGACAAAAAGAATACACCAAAACTTAATTCCCTTACTTGTAATCAAAATAAATGCCATATTTAACCTCAGAAAATACTTAAAAACTGGAACAATATTTTTGGTGGACTATTTGGTGTGTAACCAAACACACGCACGCGCACACATACACACCCACACATACACACCCACACACACACACACACACACACACACACACAGGGATCATTCAGGAGGCACTGAAATGCCAATTGACACAAATATTAACTGAAGAGATAAACAAAGTAATTATAAGCAAGTAATGTACTTTGTATGTCATTGTGTCATTCTCCTGTTACCTTTCCTCGGGTTCTCCCCCCTCAACATCAATAATTGAGCATGCACAAGGTTTCTCTGCAATACTTGTATTGGCCCTGCACGCTCCGGCAGGCGGAGCATCGTGCTCTCCCGCCCCACGCCTAATCTAGGGAGGAGACACAAAGAGACACACTCCCCTCACAGCTGAGCCTCCGGAATCACTGTTTGTACGAATCCTTTGGAAAATTGCACTTACTTTTGCAAATTGAAATTTATATTTTGAGAACTGTACAGAGGTGATTAAGAGAAACAGTTCAGCAAACATAAATACAATACCACATGCAACTCTGTCTTCTGCAGTATTACATAGAACCAAACTACTCAATTAATTTACTCAATTTAAATTTCAACAAATTATCAAACCATGCAACTAAACCACATTATTATGAGTCAGAAAAATCCTTGAGGTTTGGCCTGAAATTATGTAATTGAAACAAAACAAAAGACTAAAAATAAAGTCCTATTGACACAAAACTCAAACAGGAGTTTACTGTGTAAAAAAACACGAGCTGTTGTACCCATCATCAACCTGAATTCCTCTGGGATGATTTATTATAAATATAATAGATTAAACCATTATCTTAAATTACTAATAATTGTAAGTGTATTGTTAACTCTCATTATACGTGCACTTTTCCATTTGACAGTAGGATATGATCATTAAAAAATAATTTAAAAGCTTTAGTAATTAGTATGTTGGTAGAAATGACATTATGGGGAAATTGTGTTTACAGGCAGGTCCATATTTTACTTTGACAGACTTTGTTTCCCTAATCCGTCCATGTCTCTCTACATTCTAATTATAAGGCTTTGCTTGGTGTGTTTTCAAACCTTAATGAGGTTCCACCACATTAGCAGCTGAGTCAACAGAGATGCAATACTGCTCGATGAGCCCAGCTCCTCAATGGATGTATCCTGTAGCTGTATTGCTGATCGGTAACTGTGAACAAACCACTCTGACTTAAGGTCCCTGGCTTGGAGCTGGCTCAAAAGATCTTGTGTTAAAAAAACAACAAGACAGTATAAATTACCTGTCGCAATAGAGAAAGCATTTATTGGTCTTTATTCTTCATCGCTTTCATCTGAAATGTAATTACGCCTATGTGAATATAATACATTCTGAACAAGCCGGCAGTTCAGCTCCCCTTTGTGCCGGCACAGCAGCGTTTGGAATTGATGGAGGGACCATGCTGGAGAAATCCTTTGTGTCAGAGACTTGAGCTAAACTTCACACAGCGGAGGAGCTTCTCTGGGTGTCTCAAAGGGTTATGCAAACAAACAAAATTCCTAATTAGTCGCGTAATATGCCAATCGATTTAAGTGTTGTAAATCCTGTCTGCGCAGACAGGCTCCCCAGCAGCAATTACACTCCTGCAGTTAAATAGCAGCGTGATACGCTTCACAACCTCATCCAATTCCAAAGTAGACGTTTCATCTTCATATGCAACGCAAAATGTAAGATCACTTCTTTTAAAGCAGACAATTTTCTAAGCAAGTTTCCTCGAGGATGTTAGATCTCGATGAATGCTTATTGTGGTTAATTCACCGCAGGTATCGGATGGGTTGTTTGAATAGACTATTCTGAAATTCATCTTGGCTGAGAGCATGATGTTTGGTTTGAGAGACAGCAAAGAGCTCCCACGTTATCAATGGGAGTGCCATTTAATTCAGCCAGTAAGTTATGAACAAATGCTAATCAACTGAAGTTGGTTCCCACCGTACACCTGGGTCTGCTTGCAGACTTTGTGTAAAAACCTGTCTTCCACAAGAACATATACCCCGTGGCATGTCACACTAAAGACCTGCACTTTAATTACAAACTGCAAGGAATCGCCTGGCTGTGACAATCCCCACCCTCAGCCCGTAGAGGTATTCAGTGCATTTACATGATGGTATAATTCGATTTCTTCTTTAGTCGGACTATGCTATCTTTTGGGCAATCTGCTATTATCCCAATATACATGGCAGTGAGTAATTCGAATTATTGGCTGAAAACATGTCACCTCCGATACGACAGGTGGCGCTGTTTTCATTACAACTCCTGTTGTGTAGCCCATTTCCTTTTTTTGATTGGCTGATAAGCGCCACGTGACAGCACAACCCAGGAAGTGTTTGTTTTCCCCACGGGGACAGCGGCGGGGCCAGCTCATGTTGTCGCTGCGGCACATTAAAACATGAAATAGCCGAGTTGTTTTCAGCGTGAAGAAATACGATGTGTGGAGGGAGTGCGGGAGTTAAGACCGAAATGTGTGACACTTGAGAGCCCTGCAACTCGTTGCGATGCTCGTGGTGATACTCGTTGCGTATGGGCAAAAACGCAAAGTCTGGTTCCTAGTCCAATTCACCGCTACATGCCGCGATGCTCGGATTATCAACCGCATCGGATTGAGTAATCCAGGGGTGTCAATCGGACCGTAGTCGGATCGCACATAGTCGAACAAAGGTGTTTACATGAAACGGATAATTTGATTTCAGTCCAACTAAGCCAGTTATTCGAATGCATGTAACCACGGTCAGTGTTCCGCTTTCTTGTCCCTCTCTTGTGATCCTATTATTTTAATAAGACATATGTGATCCATATTGTTTCTTGATTCACTCTGTCAGCCAACAGCCTCCAAATACCTTTATCTCCAGTATTTGTTGTTTTTTCTTGGAGAAAATATGACTCATGGGGTGGGGACGGTTCATCCAATACCATGTTCGCCTCGCAGCAGCCCTGGATTTGGAAAATACCTTTTTTTTTGTCTCTGTAAGAGGTTTCTGCCTGAGCACCAGTTTCCCATCTGTTATTTGAGCCGGACACTGAGCCAGCAAGAACACATGATCCCCTCTAAGTTCAAGTGAATGACGTGACAAAAAAGAAAACCTTCAGATTTTCTGTGTGTGGAGTTTGATTTTTGTCAAAAGAAGTGCCTGCCCCCCTCCCATAAAAACAATTAAATGAATGGACAGATCCAGTTTAGATTAAAAGCTTGTGCAGGGAGCAATTTGTTATCTGACAAATCAAATCCATTAAACGTACCCAAGTGTAACCAATTATACTACAACTCAGGCGGAAGACTTTCAGAGGCTGTGAGAAATGTGCAATCTGTTGGTGATTTGTGTTCAGATTAACAGATTGCAAATATTACGTCTTTGAATGGTTCTATTAGTAAATATTTCCTTTTATTGGGAGTTCTTTTTGAAAATCAAATCTGGATAAGTAAGTGAGTCCCATGCTGCAGGCAGAGTTTAAGTGTTTACTCAGCTCAGCCTTGGTGCAGAACAATGAAGGCCTAGTTAACCAACGGGAACCACCAGGGAGCAGAGCCGTGGCATGCTGAGTGGATACTTTAAGCCTGGAAACGTAACACGTTCATGGTATTCTCTTGATCAGGTACAGGTAAAGCAATATTCATGAATAATGATTTCCCTGCAAAGCTTAACAAATATTTTCTAAACCAAAATGATTTTGGAGCTGAAAGGCCTGTGGGTGCCGAATTGACTTATCTGTCAGTTTTATATATATATATATATATATATATATATATATATATATATATATATATATATATATATATATATATATATATATAGCCCCCCATAGTCTTTTGAAAGCATACAGAAGCACAACACAACATTGACATTAATCTTGTGACAATTCATGTGTTCTGTAGACCTAACAGATATATTTGGTTATTGAACTGAAAGTAAAAAGCCTGCTAAAAGCAGGCAATCAGTAAGTACCAACAATCCAAGGAGGTATACATGAAAACAGCATTAAGGCTGCATACTGCAGCTAATGTGACACCATATTAGTCATCTGGCAGAGGACTAGTGTTTGGTGGCAACTATGCTGGGTGACTGATGAAGGGCAAGTATGCTTATAGGTGATTATCAGTTTTTTTGGGTAATAGCAGGAAGAGTTTAAAAAAACTAACAGGGAGTGGCATGTTATGACAAGATATGTTAGACCTGACAGGCACAACAAATATGGAAGCCCATATGTAATGGTATGTAAACTTAAAAATAAAAAATATATAAACGATAGCATTATTATTTTCCACACATACAAGTTTTATTTGAGTAAAACATGTGAATGCAATAATCTGTTCATTTAAATTATCACATACTATCTCATGAAATAAAATGGAAATAGACAGCAGGCAAAAGATCGTAGGCAGGCCTGTGAGGTTGAACAAAATTAAGCCAAGAATAAAGTGCCTTCAACTTGCATTCTCTCTAATCCCCATCAGGGGGCGACTCCTGTCTGCAATTAAGTCACATTATATTGATGTCCATAAAAAAAAACAATTCACGTCATTAATTACCTCAGTGAACATTGTAAACAAGTTTTCATGTTCTCAAATCCCGTTTAAAGTCTTATATAAATACAGCATGATGTTTATTTTAATTAGGAGAGATAAGTGAATGATTACTAGTTAACGTTTATTATAATACCAGATTATGCATTCAGAAATTACACATAATTTATTTGGCGCTTGAACTCAATGGGTAGATGTGAGATTGCGCTGTGTTTGCCCTGAGTGGCAACAATAATGAATCTCCCGAGGAGACTACACTGGTAGTGGTGGCTGGAGGTTCGATGGGTTGTTGAATTTGAGAAGGCAGATGTTTCTGGGGGGGCATTGGCTCTCATAGAAACAGCAGTAGGCGCTAGAGGCTGCTACACCCTGTTCTGTGTCTCCCCACTGTCTCTTAATTGTTCATTCCCTTCACCTGCCCTCAGCTTCTCATGTCTCTTGATTGTTCATTCCCTTCACCTGCCCTCAGCTTCTCATGTCTCTTGATTGTTCATTCCCTTCACCTGCACGCAGCCAGTCCTGTTTCTTGATTGTTCATTCCCTTCAGCTGCCCTCAGCTTCGCCTGTTTCTTGACCTGCTCCAAATGGTTGGCTAAAGGAGAGAAGAGGTCAGTTAATTTCCATACAATACAAGTACATATTGACAGATACAACAGTTATGTCCAGGTCTATACAGACACATTAAATAATCTAGGAGAAAAGGTAGGAATAGCAGTTATAGTGCCAGAATTTAACATCAAAATAGGGGAAAAGTATTACAGAGGGAGTGTCAGTTAACACAGAAAAGAGGCTGGCAATAATTGTTGCACTATATTGGGCAGAGGACACAAAACCACTGAGAGCAATCATCTGTTCGGACTCCAGTTCATCATTAAACAGTGTACAGAACAGTCATTCAGACAGTAGACCGGACATCTTCATTGAAATACAACCAACACTAAACAGAAATCAAATGATGGGTATGCACGTGGTGTTTTTATGGGTTCCTGCACATGTCATTGTCAGAGGAAATAAAATGGCAGTTAGAGCGCAAGAGAAGCAGCAAACGATAGGGTCACAAAAGTGGAAGTCCACTTCAGTAAATCAGAGACCAAACGTATTATTTAAAAAAAGGACAGAAGACATCTGGGTGAAAGGTTAGATCAGACAGGGTGACGTCCATGGCTGGATCGAATGAATTAGTGACAGTGGTAAATTCTCCCCTTCTCAGGAACCCATAAAAAGCTAAAAGGAAATGGCTATCCAGAAGGGAATTCAAGTAGGGAGAAAAACACCTGTCTTAAAACTGTTAGCATTCTCTGCAATATGGAGAGTGTCATGGGGTCTTTTATCTATGTAAGGGAAAGGGAAACTTTTGAGATTCCTTCTAGTAGCAGTTTAATGGCCGGGTTAGAAAACAGGTTAGGAAAAGGAGGATCGAAGCATCTGGAATAAAACTGGATCCCGGCAACCAGACCTCTAATATACTGAGACTTGAAGCAACACAAGTCCATGCAGTGACAAATGAATGCACACGCAATACTGATTGTTAACAGGTTTTAGTCAGAGATGCAGACTCTTGAAAACCTGAACTTGATAATGCGTCAGCAATGACATTAATACGAACTGCCACGAAGCGAGCTGTTATGTTGACATTTTGGATGACGGATAGCTCGTCCCGTGTGTTTTATTTTAGAGTCGGAAGAATTAACCACATCATCATAAAAGAATGTTACCCCGTTCCGTGACCGGAAATGCAGATCGGAGTGGACCTCTTCGTTCAGTGTAACAACGTCATGCAAGTTTGGCACGGATGAAGCCAGGACTAAGCGGCTCAGGCGATCGACACAAATGGTGTAATTTAAATGGTCGAGGAGGAAGAGCAATTCCCGTTTTGTTGTTTTTACATCTGATGGTTAGATTCGATAATCCTGTATTAGTCAAAAAAGTGGGGACATTTCAGGATCACAGCAGCGGGTGCACATTAGAGCATTAATACAAAATAAAACACAATGCTAAATATTAATACTAAATATACAGAAGAACGTAATACATACACAAGGCAGGGACCAATGTGAATTTCCAGCAGGTTAAATGCAAGGGGAAATAAAGTTCTGAGTGTGCCAAGATTTCCAGCGAGCTACTCCAGTGTGTTGTGCAGCCTGACAGCAGCTGAACGAAGGACTCGTGGTACCTCTCCCTCAGACACCGGGGATGAATCAGCCGGTGGCTGAAGGAGCTGTGCAGAGCTGCTAGTGTCTTGCATGGGGTGGGAGGTGTGGTTCATCAGGGACGAGAGCTTTGCCATCATCCTCCCGTCCCCCACCACCTCCACAGTATCCAGAGGACACCCCAGCACACTGCTGGCCTTCTTTATCAGCTTTACCAGCCTCTTCCTGTCAGCCACTGTCATGCTGCTGCTCCAGAAGACCACTCCATAAAAGATGGCTGATGCCACCACAGAGTCAAAGAAGGACCTCAGTCTCCTCAGCAGAGAGAGTCTGCTCGGTCCCTTTTTATAAAGTGCGTGTACGTGATCAGCCTAGTCCAGTTTGTTGATCAGGTGAAAACCCAGGTACTTATAAGAATTTACAATCTCAATGTCCAGTCCCTGGATGCTCTCTGGTTTGTAGTATAGGACTGAGAAATGTTGCCAATGCGCTCGAGTTTCTTTGCTGGAAGAGAAGCTCATCTCCGAGGTGTCCAGCGTAATGCCCAGAAACTCGAATCGTCAGACCGGTTGTTTTTTTTTTTTTGTCGGAGTGTGGAACGCTGAGATGATTAACGAGGAGTTTACATTTTTCAGTAATGGTCCTGAGTTATTGTACAGAGGGAAAAAGTCATTAAGCAGGTAAAGCAGAGAGGGGACTCTGACTCTGTTTTAGGAGAATCCAGCATAGGCCTTTGGATACTTGGTTAGAGATAGACAGACTGCTTTTACACCCGAACGCTCGTAACTATAGTTTAGTAAACAGCATGTATAGCTAACATATACCCAGTGCCTACGAAATAGTTATGATCGATATGGAATGTTTAGGCCTAATATATATTAAAATATTATTTGATTGAAAGCGTCCCATTGTCATTGTTATTTTAAAGGCAACGTTTATAAAATGAGCAATTTGAATTAATGAGATGTTGCGGGAACCAGCTAACTATCTACCCTCCTTTAGCTAGGCGTGATGTTCACAATGCTGTTTGGCCGTTGCATAGCCACGCGTAGGGGACTATTTTCTCTCGGTTACTTAAATGCGATGCATAACTTTTGTTGGCAACAACTATTTTGTGCTGAAAGGCAGCTTACTATTCATAATGTCGCTGGTGACCGTATTATAAAAGCAATAAGGTACTCGAGGCAGTACTGTATCTACAATAAAGTATGTGTTCAAGGGTTGCAGGCAACACCCTTGAACACGTACTTTATTGTAGATACAGTACTGCCTCTCCTACCTTATTGCTGAATCAGGATGAGAAGACCATTCAGCTGCAAGTGCTCAGATATTTATTGGTGTGGAAGGGTGGATAGTCAGTAGTTCCTTGACACGCGATACTTCTGCTGAGGCTGGACCCTGAGTGGGCACACAGATTGTGTGCGCATCCTGGCAGTGGCTGCAGACGTAGAGAAATATGCAATCGAGGCAAGTGCACATATTTTCATTAAAGTTATTGCAAACAGGCTGGTTGTTGCCCTAAATCCTGGTAAAGGCTAGTGCGGTCAAATCGTTTTTTTTTGGCCTTAACGCCTTGCTTTGTGTACTGTAGGGCAGAGGGGTGCCGCGTGGCTCCGGGATATTGCAATTTAGGCAGGTCACTGGCTCCAAACCGCCCGTTATCATGATCAGTAGTTCTGTGTCCAACACTGACCAGTTCAGTCGGATATTGGATTAAGCTATGCATGCCACAGCTTTGCTGGAGTATCCTTTGTGGTATTTATAAAATGTGTTTCTCCCGTATCGGAGATTGAGGTCGCCGATCAGTGCTTAATACATGTCCAGTTATTGTCGGCGTTCCGGGTAGACAGAGCATATGAGGTTTATATATTTCCTCCTTGATCTCAGGCGTCGTGAAATGTTTACTCCGGATAGGACATAACCTATGGCCTACCTGAGTAGCCAGGTAGGCCGTACCATCAGTGCCTTGCTGTGGTGCCGATGCGTTGTACCTTTACGAGAATGATTAATCTATGGCCTGGATGGAATATGTCAGCAGCTGGTTGGTCGAGGAAGATAAGCTGGTGGGGGATGGCTTTATGTTTTACCTGGAGGAGTGCTTGAATAGTGGGTTTTCTTTCCACGTGTGCGGCCGGGAGCTGTGGTGATGGGCCCATCCTGGGCTGGTGATCCAAGGCTCAATTCATTAGCCAGGCTTTGAAGCTATGAGACGTCTAAGCCCGGAGCCGGATTGATATCTTGAATGGACCCAATTCCTCTTGGCGGAATAATTAAGTCAGATGCGGCATATGTCTAAGTCTGCCATCGTGTGAAGTGGCAGTCCAATCATTAGCAGGCGAACAACATTGTATTTTTTTCCATGAACATACGACAGTATGAGCTCACATGGAAACAGCAGCAGGTGCAAGAGGCAGGGATACAGCACATTTAGAGGAGATGGCAACAGCTGGTAGGTTAACGGAGAGGTCGTGATTCTGCGCTATTGGCTGGGGGCGCCCAGGTTTTGATAATCTTTTAAACTTGTGACTCCTCTGACAATGACAGCTGGTATAGAATATGTGCTGCTGGTGAGGGAGCAGTACAGTGAGAGGCCTACAAATCTGGCGTCAGAGGATGGTCCTTCCGTCTGAACCTACGGTAGAGCTAAATTTAGTAGAAGTAAGTAAAATTGTTGAAGCTGGGAGGTACAGGGTAGGATCAAAAAACAAACTCCAGGCAAGGTGGTCAGGTTCAAAACAAAGTCTTCACTACAAGAAGGGTTCGGTACATGGGAAATCAGATAAGGCATGCAGAGGAATCCATATCGGCAGGCGAAGAGTAACAGGTGGACAAAAATGGGTCAAAACACGGGAAGGCAGACTGGGGTAAATCGCTGGTAAGCTTATGGATGTTAAAGAGACAAACTGTCAGCAAACGAAGAGTAGGCACAGACTAAATACACAGGACAATTAGACACAGGAGGAAACATTGAGGCGGGGCTTGCAATCACACAGGAGGGAGATGTCTGAAACGAGAGACAAGGTGAGTGACAGAAAACACAACAGAAACGGACAGTGACAACAAAAACTACCTAGAAGGTTTGGGTGTTACAAAAATAGATTGTAAAGCAGGGTATTCTTTTGGGAGGGGCACATTGTGATTGACGCATCACCATCACTACACTGTAAAACTTTTTACTATAAAATGACTCTAATATACCCAAAAAACTGCTGCCAGTAATGTACTGTAAATTGAACAATATATTCTCTTGATACTGTAATTTACTGTAATAAAAAATTACCGTCAATTATTGGCAGTAGTTTGGCCTGTAAATTATTAACATTTTAGAGTATTGCTACTGTATTAGGGAAATACAGTAAATTGTTATCAAAATGTAAAGTAATTTGCTAAATTTTAGTGCTAGCACACAATAGCTAGTATACATACAGATACTGCTATGAATTAATTTTTCTATGTGCATGTATTTTTACTCTGTGCTTTACACAAGTGTGTGTGTGTGTGTGTGTGTGTGTGTGTGTGTGTGTGTGTGTGTGTGTGTTCATCTGAGCTCCATGGACAGAGTCAGGGTAGTGTTAAACTTATACAACGTCCCACTCAAAGTTTGAGCTTTTTCAAGAGGGTGACGCAGGCGGATTTAAGGCCATTCGCCCGCTCTTCTTGCTAGTCACCTTGTCTTGTTGTGCATTTGTCCCCGTCTGGTTGATCCCAACACAGCTTCTGGTGAGCATAAAACAAAAATAAATAAGTAAAACTACTTCTAAACTATTGTTAATGGCCACTATATATTGTTATCATACTAGTTTGTTTATAATGCATATTAGAGTAGATACATTTGGAAATGTAGCTATATTTAGTTCACATCTTTGGAAATGCAGGTGTTTTTTCCTTGTACATAAGTACACGTCTTTATTACAGTCGTGGTGTTTTGCCATGTGGTTGTTTTCAGTACTGCTATCATGTTATTTGGTCACCGGAGAGCTCTGAGAAGCACAGTGAGGTTTATTCTGGCCAGAAATGAATGAAGTGTATTTCTAGTAATTGTAACCTAAATTAGTGATTCTCAAAGTGGGGTTCGCAAAGTAATTTAATAATAATAAAATTGTGCTGTAATGTTAAAAAGTGTATACCTACAGATGGGAACCAAAGCCATATGCAAGCCAGGCTAAAGCACAATACAATTAAAAAGCACCTCTGATAAGGCAGTGTGCTCTTGTGGGGTTAGCTTTGCACTTCCTCATGTCATCAACTAACACTCTCACAAACTGCCATCTGTCAGATGGTGAGGGTCTCTTACCACTCATCACAGTAGACAGCAGATCTGGGGGCATTTTGGTCCAATCCGCCTGAACGGCCTCAGGCCAGCTTTTCTTTATATGTGCGCGTGGAGATGGTTGAGGAGAGGACATGGGGCTACTGGACCACGAAGGTCTTGGTGAGGTGCTTGAGGACAGCTGCCAAGGTGGGGTCACAGCACTACTTAATGGATAACACAAAGTCTTACTCTCAATGGTTTATTTTTCATTGTTGAGCAAAATAATATGTACATTACCGGCATCAACTGAATTATATAAGTTAAATACCTTGTAATTTCCAGTAATCAAGTAGTTTCCTACACTGGATGGTCCTTATGAAGTCCACAATGTCCTCCTCTCGTACATATTTTAGGTATTGTCTGCTTTCTTAATGCCTGTAGTAACTTATCTTTTCGTTTCATATGGGAGTGTGGCCTGGGTGATCTCGCAAACACTTTTGTGGGTGTCAGACATTAAGCTAGGGACGGGACAGAATGGTGCAACGGTGTTTACAACCACGAAAAGCACGTTTACATTTGATGTGTAGGTTTTGGTGGACTTTCATATGCCTTACAAAAGGCATATTTATTCACACATGCATGGTCACAAAATTTCCAACTTAACATTATGAAAATAATTCCCCACGTTGGTTCACCGAGTCTTGCACCACTCATTAACTCTATATTAACCGTAATAACACCAAAAAAGAAAAATATAGTGATATCCTAACAATGTTGGGGTTGTGTTTCCTCCACTTAGACGATAGAAGGAACGGAATAACTGCTGCCGCAACTGTGATCCACTTCTTATATACAGTCTATGGTTGCAGGTAGGATGTCAATCATTATCTGTAGATGGCACACCTGCTACCTACCCGAATACCCGGACAGCTTGTAGGAATAGAGGGAAAGCAGGCAGCCAGCCATGGCAATAGACAAATTAATTTAGGTAGTTTGTTGTTTTATCATTTGGGGAATTCTCAGTCTTTACATATTATGTCATATCAGGAGGACATTTAAGAAATGGGCTTCCTACCAAAGTGGAATCGCAGGTGTGTATTAAGAATGCATGGCAATATAGTCAGACACAACTTAATTGTCAGTGTACAAGGACAACAAAACGACCATATGGAAAAAGTGCAGGGAAAGTACTATGGACACGCTTTGACTTTGAATTTTTGGAAAACTCTGATTTGCCCCAGAACCAAACAGCACACGGGGAGTATTACTCCTTTTCAGAAACGCACACACTTAAATGTCACTTTGTGTAAAAAGGTGCATTCAGAGAAACTTTGCCGGTAGCTCCGATAAAGTCTCTTGGGGGGCTCAACATGCTGTCTTTGAAGGTATTGTATTAGGGGACCACTTTTCCACACACACTCAAACAAACAGCAGTTGATTTGACCAGTGTACCCAGCAGTGTTGATTCATCTCCCCGCCAGCCCAGTCCCCACTAATCTTTCTTTAGCGGGAGTTTCCCCCATAAGGCGAGCCTTGAGCATAGACTTCATCTCACAAGGGGCAGCGAAAAAGCATTTTACGCAGCTCAAGTAAAAGTGATGAACACTCGTGAAAATAACAAACGCAACCCCAGAGGTGAGTTATATTGGGTTGAATGATAAAGAGCAGGTATATTTACAGAAGGGTTTGAGCTATGTTTGTTTGTTTCTTGATTTAGATATTTAGTGGCAAGCAGATCGTATCCATATGGAACATAAGGAGTTTTAATAAAAACTATGCTAGATACTCCATCAATGTTATTTACTACATATGTGTGCAAACCTTGCACAAATGACTTTGAAGAAATGACAAAAACATTACAAACACATTTTTTACAACGATTAACGAGTGAGATAATGAGACAACCATGTAGCACATGAACCAAACCTCAGTGACTCCGGTCTCGGATATGAAAGATCGATGCAACACAGGTATCCACGGTCTGGAATTAAAGCTCTGCTGTGAAACAGTCTGTATTGATGACATTTCAACCAAGGCCCTTCTCATGAAACATTCTGTCTGGTTTTCTATAGGCAGCCCTGAGTGAAACGTGACATTATTCCCTCATTATCACTGACGCAGATTAGCATATGCTTCTAGGCTTGAAATTTCTAAAAAGCTATATAGCATGTCTCAACGTTGGTCTTTCTTTAATTGGGTGACTGTATCATGACATTTCCATTTTCCACCCTTCGGCAATGTATGTTTGGGTTGGGAGCCAGGACCACTTGGTTCCCAGGTATAGATAGGGCTTCTACTATCAGGTCTTTGCAGACATGTTTTCAGTGGCAAGCAAGCCACTGATATGGGCTATGCAAAGGTATTTCATTGATGTCTGGTGATAGAGGTTTTGCTTTCCTTTTTTCGTCTTTTGCTGGCAATGCAGTTTGCCAGTTAGGTGACCAAGCAAACAGTTAGCGGTGCTCCGTCAGTGATAAGTATCATGAAACCGCTGAAGACATCAGGTGAATTTCATGGACGCATCTCTATGCCAGTTTTAAGTAAGTGAACCCTTTAGCAAAGTCATTGTGCAGTATATTCTGCAGGTTTGTTTATAAAAAAAAAAGAAATACATGTTTCATAGAACCATTTGATTTCAAGACTTCACAAACTGCTGTTAGCCTGGGTTGTATATTCAAACGTTTGCTTTTTGTAAGCATCACTCCACTTATTCCTTCATATTCATTTAATATAATACAAATATCATAAACTTTTAGTTTTGTATGCATTGCTCTGTTTGACGGCGAGCGGTTTACAATTGGATTGAAGCAGGAAGTGAAACAGTTGCAAATGATTGCTGTTTCTACGGACGCTTGTATGCTTTTTTTTTACATTATGTCTCAATTAAATGGGCACTGTATTTATTTATGCATGTCATTTATGCTCCAAAACGCTTTGCATGAAATAGGATAAAGTGAAAACAAGAGACATAGTAAAACATTCACAACCATCTTGCAACCGTGCCACAGCATCATCTGCTGACTGCCGGGGAAGAGATCAGCCATCACCTCTGTATTAATTTCCAATCACCATCCGAGTTACTGAGCCATAATGTGGTCGTTTTTTCTCGCCTACTAATGAAAGTGTCCCCAACTGTGATTGTTGCAAGAACGCCGGCCACTGGGACACAACAAACACACAATGTCAAATTTAAAAATAAGACGGAACCAACAGAGCAGCTAAAGAAGGAGAAATCAGAAGCCCCGGTGACCAAAACAAATTTCATTGATGGATGCCCGTCAGAGAGGCAGATTTTCCAGGCGGGCTGCATACGGAGCTTTCACTACTAATGTGGTTGCCTTTCAGCTTTGGCATTGCCGCTTCGTAATTTTTATTAATGAAAATAATCATATCTAAAAAATCCTAAATCAGAATTATGTGAATTATTATTTAAAACGATTATTTGCAGTTGGAAACATAAGCCCTTTCCTAAATATTACCGTTTAAAATTAGTTAAGAAATCCCTAATGGCATTATAGTACAATAGTATTGTACCAATTATAAAGGGCAGATGAAGTGGTTTGGCAATGGAAACATTTAAAGAACCGGAACAATAAGCAGTAGAGCAGGATAATTCAATCATTACTAGAAATAATTAAATGTCGGTAATTTTTATGAAACAAAATTAGAGAAAAGAAGCCAAACTAAAGAAAGTTGCAGCCTCAAGGCCGGCTGCCAACTCCTTTTTCATCCCTCCTCCTCTGAACCTCACAGGAACCACTAGCCCAATGGAAATAAGAAAACTAAAGCAAGCATCCAAATCATACAAAATAATTAAATAACCATCAATATAAGTGACTGCTGACATTACAATTCATCTATGGGCACTTGTTACACCCCTTTTCAGGGGTGATGAATAATCATTATTATTTATTTCCTCAACAAGGACTTTACTGGATTGAGGAACATACGGCAGTTTCCCCTGAGCTTTGTGGGCAGAGACTAAAACAATTAATCTCAGACTCAAGATCAAGATCACTATGTAGAATACAGATTAACGCTCGTATACGACATATCTTAAATTGCACCATAAAGAACAAAATAGACACTGTTAGAAAAACATAATGTAAGTCTTTTAAACACGTATCCACATGTTATTTATGAACAATCTTTTTAACCACATCTTATACTTTAGCATAACAGACCATGAAATCAGCTGATCTTTAACTTGTTAGGAGTGCATCGTTTTCCAACTTGTCACACACTCGTACACACCAATCTGAAAAAATTCCATCACAGAATGTAATTTAATGCAGGCATATTTTAGCTATTGCCCTACCTCCCATCAGTCCCCCCCTGCTAAGTAGACTTAATTAGGCACACCTGTTTCCACTCTCCATGTTTGAGCTGCTGATCAGCTGATGCACCAATCATCCAAGGCGGAAGGTGAAATCCCATCCCATGAGCTCCTAAAACACTCAATCTAAGCAAAGCGTCCGTCTTTATTCAAAGCAACTGAAACATTTGACAAAAATAATAATTAATCAGACAGAGTCTAGTGTTTCGGCAATGAACATGGCTGCATATATTAACTGGTGCCCTGTTTTATACCCAGCCTGTTCCTCCCACACACTGCATTCTCAATTACGTTATGAGGTACAAATGCATTTTCCACTGGATTATGGTTGTGATTGTATACACTCTTAAATTTAAATTTAAATTAAAAAAAACTAAACTCAAAGCATAGTAAAAAAACACAATCCTGTTTTGACTTAAACGGACTACGTACAGCAGGCATGAACAGAAGTCTCCTGGATTAGGTCCTTTGTTCTGACCCATCCACTCACTGTACAGTTGTATGAACAGAGAACTTGGCTACGGAGATCAACATGTTTTTCACAAGGCTGTACACATGTTGATTTCTGCTGGAAAGTTTGGTATTTCAGCAACGGGGACTAAGGAGTTTGACTTGAAGTTTGAAGACTGGATCAAATGGCCATTTGTGGAAGTGCGGTTGTTGGCACTTCGGTCATAGATTTATTTTTCAGCACCGCAGGTTGCCGCCGAGTGTGTGTGAGAGACAGTAGAGGCGTTCATAGCAGACAGATATTGGGGATCGGAGCGGAGAACACATTTACAATAAAGAGTCAAGTTAATATAGGTTGGTTTGAATTTGTAAACGTATAGATTGCTTTAATCAGTAACGAGGATACTACTATTTATCATCCAGGGATGTGAATAACCCAATTTATATGTTGTTATATGTTGCATGTCCACATGTTCCAAAAGTGCTCAAAAGCCTCATAATACCCGTTCTTATAGACACACAACACGCTGTTGTTCATAGGAGGTCCTGATGGTGCTGCTGGTCCTGGTGTTACATGACATTACATGTCATTTAGCAGACACTTTTATCCAAAGCGACTTACAATAAGTGCATTTCAACCAAGAGTACAAACTAAGAACAACAAAAATACAGAAAGTAACATTTCTTCAAGATAGTCAAACTGCAAAAGTACGACAGGTAAGAGCCATTTCAGAGCCACTGAAGTGCTAATCTGTGTTTCAATCCAGATATATTCGGAAAATATGTTTTTTTAGTTTCCGTGTTTACCTACGTTTACCACTTGGAGCAGTAGATTGTCAATTTGACATGAGCCAACAGGTTTAGATTAGATTACACATAATAGAAACTGCAAAACTTTTCACAATCAATTTGAAGTTAAGCTGTTTAGTGCACACACATTAATTCCTGACCATGTTTCAGAGAAATTTGAGAAAAAACAGAGACATTTAAAACTTTGTGCGGGATAAAAGGAAGGAAATAAAATGAGTCATAGAAGTTCGATTTAGGATAATGATTGTCGTAAAATGGTTCCCCAAGGGCAAAAAACAGGCAATTGACTACATTTACTTAAATAAGCAGTGTTCAGGAGAGTGCAGACACAGAGAAATGAAGCCCTCAGACAATGAAAGCAGAGTAAGTGCATGGGAATTTCAACAGTAGAGGATAATGTAAGCTCCTATACGTAACCGAAGGGTAGTTTGTCACTGGTGTGCCAGTCAGCAAAGTAAAGTCAGCAATGCGAGTACTTCAGTTTCAAATGTTGCTTAGTTGGCTGTGTTTACCGGATTTTAAGTCTTCAATCTTATGTTCATGGCTTTTTCATTTCCTTTGTAGCTTGTTTTAGTTCTGACTGTGTTCAAGTTGATATATCATAGACGAGAAAACAATGAAGTCATTAGTTGTGAGATCAGAGTAGGAAAGACTGGAAGAAAAAGTGGTGATAGTTGTTAAATGTGTCCACAAAATGTCCAAGTTGTGAGACCACTGTTTCTTTTTACTATCCCAACAGTCAACGGTGGTCAATTAAGTAATTGTTCCTTAACTAAACAATAATTCTAACCCAAAACAACAACCTCTCCACAAACAAGTCATCGGCCACAAAAGTGGCATCAGAGTCGCAGTTTGCTTTTGAAAGTTGCAGAGATTCCCTCACGGATATGTTGGACACGTTACCAAGTGGCAGTGAGGAAACAGAATGCAGTTTGACTGCTATTCACTAGTCATTTATTTTGGATAGTTTGATATCTGGTTTCTCTGACTAGCTTTGGAGATTGCTTAGGCTTTCTAAAGGGGGGTGTGGAGGAGGGGTTTGGGAGTGTGTGGTGGATACTGTTTTGTGTGTGTGTGGGGGGGGGGGTGGGTGGCTGTTGGGGTGCGTGTGTGTGTGTGTGAGAATGACCTTAGAAGCAGCTGTCCTCTTGTCATGTCACATGCATTCCTCCCCTTCCTCTATGACCTAGTTTTACTGCACCCCCTTTACTCTCACTTCGAAATATTACCGTACTGCCCAGTTTCCTCCATTTATCCAACGGGAATATCAGCACTAGTTTTCCCACACCTCGTAAAGGATTGCACAATCAAGGGCAAAGCCCCAATTCTACTCGAAGATTAGAAATGGGCTTAGGAGGCTGTTGCAGTGTAGACACAGTGCAGATTAAAGTTAAAAAGCAGAACCTCGTACACACAGCTACACCGGAGTCTGTGGTTTATTTTCCTCTCACCGTGCTTACAAAACTGCGAACATATCCAGCCAAGTGGGAGGATTCAAAACCATCAAATAAAATAAAGCCCACAATCCAACCTAATAAAGCGTGGATGAGAAGGAGAAAAAAAGGCATCGTAGCCCAGCAATAAAGTAATGCTGTATGTGTGATATATCAAAGTTTCTCTCCTTCTTTTTCCTCATCTGTTTTCTGTATCTGCAAGTTTTACTCTCCGGTACATTAAGATTTTTTTTTTTTTACGACTATCAAAAGCTCAAAGAAGCCCACCGAAAAGAACAAAACACAAACGCACATGCCTGTTCTTTACATTATAGTTGTAAGACTTTTTTTCTACTCTCTTAATCATTTTCTTTCTCATGTGCTGGATTTTTTTCTGGTAATAAAATGGGACAAAACTCGTGAATGACACGAGGAATCGATGTGCCTGCAAGAAACAAGGTTACGGATGCTTGGTGCACTAATTCCTGGCCACATCCGCTGCAGCCCTTTAAACAGTTGATTCCTTTCTAAATGCAGACAGAAGATGTAAGAGTGCTCTCTTTACTTGCTTCTCTGACCTAAATGGAATAAATTGGACTGGGATTAGTTCTCAGCACAACACTCGGCGTGTGATTGGTGAAAAATGATTCCTCCCACAGGACATTGTGGAAGCCAAAGATATAAAAAGCCGCAGGGAAATGAGCCATTTATTGCAACTTTCATTTATTCTGAATAACACCATATTCCTATCATTTCAGGTCAAAGGTCGACCATGATCACGTGATTTTTAACTGCATAAATCCTGAATAAAACATCTGTGTACCTTTTTTGTAAATATTATAAGTACACCTTATCTTAAATATAAGGCATCGCTACCGCCACAGGTGATGATTTATTTTTATTCATAATACCCTGAGCATACCAGCAGATGGGATCGACTGGACCTGGTTTCTCTAAAAAAGGTGTTGTGGAAAATATAGGGATTTGTGTCCAGCTACTGTGTGTTTATTTTTAATTGCAGAAGCTCATGTTTTGTAGTAAGTAAAACTCAAAGAAAGAAAGTGCCATTTTTTCTTCTTATCCAAGTAGTTAAAGCATGAATTCGTTTAACTTCTCGATGTCAGTCACCATCAAGCGATGGGGGATGTAATTTAAATGCAAATACATTTAGGTTTCCTTTGAAAAAATGTATCAGTATAGCTGTTTTTAAAAGGAACACTGTTTGTTTCCTTTGTTTATGAGCTCTTTATATGCAGATCCTGTGCTTACGGTTGATTTGATTGAGCTGACGTAATATATCTGTTGCCTTGTTGTGTGGTAATTGGTAACCGTTAGCACACCGGTCTTTCCTTTTGAATAGCTGCAGGTATCCTCCTCTCAAAAAAGAACACAGTGCAATTGGAAAAGCTTTCTTACCATCATTCTGTTGAATGTGTAAAAAACATAAAGATGCATGAGACATGCAGAACTGGGTTCAAAACTGATTTCATGCCTCATCCCCAAGCAGTAATTCAGAATATGCTCTTATAGGTTCCATTAAAAAGTAAGAAACAACCTTTGTTGGTGAGATGATTAGTTCTTCTAAAAGATATACAGCATAAGAGCAAAACTACTGAATGAAATGCAATAGCATTCATATATTCATACATTGACATTTAAAGCAATGTAAATAACTGCAACTAATACAACCATAGACCTTCCTCAGCAGCATATTGTAATATATATATGAGATCAAACAAATGCTCAATGAGAGATTGCATTGTTATGTGACATCATGATGACTCTGGCTCTCTATATACGGGATTGTCTCCGAAAATTAGAATATTGTGATAAGGTTCTATTTTCTGTAATGCAATTTTAAAAAAAAAAAAAAAAAAAAAAAAAAAAAAAAAAAAAAATGTCATGCATTCTGGATTCATTACAAATCAACTGAAATATTGCAAGCCTTTTATTCTTTTATTATTGCTGATTATGGCTTACAGCTTAAGAAAACTCAAATATCCTATCTCTAAATATTAGAATATCATGAAAAAGTATACTAGTAGGGTATTCAACGAATCACTTGAATCGTCTAACTCGAAACACCTGGAAGGGGAAAAGAAGCACCGGACAGTTGCAGAGTGGTCCAAAGTCCTCTTTTCAGACGAAAGCAAGTGTTGTATTTCATTTGGAAGTCAAGGTGCCAGAGTCTGGAGAAAGGCTGGAGAGGAGCAAAATCCAAGTTGCTTGAAATCCAGTGTGAAGTTCCCAGTCAGTGATGGTTTGGGGAGCCATGTCAGCTGCTGGTGTTGGTCCACTGTGTTTCATCAAGTCCAGAGTAAATGCAGCTGTGTACCAAGAGATGTTAGAGCACTACATGCTTCCGTCTGCTGAAAAGCTCTATGGAGATGAGGATTTCATTTTCCAGCATGATCTGGCACCTGCCCACAGTGCCAGAACCACCAGTAACTGGTGTACTGACCATGGCATTACTGTCCTCCATTGGCCTGCCAATTCCCCTGACCTGAACCCCATAGAGAATTTGTGGCGTATTGTGAAGAGGAAGCTGAAAGACACCAGACCCAAAGGCCGCTATTGAAGCATCCTGGGCATCCATAACACCTCAGCAATGCCACAGGCTGATTGCCTCCATGCCACGCCGCATTGATGCAGTAATCCGTGCAAAAGGATTCCCAACCAAGTACTGAGTGCATTAATGGACATTTTCATGTTTGATTTTGTTTTGCTGTTATAAATCTTTTTTTTTACTTGGTCTGAGGAAATATTCTAATATTTAGAGATAGGATATTTGAGTTTTCTTAAGCTGTAAGCCATAATCAGCAATATTAAAAGAATCAAAGGCAATATTTCAGTTGATTTGCAATGAATCCAGAATGCATGACATTTTTTTTTTTTTTTTATTGCATTACAGAAAATAAAGAACTTTATCACAATATTCTAATTGTCTGAGACAACTAACTTCAGATCTCATCATGTTGTCAACATTCTTCTGGTCACCATCTTCAAAGGCCACTGAGTTTGGTAGAATAAAGCTCGATCATGGAAGTAGTCAAAGTAAACACAATCAAGAGGACATCTGATTTAGTAAATTACAGTAAAGCATTGTCTCACATATTTGTTTTTACTACTGTGGGGTTAACACTTTGTTATACATCGTTCCCAGCATGTAGTTCTGGTCTCAATGAAACGACGAAATGTCCTTTCTGTGCCAGTGAAGACAGAAGATAAATGCTGGTTGGTCAACTCTATCAAACACAACCACAACTGCTATTCCTGCAGAGGAACCACACATGGACATTAGCAGGATCATTGTTGCTGAAATAAAACTGATGGAGAGATAAAGTGCAGCAAGATTTCACTGAGCATTGCTCCACCCTGCAGCCCCGGCATAGCAATCAATCTTTTTAAAAGTCGCTTTATGGCCGTGTATTGAGAACATTAGGACTGCGGGGATGTCCCACTAATCACCCAAGCCATAAGGGGTATTGGCCATCGTAATTATAAGCATGTGTACAAGTGCTTTTTGTCCGTGTGACATTATTCACCTATTTGTGTGTTTACCCTCTTCATTGATCCCCCCCGACCCGCTCCTAGTGTACAGGGGGGAATGAGGCCCGGTGCCCCCGTAGTGCCTGTGGTGCAGCTGTTATGTGCACAGTGTTGCTGTTTTAATTGACTAGGCTCTGTGTCGGCAGTGCTCTGTTCCAGACAGCGAGGCCCCGTCCTCTGGGTGGAGTGTCATCTCTGTGCAGCCAGCGCTGCACCAGGGGCTCCAGGTTTTGGCAGCCTGCTTTAAAATGTTGACACAACTCCTCCAGCTAATGAACAGCATTAGAGACCCGTGGGCCAGAACATACAAACTCATGGACAAACACACATTGGCACCCAAGACAAGGAAATGTTCTCCCCTCTCAGCATCGTTCACCATTTCATTAAGGTCTAGTGTTTTTTCTTTACATTTTTTTGTCTCATTGATAACTAAATGGGATGCAAGGGATCTTTTTCTATTCGATCGATCAAGCACTCAAAGACAATCCGATTCCTTTTGTTCTCATTTAATATTTGCAGGGATTTAAGTTGTTATTGAATTGTCCTTCTTTTCACATCTTCATCTATATATGATGTCACTTTTTTATGTTTATTCTTCATTAAATCGTTGCATTTTTCCTGCTGCTTCCTCATCCTTTTCTTTGTTTTAGTCCAAACCTGTATTTGCGAACCGTGACCATACAAACTGTATAACCAACCAATAATTAAACCGTCATCCCAACTATTTGATCAGGAACTCCATGAACTTTCCTGAAACTGCCGGTACATCTGCAATGCCTGGAGAACTCCAGAGGAAAGGAAAGGGAGGAATCATTGACGTGGTCACACTGGGAGGTTTTCCCTAAGCTGTGGCTAGTGAAATTGCTACGTCTTCTTCCTCCTTGGCCACAGCATCCTCCTCTTCCTGTTCAGCACTCCACCGATTCAACATCAGTTGAAAGCTGTCCTCCCATTACTCAAGTCTCCGTGGCTGTGCTCCAGTGTGGTCTTCTCTCAGTGTGCCCCCGTCTCCGTGGCTGTCCTCCTGTGTGGAATAGCCAGAAAGATGCCTTGCTGATGCTCTGGTCAATTATTTGCACAAATCTGGTCCTGAACTCCTCCAGTTGTCTGAATCTGATGCGCAACTCCAGTTGCCTGAATCCGGTCTGAGAAAAATCCATCAACCGAGTCCAGCAGCCTGATGGACGCCATAGCCCAAAAAGTTTGCCCACCCCTGTGATCGAACATACGCATTTAGAGTTTCCTAATATTATTCCATCTTGATTGATTATAAGGTCAATGGATGATCCTTAGTTGAATGTCATGAAGCAGATATATATTGACAGAGCCTGTCAAACCCAGCTAATTAAGCAGTATTAAAATGGAGATGACGTTACTTGGCAGGAAACCACCAATTCTGGTCTTTGTGGAATTTTCCACAGTTTGGCTGCAATTGTGTTTGTGCAGCAGAGAAAAAGGCTGCATACATTAATATATCAACGGAGAGAGATTATATTTGTGTGTATGTAGTTTCATGACTATTTAGTATGTGTGATTGCAACATGAACCCACATTGTGATCTCCAAGCTCACATCCTTGGGGTACAGTACAGTGCCCTGCTAACATCAGACTCGAAAACATACCTAATAAAAGATGAATGAATTAATAGATGCTTTTGTCAACAAGGTCATGTCATTCACTCTTCAATACCAATGTTTACAAAACACTGTCTGCAAGTGGCTGGTAGTGACAGTTTGTTTCTCATTTCGCTGCCGTAGCTCAGCCTGCCAGATCTGCTGTCAATCAAACATTGACACTGCATCCATTCAGAGGCTGACCGAAAAAATTTACATTTATAAAATGTTTCCATGGTAAATTTATGAAATGAAAACCGCCTGATTGTGGGGGGGTTTTCTACTTGAAAAAAAAAATGGAACCTACGCAAAGAAGGGTGCAGTCCAAATACTTATAACACAGCTACTAAAGGAAATCAAAGGTATATTTAATAGATTTTTTTTTTTTATATATATATATATTTGAAAATTCCACAATTTGCATCCAATTAGTTTATGACTTCTTGAGAATAAAACTTGGAAGCAAACGAAAAAATATATTCTTTTGTAAATGTTATTATTTATGTTATATTGGGTCACTCATTTAAAATCCTTATTTGGCGAAGTTTGAGTTTCAGTGCTTTATCCACTGAAAGTCAAACCTTGCATGGCTGTGTTTAGAAGAATTCTCTCTATTTTTGGCCCAAGACTGTTACTAAGGGACACGGCCATGTCCAGGCTGGGTAAGGTGACCCCAAGCAGATTATTTGCAATGGCAATGAGCTGTGGATTCTGGCAGTTCTGTCTCGCTGTCTCTTTTTTTTTCTCTATCTATGATGACCAACTCTTTTCTGCCATGTCTCATGATCACTCTACCTCTCATATCTCTGCCCCAACAAGATGATGATCTACCCCCACCCACTCCATTGCTCTCTTGTCCATTTATCTTTCTATGAATGAAGCACCTGTATAAATCGTACCTCTTTCTCATAGCCTTTTGTCTTTCACTCGTATCTCTTCTGAACATACCTAATCATTTGACTGTTCGTATATAGATTGCATCTCTTGTCCACTCTTCCCACAATGTCTTTCCTCTCCAAGACTTCTGAACTCCTTTATCTTGACAGAACAGGTTTTAGAGGCGACTAAGTCTGTCTGGTTTTGGAACAAACTTTCAAGATGTCAGTCCTAATTTCAATACTTGAGTCTTTGCCCTATTCTTTAATTAGCTCATCCCAAGCATGCAAATAGGTAGCCCCACCCCCCACCCCCCATTGTGTCTCTACTGCCCCGCATTTTGCCTTACATTAATCTTATATTGTGTGCCTTTTTTTTGTATGTCAATTCTGCTTCTTTCCTCTTCAATGCAGTATTTTCCATCACATCTCTCTCTCTCCTTCCCTCCCTTTCTCTCATCTTATTTCTCTTTCCTATTGCACTGTCGTCATTCCTCTACCCTGCTCTGTCATCACTCTTTGTCTGCAGAAATGATGACGAGGAGAATAGAGGCGGGAGAGCGAGAAGATAAATATAGAGACGGTCTCCTCTAAGATGAACCGGGACAGTTTCAGTCATTAAAGTGAGAACGTATCCTCCGTCAGTTCTAGACACACTCACACATGTAAGGACCTTGCATTCCCTTAAGGGTTCAACCAAACCTTAAACGTGCTAATATTATATAATTGGGAGCCCATCAACATCAGCCTGCCAACGCTGCTAGCATGGATAAAACACCCGTCTACCACCCCATCCTCAACACCCCGACTCTCCCCTTACGTCCAACGCTGAAGCAAACTGCTTCCTGATCCACATCACGTTAACATCGGACGAACTGTAAGTCTCGTCCTAAATTAAATGATTAGGGATAAAGGGCTGCTCACACATTTACATTCAATTCTTCACGGTTGCTCAATTCTTCGCTCTGCATCTCTCTCGGAATTTTGAGGCTATGTTTCCTGCATGTTTCCTGCAGAGGAGAAGTGTAAATGTATAAAATGCAATCAGGTATGACTTTGAGCGTTGCCAATGAAGGGAATTGTGCTCTGTTACATCTTTTTTCTATTTTGTAATAACCTGCGGATCAGAACACTTTCTTTTGAGTTGTCTGGTGCTTCTTCTCAAACTTGAAAACTCTAAAACTAGAACTCGGTAAGAGCGCATACCTTCCCATATCAAAAGATTGGGCATTGAATTATGAACATGTTGGCATTAGTTGCATGCCAATTGGATAAAAAGAAGATGTTGACCTTTTCATGACCTTGACTTTTGACCCGATCGATCCCATAATCTAATCACATGGTCCCCGGATAATAACCAATCATCCCACCACATTACATGCGGTTCGATTTAATACTTTTTGAGTTATGCAAGTAACACATAACAAATAAATAAATAAATACACGGCAATCAAACATAACCTTTCACATTTTCAATGCAAATTTAATAAGAACACACTCATCTAATTAATGACTTAAGGAAGATTTGTAGGACACATATCACGTAACCTTTCAATAGTAACCCATCGCATTGTACCATAAGGCATCAAAGAAGTCGCACAAAAAAATAGCTTCTGGCTCCAATATTGTCTCAGAGCACGTACACAGGCTGGCCCTGGTGTTTTAGCTATGAGTAACAGTCGCATGTCTGTTGATGAACACAATCGATGAAGGATGCATCTTCTTCCCAGTCGTTTTCTTTCCACTCATAGCAGTCAGCTGGAGTGCTGCCACTGATCTCATCTCCAAACCTGTTCATATGGGAAGTGTTGCTGGGCTACACCACATTCACATTGAAATTGTTCTGTGATTTACAACCGCAACATGTTTTTTTTTGTATGTTCAGATGGCTGGGATTATCTTGATTACAGTAGCAGTCCATTATAATTATTGTATTTAAAGTGTGCCAATTGAAAACTATTTCCATCGTCCCTATCAGTATTGCAATATGCATTGGATCTCACGGTGAACCTCTTTATGAATTACAGCGGATCAGTCGCTTTTTTAGAAAGTGATTAAGAAACCATTTCAAAAAATAGGTAACCAGATATTTCCTTTCAATGTCGATTTGAAAATGACGGCTGCAGGATTCTGACTGTGCCGCATCCTTTCGATACGATGCCAGCATACAAAATACCATTTACCGTATGGTGGCTGGAATTCCTGAAAATATGCTTTGCTGAACTGCTTTGATCTTTATTAACTTAATGTTTCAACTTGCGTGATCTGACTCGATCATCAGCCTCAGTTGCACGTTAATGGCTGTGCTTCTATATGTATGCAGCGGTGCACTAATGTAATCTGAGCAGACAGCGGTACACTTGGGCAATTAAAGCCACTTAGGAGCAGACAGTTCCAACTAAGCCTGAAGGAGGTAGAGTCGTGTTGGATACCATTTCTCTTATTTTTGTTTTTCCTGTAGAAAGGAAAGGGCAATATAATTAATATGCGAACGCATGTTTTTAGTGTTTTTTTGTTGCTTGTTTATTTTTTAAATGTTAATGATTCAAATGTTATTGCTGCCTATTTTACATCAGCAGATTAATAACCTCAGGTCTTTGAGTGAGGATACAAATCTAATTAATACAAGAGTAAAAATAGGTTTCAGTTCTTAGAGAAACACGTCATGCTCAAAACATATCTCTTCTCTGAGTAATATTTGGGTTACGGTTGCATAATATGCACCAGGCCAGATTCAAGTTTTGCTGGTATTTATAGTGTGTGCCATGGAGCAGGAAGTGTAACCTCCCCTTGGGGGCACAAACATGTTTCAGTTATTACACTTTTCTTGCACCAGTCTTATTGACAGGTGGGATTTGTCAAATTTTGACAATTCCGCAAAATTCCAGATTATGTTCAGTGACAAGGTTTTCACAGCCATCCATCAAGCTGGGCTTTACATCTTTACTTTCTCCCTCTCTGCATAAAGCACTACTTCCTTCCTACTGAACTTTGACAACAAACGTAAATCATGGGTTGATTACTTGTTCAATATAGACATATTTCCTTGACTGAAGTTTACATATTTTATGTTTCAATTTCTGAATAATATCTTGTAGAGGGAGGATAAAGGTGAAAGGCTTGTAGATATTAAGAGATATAGGTTTATCTTTTTGTAATACAACCAGTTCAGAGTGAGCTAAATACCAATAAGTAAGAACCGAGGGGCTCCATCCATATTTTATGTGCTTTAATAATGGGTTTGAAAGGATTTCATTGACGTCATTACAGTCTATCTACAAGGTCTCAAAATGAGATTAAGCACAATTACAAATCCATCAAATACCTTCACATTTGTCAACAGAAGTGAAATCATTTCTCACAGTCTCAGGATGGCAGAGGGAGCAAGAACAGGACAATGAATAGGAGCCTTATAGTTTGTGACTCGTGGAAGTTATTAGCTCAGAGACATATAATGAGGCATATAATGTTCCTTTTAACAGATCATTTATCCTCAGGGATCTTATGTCAGACCTAATTCTATCGGTTTTACAGGGAGCAGTAATATTCAATGCAGTGAAGCAGACGTGATTAAAAACCCTAAGTAGTCCAGCAGTACTGCTTCACAGATATTACTTTCCTCACATCAGTTTGAGTTAGGTACTTCAAATGGGATTTGATATGTGTAATATATACTTTTTTTTTTAGAGAGCTGCTGTATAGGGCCGACAAATGAAGACAGGGTATGAGAAACTACAAAGCAACAAAGTGTCTGCTTGGCAATTGAAATAATTATGATGGGGGGGGGATTCTATGCCTTTGTTAGAAAGTGTCAGTAAAGAGATGACAGGAAACTGGCAAGAGAAATGCAACAAACACCCCCCGCTGGATTTGAACCAGTGATGTTATAGCTTATGTGTGGCATCTTATTTTTTGCAACAGGACAGCAAAGCCAACACGAAGAAGACATTTCATCCTCAACTGACTTAGTTTACTTAATTCAGACCACTGAAGCATGCACAACATCACTTTTGAATGCAATTCTGTACAGACCACTGTGGTTTTTACATCATTTGGAGGCGCAACTTAATATTAGGAAGCTTCTATTTGCCTTGTTGCTGATGTTTAGAAAATGTTAAACAACCTGTTAGAAAGGTGTGAACACAGCAGACCTCTGTAGACCTCGTCTCTGCTTGAGGCTAGCACCTTGAGGCGCAACTCAAATAAGGATAAGAACATTGTTGGCATTAACTTGAATGAAGAACCAATTACATGACTGCCGCGTGACGAGCGACTCACATGACCAAATGTCAACATTTACTTTCATTTTCGCCCCATATACAACTGGCTGTTCCCTGGATGAAAGGCCTGTGCTGGTTTGATCTGCCCACCATCTATCACACCCGCGTGAAATCTCGCTTGTTATATTACATCAGTGGCCGTGAGCGTCTTCCAATGACGTGGATGGGTTAATATTGTTGTTCGTTGTAATCCCGGTGCATCGATATCAGGCGTTGAGGGACACTGACCAAGCATTGTGAATGAGACCAGGTTGGTTTTGTGGATTTCAGTTTAAACTGTGAAGATGCTCAAACAGAAGCACTTTAACAGCTTGGTTTTAAGTGGGTTATCTCGATTACTATAACCAAATTCTGTATTCATTCATATTCGCTTCCTCCTGGAAATTCAAGCCAATTTATCATTATCAAATAGCCATAATTATGCCTCCGTTATGGTGCCATGTCGATGACCCTTTTAGTATATTTTACAGATGGCACCCTTTAGTTACCAGGTTTTAAACCACTACAGTATGTCAAGTTGCCTGCCATTGAAAGAACAAAAGGTGAGGGTGTCTATTTTCTTCATCCTGCCCTTTCCTACCTTAGATTTCCTTTTGACTTTTCTTAATGAGTATATTCTTTGCCCAGTCTCTTTCTCTCTCTGACATTTCTGTTTCTCTCTTCCTCCCACTCTTTTTTATTCATTGATCATCCTCTATCACTCTGTCATTTCCTCTCCCTCCTTATTAGCAAAGGTTAAACGAGCGCAACCTTTTTTCCACTCCACTGAGCAAATTAACAAATATTTTACTCTCAGCTCAAATTAGTCTTACTCTTGATCATTGTATCCGTCCCATCTGACTCAAGTGCTCTTTCATGAATTAAAAAAATAGGCCAATGAATTCCAAATACATCCAAACGAGCAAAACTAAATATGTTCATGTTTTCTTTTTTTTTTAATCTTTTTTAAACATTTTTTGTTGTTGTTCTTTCACAGGTCCTTTGTTTCCCTGCTCAACAGATGTCTTCCTGCTCTCTCCAGCAGCTGTGTCTAATGAGTCCTTTGCTCCTTTGTGTATCTCTGTCGGATATTTAGCTGCTGAAACTTGATTTTTCATCACATCACTCAATCCTTTCACTGGTTGTTGTGCCCCAATACATCCACCAGTGCCCATTGGCATCCTCGCAGATTGATGCACTTCTATGTGCTCCTCTCGCGTTAATCTTCAATGTGTCAGTAATACACACCTGTTACATGCATATAGTCCTTTCAAAATAAACACTTGTCCTCACAGGAAGTTGTCATAGTTAAACAAATTGACCTAAATTTTACTTTTTAGTCACTCATGTCATCAGCAAAAGACAGACATGTCACATGACCAGCCACACACGTGACTCACGTGAAAAACGACAAACTAAACAGGATTAATTACATGAATGAACCCAGTGGCATGTTATCATGGGCCATAGGAGCAAAGGGATGTTGTTGTGATGTGCTCCTGGTCATTAGATACATATTTAACCTATTTTTAGTTTTTTAAGTAAGCTTGAGGTTTTGTCAATAGTATTTTACAGCTACTTGGGGAATATAGATTTGCAAAAATAGCATAAATATGGTTTGATTGTTTCTAACTCTCTCATGCTACACGATGACGCTTGGCAAGATCTTTTGAAAAATCAACAATAACGTTGAAGGACAGAAACAGTTTTTGTATTAGTTTCTTCCTGCACGTGCAAAAGTCCTCCATGTTTTGTCAATGATTTGGAAACTGAAGGAAATTACAAGAAGAGTGAATGGATTGAATGGAAGAAAAAAGGATCAATGTTGAAGATGAAGGGAATCATGAAATAAAGTTGAGCTTTGTCTGCTTTGGTATGCTCTGTATTCATCAAGCAGACAGCTTTGTCCAGAATGAGGCCTTCCCCATTGTGCAGGATGATTATTTAATTTTTATTTAGAAAATGAACACATCGCCAGACTGAGGAAATATATTTATTCATCTGTATACCGTGGGTCCTGTGCATGATTACTGGGGACGAGCTTTTCCTAGCAGGCACTTTGAGAGATGCAGGACCAACACACATGCAGTAAAGACACGTCCACACCAAATATTCACAATGCTTTACTCACGTAGTTCACTCGCTCGACCATTTGCTGCGTTCACAAAGCGTTTGGAATCTTTGCGAGGGGCGGGGCTTATCTCCGTGGCTCGTCTCCGTGAAACATCTTGTCATTTCCACCGTCCACCACGGGAGAACTAACCACTAGTTCTGCTTTATACTCCCATAAACGTCGGAAAATCTAACGCCCTTGGGTTTGGGTTCATAACATCACCTGTAGGCGTTCACAGCTTGGTGACTTTCACTGACTATGTCTGGATAACTTATGCTTCCAGCGCAATTAGAGCAGCAGCAGCAGCAGCCAGTTGGATTCACCAATGGCACGACGGCATCACTGACGTTGTGCCATTGATGAATCCAACTGGCTGCTGCTGATGAACACGGAAGATTCAGATGATTTACAATACTTCAGCAATCTGTTGGGGCAGATGAATTTTCACAATTGATTAAGTTTTGTAGGAGACAGGGTCGCCTTAAGGAGACAGGGTCACAACTCGAAAGCCAATCAACATTGAGACGCTCCGCTGTTGGTGAATCTAACTGGCTGCTGCTCTAATCGCGCTGGAAGCAGAAGTTATCCAAACAGAGTTATCATGTGTGAGAATACGGGTAGATGCAAATGACACAGATTTCCACCGGGCGGCATGAATCACTCAAATAGAAAAATGTGTTAGTTAAACGTAGTCAACGTACAGATGCGAGATTTTGCGATAGACGCAAATTTCCGACGGGCGGAGCGTCTCACCTCTGATTGGCTCTCACAACTCAACGTCGGGTGAATTTTTCTCCAAAGTTGAAATATTTTAACTAACACATTTTTCTATTTGAACGCACCTTAATGCAACCCTGTCTCCTACAAAACCTAATAAAATGTGAAAATACACCTGCCCCAACAGGTTGCTGAAGTATTGTAAATCATCTGAATCTTCCGTGTTCTGGCATGTTTGCTCTTGTCAGACCGAATACTTGTTGGTGAGATAATAGCTGGTGTTCTGTCCCAAGGAGAAAAGCGCTTCCTAATCCATTATTTTCGAGGAAGGGAGGGGTATGTTTGAGAGAACGAGAGCGTACTCTCACATTCGCACACTCACTCACATTGAGTCCTTATCTCTGTCCTTGTCGCAATCCTGACAATTGTGCTACTATAATGCATAACGTTGGCGGTTTGCAGGCTGTGTTTTGGTTGTTGATAGATTTTTTAGGCTGATGCTGATTGGCCCTTGCGGCTCAGGGTTATAAATAAAACCTTGGACCACTTGGTAGGGTTTAAATATGTTTATTCAATTCATATTTAATATGTTTTGTGTAATACATAGTTTAAATTCTTTGTTTGAAATAAAATTGCCATCCACTTGCAACCATGGCAGATTTAGTAAATCTAAAGATTAGGTGCATATTCTTTTACCCTATCTACCATTTGATTGGTTGAAGAATAGGTGAAATGTCTTCAGTTGACCACAGCCCGAATCCTTATATCACAAGGGGGCTTCATAGTCTGTACAACAAACACTGTTCTTGATCATAAGACCTTCGGTTCTGATTCTGAACTCCAAGTCCTTCATCCATCTCTCCACAACAAGCTGCGACAGTTCTACGACAGTTCCTTATAGAGGGTAGGAGGGTTTCCTATAGAAGGCTTTGATCGTGTCCCCCTTCTTCCTCCACCCACTGCTTCCACACTGTTCATTGCCAGACTGATCACCTAGCATGCCTTTAACAGCTTGTTAAGACTGCTGCGGTCCAGGCCTCGACGGCTCTACCCCAGCACACACATTTTTTTTTTTTTTTTTGTGGGAACAGAGCACTAGCTAAAAAGAAGGACTACAAAGAGAATATCTGCAGGAGCCTGTTGCTCACACGAAAGAATCTGAGTGGCCTCAGGAAGGTCTGCTCTGTCGCTTACTGTAGAGTACAGACCCGGTTTCTATTGATATAGACCCAAAGGTACTGATCACACCAGGCCCGACTTTTGAAAACGCAGCCGCTCCAAAAACGCCTTCGCAAAAACGCGGAGCCACCGTTCACGATATTTTAAAAAAGAAAGGAAAGAGTATGGCGAATACCACCATCTATTCCGTGAATTGTGTCTCGCTGGCGAGCGCTTTCAGTTGCACTTCCGACCGAGCAGGAGTCAGTTGGAGTAGTGTTTCGATTTAGAATTAAAAAAGCTCTTCGTAATACCCCTAATATGAGATTCTCGTTGGGAAAACAGGAAAGAAAGCCCGCCTCCTGCTTGATTCGATTGGCTGCCGTGGCCGAGTGACATTGATGAGTGGTGCGCGTCCGCGCCTCGCGCTTAAAGTTGAGAATATTCAAAAACCGCTAGAGAAATGCGCCGCGCGGCATTTAAAAGGCACGTCCATAAGATTTGATGATTATAATGATTTTGCTAGCAACGCGTATTTGAGAGTCACGTCTGGTGTGATCGAGCCCTTATTCCACCTTCCTCCTTTCCTCTCTCCAGAACTGGGGGCCTCCTGTTCCTCTGGTAGTTCACCACAAGCTCATTGGCTTTGCTGATATTGAGCTTCAGGTAATTGCAGCTGCACCATATGACAAAACTCTCTGTCCTCTGGACTCCAAAGTTCTCTTACTCCCTCCTTAAATAAATCTCTGGAATCCATCCCTCGAACCACCTATAATCTGTAACCGCGTATCCTGTTCAGGGTCACATGGAGGTTGGAGCCAATCCCAGATGACTTTAGAAAAAGGTGGGGTACATCTTCAGGTCACCAGGCTATCACTATTGCATGGAGAACATTTTCCAAAGAATACACTTAATTTCTCTTATTAAATCCCATCAGTCTTCCCCACATATAGTGTAGACAGACATGGGTTGACTTGTTTCCTGTGATACGTACTTGACTGCGTCCTCCTGTTCTAAAATGTCCTCTTTGTTTCATTGTACTCCCTTATCTGGTTCTTCTTGCTGCACCTGAAGAGCAGGAGACATAATGCAGTACAATAACTATTTAGGTCAGTAACGGTCGATGAAGGGTTCATTCGTAAAGTAGCTGAGTAGTTACACCATTATATTTCACTGTTATGGCTCACACCAAGATTGTAAATGCTATAAGTGCACTTCTGGCACAGGTATGTATTTTGGATGAAAGCAGTATATGACTCGTATTTTTATATCTTTTTTGTTGTAGTTTCACTTACTTTAGGACCTGTGACACAATATGACATCTACAGCCAGCCACACACTACTTCCACAGTTAGAACAGCTTGTCAGTGTTTGTTTGTATGCGACTGTGAAGCCACATGCTGATTCACTAGATAATGCTCCATTTTATTTAGTTTTTCTGGCTTTTTAAGGCAGATCAATAAAGAGGTTTTGTCTCTTTACAGCAGATGTATCTTACTTCCTGTTTAGCTCCTGGTCGCAAGAGAGATTTGTGACTTGAATACAGGTAATACACATTTTCTGGATCTGACACTTTTGTTCTTCTTGGGAGGACAGTCTGATGAGGGTTGGAGTGACATGTTTCATTCACTGTAGTTGCCGTATCATCGCTTTTACTTTGTGTACCTTTTTTAATTATTATTTTATTTTCATAAATCGGTCATTTTACTTCTGCTTCAATCCGTAAGTATTTGACTTAATTTGATGTTCATTTAAAAGACTCACAATGAACTGTGTGAGAATTAAACCAAAGAAAGGAGCAAAAGCAGCCGCAGCAGAGGGTGAAGCAGCTGGTGTGTCTCGCTCCACGTCCAGAGACGCAACTCTTAGTTTACACTAAAACATGTGAGTGGTGCAGTTGTGTCCAGGCCAAGCAGTTTGAGTACAATATACAAAATAACAACAATGCAATGAATGTAAAGATGAAGCTATTATGGCTTCTGGTTAAGATTAGCCCAAAGCACCAATGTTGCATGGTATACCGATACTAGAGAGGCGTCTACCGTTCATTTTATATGAGCCACATTTATGAGTTGGTTTAATGTGAAACAGAACTCCCTGAAAGCATAATAAGCGTAACAAATGTGTTTTTGTTAAGTTTTCTCTCTCATATGCGAGCTGTAAATACAGTTGCTCTTGGTAACCATCCAGAGTCTTTCGTCAAGCAGACGCTAAAATACCAAGATGGCACTAAAGTACTGCAGCTAACGATTATGATTTGCACTTGTACTTCTGGAAGTAATAATATAATAAAAAGTCTGATCCAAGACGGTATGCTCTTTATTGCTCCCACCTTGTCAATGGCAGCGGTGGCGCATTACAGCTTTGCCCTTTTCCTTTCACAATAAAAGCACCTGGCATAACACTGCATCACCGCTTACCAGAGGAAATAATACTGCTTGCACTTATCCCTGCAAGGATATCACCTGTTGTAAGCAGCAGTTTGACATGTGAAGGAGGAGATATGTGAACGTGTAAAGCGCTGATCTTGACTCATTTTTCCTGGTTAGATATTAAATTGTATGAACACACTTTGGTGGAATAATTCACTGCTTTGGTCTCAGATAATTTTCACATCCTCCACTCACTTGTATTGACAGTTCAAATATTTATTTTTTTAATTAATTAAAACTAAATGTGTTTTGTTCCATGTCTTCGGTGTACAATGGTATCATTTCAGTATTGGTATTGGGATATTAAGTCATAATCTCTGTATTGTCACAACACAAATCACCACTGCAATGCAAACAGTTGCATCTACTTTAATTAATTGCTGATTTAATGCACAATCCAACAAGCTAAGACACCCAAATTGAACAAACTGCAGTAGCTCCCTTTGTAGACTGTTCCACTGATTTAATGCAACGGCTCATGGGACTCTGTTATGTACCGTTCCTGTTCTAATTTAAGTGTCTTTTAATGATGTCCTGTTCTTGCTTTGGGTCTACATTCATGTTTTATGGGTATTAGCGTTTGGGCCGTCATTTTACAAGGTGGGGACCATGATCAAAACCTGTGTGGAGATTGATTGGGGCAATCCATGATGAAATAAAGCTCAATGTTTGACCACTGATGGAGAAGAGAGAGGGGGATAGAGAGTCTGAGTGGACTGGTCATAGCATCATGATCAGAGAAGTTAAAACCACAACTGATTGTAACTCACGGTATGGAGAGGACGTCAACAAGCACGGCATAGTGTGTGTGTGTGTGTCTGTGTGTCTGTGTGTCTGTCTGTCTGTCTGTCTGTCTGTCTGTCTGTCCGTCTGTCTTCTACTATTGCATACCGCACCAGAAATCTATTTTTATTCAAAGTTGGTCATTGATGTTTAATTAGTTAAATGTGTCCACTTTCGGTTAATTCAAGGGAGACTACACTCAGGAAAGCAGTTGTTTATCTGTAATGGATATCAAGTGTGTGCAGAAATGTAATATTTAGGATTTAATTTGTATTTCCGAGTATAGAGAAGTAACAGTGCTTCTACTTCAGGTAAATATCGTCAGACATCTTCCATCCCTGAATATTACTCTCACATTTCCATTGCTATGACGACATACAGCCGAGTGTCCAAGCAAAACCAGTCGGCAGTGTGAACCGCATCCATCCATGAATGGTCTTACGTATGGGCAAAACCATCAGGAGGATGATCTACTCTGATTGAGACACCATTTGTATGATCATATAAAAAGAAATGGTCAATATCTTTTCTAAAAATGTGTGACCATCACCAACCAACTACCAAAATTGCCACCATGTCCAGCAGAGGATTGCGTATACCACTAAAATACGGCAATTCCAGCTATTTATCTGATTTCTTCTTTCACAAGTTGTGCCCCTCTGAAAGACTCCATCGCTGCCTTCACCTAATGTACCGAGTTGTCGCTGTTCTTGTACTAAAGAAAACCACCTGTGCAGTTGCAATTTCCAGTTCCGAAGTGTAGAATATACAGAGCACAAAAAAAATCTAATCAAAGCCGCCTCTGATCCATGTGTAATTATGCTCGCGGCTTTTCAATTATCACAAATCAGCAGACATCCCAGAACTAAGTAATAATGGCTCAAAACAATAACCTAAGCCCATGTGTCCTTCTCATGCCTCTTTTTTTTCATCCATCCCGCCTCAGTGGTTCCTCTCCCTTAAATTAATTTCATCTGAAGCCTCAGTGGCTACGTTGTGAGTGTATCATGTCTCAGGCAGCTTTGTAAGTGAGAAGTAAAAAGACTAACCTTTCAGAAGAAAATCTGGTTTCATACCTGACTGAAAAAACAAGCTGCAAGGTTGACATGAGAATTTTAAGTAGGGTAAATAATTCATACAATACAGAATATTGTATTCTGTTTAAGAAGAGGCATTCTTATATTCCCCCAAGTGATAATAACATTATTTGCAGTGTTGCCTAATTGTGGAGCTGCCTGAGGGCTCTATTGTGTCCCTCTATTAAGGGTTGTGTTCTTTTCTTACTTTCATTCTTCTCCTCTGTTCTTTTCTTTCCCTCCCCAGCTGTCTTTCTCTTCAGCGCTCACCAGTTCCACATGTGAGGCTGTTTTTAGCCTCATCTGCGGTTTTAAAGCCGTCCCTTTCTGTTTCTGGTTAGTCACAAATTTCCATTGTGGGAGATGTCCAGAAAGCTTTCTTGTGGTTTCCAATCGCAACGGTAAAGGATCAGTGCAATCAATGTCATCTAATTAAATTCAAGGCTGATTTATTGTTCACAGACCCTTGCAGGCATTGCAATGTGGAGATAATGATCCGAAAGGAAATTGCTACTTGTTGCTGCCCTCAACCGAGACCTGTTGTGTTGCAAGAGCACAACGCACAACACACAACCGAGATACAGGACCGTGTACTGTCTGAAGCGCATGTAGGGGGAGACTGGGCACACAGAATGGAAGTACAGTGGGGAAAAAAAGTATTTAGTCAGCCACCAATTGTGCAAGTTCTCCCACTTAAAAAGATGAGAGAGGCCTGTCATGTGCATCATAGGTAGACCTCAACTATGAGAGACAAAATGAGAAAAAAAAATCTAGAAAATCACTTTGCCTGATTTTTAAAGAATTGATTGGCCATAAATTACAGGCCTCTCATCTTTTTAAGTGGGAGAACTTGCACAATTGGTGGTTGACTAAATACTTTTTTTCCCCACTGTATGTGTCCCACAGATGGTAACCGGCATGGAAACAATTCAAGGTATCTTTGTTAATAACGTTAATTAATTATCCAAAGAGGCCGACTGGCACTGTTAGTCTATAACACTCCTAACTATAAGTTCAAGATTAAAAATGTTTTTCATCTCCCCTGGCGGAGATGTGAACTTTTGTGGTAAGACATTTAAGATAAACATTGGCCCTCTTTTGCTAAACATATTAAGGCTTATTTAGAGTTATTTGTGCATGGAAATGAATCAGCGGATGCTCCAGAACAAGTGGAAAAGGTCAAGGCAGGATGATGTTGTTCAAATCCAGAAAAGGGCTCCACTTGCCAGTTCATATTCTTCGTTGGGTAATTTAAAGGGATACAACAAATGAAGAGGAGATATTTCTCTACAACGTTTACTGACTGAAAACCCAAACCCTGCTTGATAAAGGACGTGTATCGGGGTCCTTTCGGATTTAAATCCTCCAATATTCCCAGTGTACGAGATCACAAAAAGACACATCGGTTGGCCACTCTTACTTCCATCGATGAGTCACAAGGGCCAAACAATCATTATTGTAGTGTGTGTGTGTGTGTGTGTGTGTGTGCGTGTGAAAATCATTTTATTTGATTACTTTTGCCTTGTATCTGCCTCTTCAGCTGTGCTGCCTTTGATAAAGGTTTCTTTAAATGGGTAATTGTCCACTGCCACTGAGGAATAGATAACTTTGAGTCGAGTGGAGTGAGGAAGCGTTCTCACAATAATCACATATCCCTTTAGTACCAAAGGAGATATTCTTATATTTTTTCCAAGCATACGTGAGCATTGTTTGACTCTCAGATCTTTCTTGTACGACTATTCCAGATGTGAAAATGTCCCTGTTAGATTAAGTACTCCAGGATATCTGCACCAGGTGGCACACTTTTTAAATGCCACCTACAAATGGACATAAGTTGAAATCCAGAATAGAATAGAATAGAAATATACTTTATTAATCCCCAAGAGGAAATTTGTTGACACAGTAGCACCGATAAACTAAACACAATAAAATATAAATATAAGAAAGAAAGAAAGTGACTGTGCATAAAGTATACAAAGTGAAATATAAAATACAAAAGAAAAGAAATATATATTTCTTTTTAAAAAGAAGAAGAAAAAAAAGTAAAGTGAAGATGAAGATTTATTTCCACAGCCCTTCACCACACTGACTTTCCACAGCAGCTTCCTCTCCACAGACCTTCTCCTGGTTATAACAGGGGCTGATGACAGAGTTGGCTGTCCACCACAATGCAGCCAATCTGACACATGTGGAGAACTTCCTTCCTGGTCACTTTTTAACAACTTCTGCAAGAATGTTGTTTCCTCATCTATTCTGTTAAATCTGTCAAAAACCTACCAATAGTACCACAAGGTTGGACACAATAACATGTCATATCTCATTGGTTTATCTTGTAAAAGCAGTGTGTGTGTGTGTGTGTGGGGGGGGGGGGCGGCGGCATGTGTGGGTGTGTGTGCGTCAGCCAGCCAAATTGGTTATCTGTGTTATTGACTGGCAGGCTATATATTCACACCTGGAAGCCGTCCAATTCAACCACAAGTGAAGTGGGAACGCCGACTCTAGCAGTTGAGTTAAAAGTGCCTTGCTCAAAGACACCCTAAATGCCCAGATTTAATGTGTATTTGGCTTTTGTATCACACCGAATGTGATGTCATCCAAAATGACTTACATCTTCTAATGTCCACCCTGTACTATACATTTAAATGTGTTCCCTTTCGAATGACTCTCTGATGTACACTGTCGGGCCTTGGCTTTCTGGCCTAAACCTGACCCTGTGCATACCAGTCCAGTGATGCTCTGCTTTAGTTTCTGAAGAAAACAAAGGAACAAACATACGTACACGGGTAACCATGTTCTCCAGATACACTGAAGCATTTTGTTGTACCATTTCCAGAGTGTTCTGCAGTTGGATAACATCTGAGTGCCTTCAAGTGCACGCCTCAGCTGTGTCACTCCTTTTAGTGGAGCTGCACGACGAGGACACGACATCCCCGGTGCTTTTAAATCCACTTCCCAACTTGTTCACACAGAGTGAATGACTTAGACATAAACTTCAGCCTGTCATATTCATGTGATGTTACCTCGGCTATCAGAGTGTCTGTCCTGATCTGAACAGACAGATGCCTTGAACAGAAACAGACGGATGGGAAGACAATGACAAGGAAGGCTGGGAAAGACTAAGAACAAGTTGAGATGAGTGGGATGTCCCCCTCCTTTCCTTTTATACAGGAAAAATGAAGGATAATACTCTGGGATTGATAGAAAGTAGTACGGAAAGACATCATACATGGGAACAAATAATAATATCAGTCTAACTGGCTGTTGTACTTTATTGTGCACTGGATGGCTGGAGTGTTTGTGTCGGAAGAGCAGTTTCCCTCCAGCTCTCAGCTGGATGTCCCGCGTTGCATGCAGGAACGCCAATTGGACTGTGACAGAAAACAGGGGGGGGGGACTTTGGAGATTGTGACTGAGTCAGTGGACAGAATCAGCTGCAGTGGTGGTGGTGGTGTACCTCTGTTAACCCCCATCTATCGTGGGTTTTCTCTCCTGGCGTCTGCTGCAGTCTCAGAGACAAACGTCTCCGCATCTCTGGACGGCATGCAGAGAAAAGCGGCCATCGTTCCCCTCGGACACAAAGTCCTTCACATTCATCCTCTGGCGCGTGGGCAGCTCTCGCTAAACAATGGCCTCTATATAACTATTCCATTGGAAATGCAGACAGCCCCACTGTGATTGGAAAAGACCTCTAATGAGCGAGGCTGGATGCCTGACCATGGGCCACCGAGCTTGACGCCTGGGAGTTTGTATTGTTTTGTTTTCCTCTCACAAGGGTTCAGAGGGGTACGCTTTATAGCTTCAGTGTACATGTACTGAACTTCTGAGTATTCTCCTCCTCACGACGTACAACGCCATCATGCTGCGATGGATTGGAGCGCATGACGAGGGAGTTTTCTGAACTGTTTTATCACCAAAGGGAAATCACAGCTTTTGCAGTATTGGTGCAAAAAAAAAGTAACATTTGCAAATATGTTTTAGTCTTTAAAAATGCAATTGCTTCAGAACATCCGTGGCATACATATACAATTAAAACGTCACAAAACTGACCTTCTAAAAAAAATCTGTACTTTTGTTGAATTGCAATTCAATTGAAAATGCAATACTATATTTTGTGACTTATTTGTAGACTGTGACTTATTTGTATTTATTTAGTTATTACCTTGTAATTTTGTTTAGTTTGGAGGACCCAGTAATCTAAGCTTTTCATTGTACAAATAACTTGTTATATGTGCACATGACATTAAAATATCTTGAATCTTGAATCTTGAATTCAAGTTGCAACGGTGCCGAGATTCAGAGAGAATCAGGACCACTGACGGACAAACAATGTTTCCTTCTCCAGCCGCTCCAATTACGCTCATCCTTGTTGGAGTGGCAGGAAACACATGGCTCCTAATTGGTGGCATTTTTACTGTTGTTTGTCTTCCTGTGACTAACCATATAATTACTCTGCCTTTTTCTTCACTGCCAATTAAAGCTCAGCATAAATTCAATCCAGAAGACTATTGTTATGCGTATCATGTTGTTGCTGTCAAACTTTAAATCTACAGGTGAAATCTGTGCTCGCTCCTCCACCCAACTCGCCTCCAGTCATCGTCCAGGTGCGTCAGGAATCCACTCCTCATCTCCTACAGGTCTCCAGCCTTCTCCTTATCTCACCGCCGGCGTCTGGACTCCAGAGCCGGGTTTCCTAATCTACTCATGGCTCCTTCAACCCTTAACAATATGACTCAAATAAAATATTATTTGATCAAAAAGGAAGTTTCATCCCATTTTAAAATGGTGTAACTGTTGAGACTCCGCCCACTCCTCCTCTCTGCCTCCATCTCCTGATGGATGGTGGAGGTCTCCAAACTCTCCATCGTGGAATATGCCTAAATATGAACTATTGATAAACTCTGTTAAATTTATTGAATGTATTTTAACTCTAAATCTGTCCTTCTGGCCACATGACATCTATTACATCTGTCCATCCTGGAGAGGGATCCTCCTCTGTTCTCTCCTGAAGGTTTCTTCTCCTTTTTTCCCCCTGAAGGGTTATTTAGGAGTTTTTCCTGATCCGATGTGAGGTTTTGGGGCAGGGATGTCTATGTGTACAGATTGTAAAGCACTCTGAGACAAATTTGTAATTTGTGAAACTGGGCTATACAAATAAACTGAATTGAATTGTAACTAAGACACTAACTATGTTTCCTCCAGAACCGATGGCATGCCCTGCTCTCTGGGATCGCCTTTCTTTCAGGGCATCTCCTGCTCTCTCTAATATTACACAGCAGCCTCTCCACATTCAACAAAGAGTGAGGTCGTAACCTGTCTGAGCTTCATTCTGACTGGCAGGCATGATGGCCCTGCTGAGTTTCCCTTGGCAGGAGAACTCTGCATTTAATCTGGCTTTGATAAAACCGGCTGAGGAAAATACCATTTCTGACCCAAATAGGACGCAAGCGGCAAAAGATAGCGAAGCGACAACGCAGCCGTGACACCGGCCTCTGTGTTTACTAGGAAGAGACCAAGAGGTGTGCATCCTCCGTGTTTTGACGGTTGTATTAATCTGTTGACTGTTGCACTCTATGGATTTAATTATTGCAGAAAGACACCCCACTGAAACTGAATCTGTTCTAATAATTCCTCTCGACAAATGTAGTGACTAAGCTGAAAAATACATGTTGCACATTCAAGTGAGTAATTGTTCTCGCAGTGCGGAACGTTTCAATACCTTTGAATTAAATTGAGTTATGTATCTAACATAGTGGAGCTGGATAGGTCAAACAAACACCGGGCTTCAGACCGGTGGTCACGCCCCAAAGCGCTGAGTAGCTGTGAGTATTTTTTCTAAACCAATAAGTGCATGTTGCCTAAACCAAAGTTGTATCTACATGTTCAAAGACCAAACAAACCAGGATGGTTTTTTTTCAACCTATCGGAGGGGTTTTGTTGCCCTGAGCCAAAAGTTAAATTGATATTTATTTTTAATTTTTAAATTTTTGTATATATTTTTTAAGTACACAAAGAAACAGTGCAATTGTGATACATTTAGCATTTTTCTTTCCCCCCCTCAAGCATTCAAGTCAACAGTATCATTCTTATGGACAAACTCCCTCCCCGACCAACAACCTCTTAATTGAGGATACACAAAACAAAACCAAACTAAAACTAAACTAAACTAAATCTAATGAAAAATAAAAAATAAAAATGAATTAAGAATTAGTAAATGAACAGTTGTATAAAATCAACGATACACGATAGCTGCTCGCATCCTGGCTCAGGAAATGAGAACCTGCAGTAGCAAAAGAGGGGGTGGGGGGGCACCAAGGAAAGAGTCCGTAACAGCAGGTCATGGCGTATTACTACAACAAATTGATTTTATTTTTAACCCATAACAAGCCACGACCAAGTGGCGCGTTGAGGTCATGGTCATTTCACGGCACATCTGTGAGGTGGAGTTGTGTTCTCCCGCCAACGGGGCCGTCAGGAAACGCCTCCAGGTGTCGTCAGAGAGAGCGTGGGTAGAATCGTCTACCTGATTCATCATTACTTTTTTAAACACATTTTCCTCTCGCAGCATTGTGTGCAAACTGAACCGTTAGAGTTGAACTGTGAATGTGTGAAGGGAGGTGTCTGGTGTTCCACTTCTAACTCTGGTTGTTTGAAGAGGTTCACCCCCGCTCCTTAATACTTTTATATTTACATTTGGAGAAGAAGAAGAAGGAAAAGTGTTAATAATGGCAATGTATCCATGTTTTTTTTCTTCTTTTTCCTGTTTCTTTGCATCCTATTTGAGTTCCTGATACATGTGTATCAATAGACACATTCACTATTGATCAGGATCCTTCACATTTCATTCTGGTGATGTCCTTCAGGGAGTTGAAAGGAATCTCCTTGCCTGCTCTCAACTAGAAAGTGATATAAAACGCTCATTACCAATCAGACACACTTCTAAATCATTATGATTTATTTAGAACAAAGCTGTGTAAAAACACGTGTGAGTCGATCATTTATCACAGCCTTATGCACAACCCCACCCCCAAACCAACAAAACAAACCAACCGTTTCTAACTCTACAGCGTAACGATCGGGCAAAGATTCAGTGCCTTTCAGCAGCCATAAAGAACCTCCATTTTCATTAACCCTGATCTGAACCTGGAGAATGAGAAAGGGTTTTTATTGTGACAGGTGGGTGGACAGGACGTTTTACAGATGTGCCTTTTCCCACAAGTATCCCTTCATTCATAACTTCTGCGACGGCAAACATAACTTGTCTTGTCTGGGAAGGCTAATCGTCGACCACACAGACACGTAGAGATGCATAAATTAGAGAAGAAACTTGAACACCTAATATATAACCAGAGTTCATCTTCTGTCCTCTCGCGATGACACTCCATTTAACTGTTCCATTAAACACAAGTGGGCCGGCAAAGTCCACTGATTTATTCATAAGCAAGCATTACTGAGGCGCAGTTAAAAACCCGCTTATGCTTTTGTTCCCCCCAAACCACATCGCGAACATACTTAGTCAAATCTCCATGGCAGAAGAGGGTATTTCAACATTGCAGCACTGTGGCAGTTATTACCCCCACTGCTAATCTTATAAACTATCTGACCTCATGAATATAACAAAGGATTAATAAGAGTATGAACGAAAATGCAAAGACGGTCCCATTTTTCATCTTAACTGAATTACCATCATCTTCTGCTACTTCATGAAATGTCAAAATCTGCACAGACCTTAAAACACATTTTCCCACTGATACTTTTGTGGCCTTAAGATAAAAATGGACGAGGAGGAAGCTATTACTCATCACAATCCACTTTCGTAAAGTGCCATCATTGTCTAATCTTTTCCTTTCCATGTGTCTTCCCTATCCACTCTTTCTTCGCTTTCTCTCGTCATCATGTGTTTGTTTCCTTCACCCATCTTTCCATCTCCATCCACTATCCTCAATTAATCCAGATAATGAGCGGGGCTTTTGTGCGACGGGCAGAACGAGGACGACTAAGATGCCCAAATGTGCACCAACAGGAACACACTGGAGCGCGATACTCATGTCCATGCATGTACCCACACAGGACACACTTCAAAGAAACACAACAGAGCACAACTGAGCGGAATGCATCGACACACTCGAAGGCCCACACGCTTATTCAAGTAATATTTTACTTGACCGCTTTACGGTTGCCGCTCTATTTACGTGTCCCGTGGATGAACCGGGTCACCCTGCCATAGCGCTCCCTTGATTAGCAACTCGATCTGAGCGAGTTGGCAGCGCGGGGCCTGATGGGATTGACTAGTTGCGTGGGTAGAAGCTTTCCCCTCAACCGCTAACACTTGCACCAGGGAAAGATGCAATGGGTAGTGGAGCAGTGAGGCTCACAACTTTCTCAGGACTCACAGAAATAGCTGCCAGAAAAATTCCGCACCATGTATTTATTTCTTTTTTTTGTTTGTGTATATATATATATCATTTAATTTTACATTGCTGTATTTACATATATGTTGTGTGTATATATACATATATATATTGTATTTCATTTAGTATTTTATATTTCACTTTGCATACTATACTTTATGCACAGTCACTTTCTTTTTTTCTTATATTTATATTTTATTGTGTTTAGTTTATTGGTGCTACTGTGTCAACAAATTTCCCCTTGGGGATTAATAAAGTATATTCCTATTCTATTCTTCTATTCTCCACATCTATCCATCAATTGGGAGTGCTGTTTTTCTTTTGCGAATTGTTGTAATACGACACTATATATTTTGTTGCTTTAAAGCCTTTAAAAAAGGGATTTGTAATAGTCTACCAGTGTAATATATTAATGATATCATGTATATTTAATATATGTAATAGTAGTAGGACATTTTACTGACTACATGTTACCTGTTTTTTTGTTTTTGTTTTCAATCATTAATTCTTTGTCTCTGTTTTATTTTGCCTAGCTACTGCCTTGATCCTCCCAGATAGCATGTTTGGGTGAGAGCACATCAATCATAGTATCATCAGTTTCAATGTGATCTCTGTCTAATGAGCCTAGAAACAGCTGCTCACACATGCTTTTCTGAATAATAGATGTGAGGGGCCGGTGCTTCCAACACTCATCATCTTCCATCGGCACTGGAGAGGAGAAAGAAAAAGAGTCATCACCTTTTAATAGGGGCTGAATCTATGTTATTCCTCCTTGGCCTCCAGTGGTGCCTGGCATGGTATCGGAGGGATGCGTGGAGGGCTGCAACTAACGATTATTTTAATAAGCGTTTAATCTGGCGATTATTTTTTTCGATTAATCGATGAATCTGATTTTTTTTAAACATTCATTTCCAACCCTTTACTCGTGAGTTTACTCGCCCGACTACTTGTGGTTCATTTGCGTCTTAGAGGGGGCGGAGCTTATCTCTGTTGCTTTACTCCGTGGAAACGGTTATCATTTCCGCCGTCCACCACGGAAGAACTAACCACTAGTTCTGCTTTATACTTGTTGTGGACATCCCATAAACGTCTGACCATCTAACGCCCTCGTGTTGGGGTTCATAACGCCACCCGTACGCTCACACAGCTCGGTGACGTTCACCGACTGCATCTGGAGGACTTCCGCTTCCAGCTTTTTTCTTTCTCTGCTCTGAACTCAACTTTTCTTTTCTTTTTTATACTCAAACATCTCTGCGACTTATCGAGTGGCGTAATAATCACGCAACACAACAAATTGATAATGAGATTTGTTGCCAACTATTCTAATAATCAATGTTTATAGATGTTATTGATTCGTTGTTGCGGCCTTAGCTGCGCGTACATTTCCTCAGGAACTGAAGAGGCCGAACTTGTGATACGTCCATGGTGGATATGATTTAGGAGATAAACCTGCGCCTGTCCCCACAGTCTACTCTGTTAGAGCAGAGTGGCTCTTGTTGCTTATTTGATGGAGCATGTTTCAAATGCTGTCCGACATCCATCCATCCCTGTGTCTCATCTGGGTGCCCAGATTATTCAGCATCGGTTGGCCGCTTTGCTTCGCTGCTGTTCTCTGTGTCGAGGGTACTTGTTGTTTTTTATCAGCATCTAACACGAGTATGTGGTCAGTTGATGGCGGCTTCATAGTCGTATGAGGATACAATGATCCAGTGGAGGACAAAATGAGCACTAGGATCCTTCACTCTTCACTACATTCCTTGAAGTCATGCAGCATTTGATGCAATCAGTGGAGTTCACACTGGATGAAAGGCCATGGAAGGGTCGCTGCCACATATACAGCATGATGCATAAACAGTGTACGTATACTCTATTATTAGATACACTAAATATAGTTTACCTAACGCATGTATCACATACACTTCATACACACTTGTGACAGATGTTATATCTTTACATCTTTCCTCTTGGAATGAAGTGGTCCTGCATTAGTTGTTACTTTTGCCTGAAGGCTCTGAGGATTCCAGCTTTCTTTATCCTCCTCTCTGGCTTTTTTTCCGCTGGCATTATGATGACTCACCCAGCTTCCTGTTGCTTTAATCCCGCCTCTTCACCAACTGTCCTTTCTCCGACTGTTATCAAAGCTGGAGATTTAATCTGCTTACAAACTGCAATGTAAAGATGGCAATGGTGGCTGTGCAGCTAACAATACCACTTGGGTTGAGTTTGTTTAAGCAGCGGTGCATGTTTTTATTACAATTTAAAGGCTGTATGCTAGATTTTTTTTAACTATCAATGTATAATATTATTACATATAATGTTCAAGAAATCCAGAAAAGTGATTTACAGTCACGGAATTATCAATCAAACCTGCATTTTCAATTCAACTCATTGTTTTGGACTCAAAATTGACTATTTTCTACAAATAAATACGCTCTTATAAACCTATTACTATATATATATATATATATATATATATATATATATATATATATATATATATATATATATATATATAAGTACTGGTCTCAAGTTGTAAAAACTATCAGTTATGTCCTATGTAAAGAATGACGATGGTTTCCTAAAGTTGGTTTAATGCCGGAAAATATAAACGACAACAAAAGCATCTTCAAATGGGCCACTTGATGCCCGCTCTAAAAGAGTCAATTTTCATTGACCATCGTGTTAAAATGTTAAAATGTTAAAATGTTCCACTTTCAGCAGAAATAAACGTGGTTTCAGCCTGCTAGCAAAAGATAGAACTCGTATATTTAAACATATATTAAATGGATTTATCTTAATAGCTAGTTTTGAAGAACAGTGTTTTGCTCAACATTGCTTAGAACCTTTAGAGAATATATTTCCTTCCATTCATAGTGCTTTTTTCAATTAGAAAATTTGAATTTTTATTAGTATTTTTATTTGAATAAGGAATTACATTAATAAATGCAAAGTGCTATTTTAAATAGAGAAAAGACACCGTAAATAAAGGCACTCTGTTTAATTGACAGCAGTCAGTGATTTATGTTTTGTGTTGAGCTGCATTCTAGCAAATATCCTCTGGCTGGTATGAATAGAAAGTGCATCTCAATCAGCATTTTGACCACATCAGCTATGAGGAACAAACGCTGCTGTTGGCTAACCATGAGAGTGTCAGCTGGCGTCACCGACACACCAGCTGCACACAAATATCTTCCGTCCACTCAGCATATTTAAGAATGTTTCTCATTACTTCAACTGAAACTCAAGGATGATTTAATCAACATTAAAGTAGGGAACACTCGAGTAAACATAAGGACACTTGCTCACTTATTCCATGGTCTAAATACTCCTCGCTCACCAGTCCATTGTAGCAATTGAATCATTCTGCCAAATTTGCAATTCATATTTTTTTTAAGTTGTTGGCAACATAATAAGAACATCTTGTGTAGGGGGCATTTTTCCCAGTTGTGGAGTGTATTATGAAATGAGAAGAAAACAAATCCTTCTTTGAATATTTGCAAATGAGGCATCCCTGAGGATTGAGAGTTGCATCCCTTTTTTTGGAAAGTAATGGTCAAGTGGGACCTCGCTCTGTAAATTATGAACAGATTGCCTTGTGCTGAGAGGGAGTTCATACACAATAATACAAAAATAATAAGCAATTAAATAACAGAATGTTTAATTATTATTTGATCCTATGGAGAATGGCACACAGAGGTCTACTGGAACTAATAAATAATTCAAATAGAAACGGAGTTGTGAGTAAATGCACACGTGCACTGGCACAAGCGCATGCAGTGTTGACTACATTCAGTAGCATCACACACAAACGCACACAATTAACTACAGCGTCCTTTGCACATTATTCTTGTACAATTTCACAATGTCTCGCAAAGCCAAAATAAAATCCATCTTCCTTCTAAGTCTCAGACTAGAAGAGGTTTTGTAAATATGTACATCACAGTACGTATTTACAAAACCTCTTTTAGTCTGAGAGCTACTTCGAGGAAGATGTATCATACACCAAATCAAGCCCATGTGTACAGTTCAGTCAGGCTCTAGAGGAAGAGATGTATGAACATGTGTTTAATATATGGCACTCTGCACTGTAAACTCTAAAAGGCCGATGCAGGACGATGTTTTACTGCAGTGCATTTGTATTCTCTTGCAATAATTTCATGAAACTCTCTTTGTATTCCTTCACATCCTTTTAAGGGCTGTCTTCCAAAATGCTTATATTACACAGTATTTCTCTTCTCATATGTCATGGCAGTATAGTTTGTAATTTTAATAAGTTGCTCTAATTATGATGCATTTCTGGGTGGCAGGAGCAAAAGTAAGACTATATGTATGACTGAAACATGAATCTGAGGTAATATAACAAGTACATATATAGGGGGCTAAGACTGCAGTTACATACAGCAAATAGTGAAACAGGCTTCATCTGTGCTGGGAAATCCTGTTAAAAGTATAATGATTATTTCACGAGAGAAATGAAATTCAAGATTTTAGGGCTGAATATTTAAAGCTTCGAAAAGAACACTACGAGGAAGCTGCAAGGAATCCACTGATTGGCCGGATCCATTGAGACGGTCCTTTTGGCTGCGTTTGAAATCTTCCTCTTCATCCCTCAGAGTCTAAACAGTATCTTCAAGCACAGAGTCTGATTAAAAAAAGTTTGAAAAGTTCTGCCAGCAACGCCCCCGGTCAATAACACAGCGTTCTGCCCAGACTTGAGGGGAAATTACCCAAACACCCAACCTCCTGTGTATCCATCCTCAGAGTGAGAGGATGCTGTACATTGACCCAGCCTCCAACACCTGCCACATTGACTGTTTGCTGTCCTGGCTCCTCAGTGGTGGAACCAGCTCCCCACTGACATCAGGACAGCAGAAAGTCTCTACATCTTCCGCCGAAAACTGAAAACGCACCTTTTCCGACTATATCTGGATTAGTCACAGACTTGCACTTTGGTAGCACTTGAATGGCTCTTATTATGGTACTTTTGTAGTTTGACTATGATGAGGAAATGTTACTTTCTGTATTGTTGTTGTTCTTAGTTTGTACTCTAGGTTGAAATGCACTTATTGTAAGTCGCTTTGGATAAAAGCGTCTGCTAAATGACATGTAATGTAATGTAATGTAATGTATTGACCACTTCATCTGGAATTTACAAATACCTCTACATAATACATATGTCCTGAAGTTCCAAACGTACAGTAATACATTTGTTAAGAAACCTTAAATTGTCGAATTGATGCATTTACATTTTCTTCAGTTTTCTTTAAATCCCGGAGGTGTGACATCCTTACAATGCACCTGCATAGGGAATGTATTGTAGTCCCCCTGGCCAGTATCCAGACACACAGACTGGCTTTACAAGGTGTGATGGATGGGATTACGGTTCATGTTTATAATGGATTGAATCAACCACAGTTCAGTGACATCATTTGAACATGGTGATTTATTTTGAAAAGAGAAGAAGTGGAGCCAGCACCTCATGAACAGGGTGAGGCACAGGACGATGACTATGTGCCAGAGGTTTCATTAACTGATGTAGCTCTAATTATTGACAATGAATTCTGTGCGAGAGCTGACTTATAAAAAAATGATTCATGGTGAGGAATTAAATTCACAAAAAGGACTGTAAAAGACGGAAGGTGAACAGGAACAAGAAGAAGCGGATGAATGATTGCTGTGCTGATTTATGTCAAGTCTATTTCAAAAGACTGTGACATTTACAGAAAAAAGGATGCCCAAAGAACAGAACAACTTTAGTCTGAATCATATAAACCAAGTAAAAGGGGATAATAAATAATATAATAATATGGGATTTCTAAGAATACAAAGCTGAATTAAGACAATTCTAAAGAAACTAAAATTAATTTCTAAACAACTGTATGAAACTCTCAAATGTTTTAATTATTTGATGTGACGTGAACAAGTGTCATCCCAATGTGTTTACGTGGTGCAGACTTTTGAGAGTCCATGTGCGACAAAAAGTAGCATCTGACGTGATATGAAAAAAAATTGATAGCTGCGCAATTTAGTTGGAAAGGGAAAAACCAAAGAGTTCTCTCACCATCTCTAAAGATGTGGCACATGAGCTTCATCTGAAGGAACCGTGTGGCTTACCGTGAAGACGAGTACCATTTCCTTCCAAAGTGGTCTTTGGGGGGCGAGAGGAGTGAAAAATACAGGCAGACAACCTCAAAGATAATCAAGATGTCATCGGCCGGGGCCGCAGAAAAGCAGGAGAGCAAGTGATATTGTTCCTCTTTCGGAGAGGCGGTAACCTCTCCAACCAAAAAAAACGGATTTAGTGCTTTCTGGGTTCATGCTGTGCTTCCAATAAACGTAAAGATCGCAGATTTTTTTGACGTGTAATGACAAAAATAACAGCAGGATTCTTTACTCAATATGAATGACTTAAATGGCATGTCGGTGTATATGTATTGCTCACATTTTATACAAATAGTCACACACGCATTCATTATTAAGGAAAGAGGATGACACCGGTGTTTAATTTTTCTTTGGTAAACCAAATGAGATGCTAAAATGCTAAATAATGTTGTTCTGCAACGATCTGGAGTGTGACGGATAAACAGGAGGAGAACCAAGAACTGTGAGAAGTCCTGAAGCAGCTGGGAGATGCTGTGAAGTCGTGTCGACTTGTAACTCTGATGATTCCATTAGTGTGGATTTAAGAAGCAAATCACAGGGCTAAATGCTATCTTTTGAATTCTCAAAGGAGAACATATTCATCTGAACTGTGTTCCTATAAATATGTAGTCAAAAAATATTTTGAAGCCGGTTATTAATGAAGTATTGGGGTGAATCTCTTATTCTACTGGCTTTGTCTGAGCAATAAATCTCATTATTAGAAGTGGCCTACTGTATGTACAGTGCGGCAAAGAAATGATGCAGATTATCTCATCTAATGAGATCTGTAAATTACAGGCCGACTCTAACGTTCCTTATTAAATATAAAGCCTTGTATCTGTATCTTCACTGCTGGGAATAACCATAATATCATTTCAGAATTCTTATGGATGCGTATGTTATTTTAGACCTTTTTAAGAATCAAACTGTTTGTGTATGACTATTCCGACTTTGGTAGTAGACTACATTATTAATGTTAGAGTTAGTACATTTTCCCAGAAGCGTCAACTGCAATAATAATTTAACATCATGTAATTCTATTGTTTTTTTCTGACGTTTAAATCCAATTATGATCCTAACTCAACGCATGCGGTTCGATTTGTATTCTCTATGTGTTCAGGCACAAAGTCTCCTTCCACAATCTCTTGGGCTTTTCATCCTCTATGAAACGTTGTTATCTGCATAAGCCAAGTGCCGACTGAAACGATCTTTAAATAAGAAGCCGTAGAATGAGTCACACGCTGCCTTTCATTGGAAGTCGTCGTTATTCATGTAGGTTCAGGGTCAGCGCGTCTTTATGCCTCGAATCCATAATATTCTCCATTATGGTTTATGAAACTGTTATAGTATGGGTTACATGCTGAGACGGTGACCTGCTCCACCTATTAGTGGGTTCAGAAGGTCGTCATCATCTATTCACATGGTTTGTCAAGGTTGTGAATACAAGAGGACAACGCCAGGCACCGGCCCTGGTGGTTATGATGGGCGCCCAGAAGGAAGTGAGGTTACATCATGTATTCAATTATATTCAGTTTATTTGTACAGCCCATTTTCACAAATTAGAAATTTGTCTCAGAGTGCTTTACAATCTGTACACATAGACATCCCTGTCCCAAAACCTCACATCGGATCAGGAAAAACTCCCAAATAACTCCCAAAAAGGGAAGAAACCTTCAGGAGAGTAACAGAGGAGGATCCCTCTCCAGGATGGACAGATGTGATAGATGTCATGTGACCAGAAGGAATCATTATACACAAATCAAAACACAGTAACAACACAATCAATGAATATATGTATCATTACAATCATACTTATTTGAACCCAATCATTAAAAAAAAATATTTTCCTCATTTCATTGAGTGGTTTTGTTGCCTAATCTCAAACAATTAGGTTTGTTTCAATACACAACATTAACTAGAACGGGCACTCGGTAGAGTGCATACCTTCGCATATCACAAGATTGGGCATTGAATTAAGAACATGTTGGCATTAGTTGCATCACAATTGGATAAAAATTAGGTAAAAATAAGAATTTGACCTTTTCATGACCTTGACATTTGAACCGATTGATCCCAAAATATAATCAAATGGTCCCCGGATAATAACCAATCATCCCACCAAACGTCATGCGATTTGGTTTAATACTTTTTTACTTATGCGAATAACACGCACGTACACATACAAATACACAGCGATCAAAACATAACCTTCCATTTTCAACGTGAGGTAACGAGATATACATGTATCTTTATGCCAGACCGATGGGTCCATAACACGGCATATCTTCACAGGTGCAGTGTGCCTCTTCTGAAGGATTAGAATGGTGGCGATAACATTGGAATGGGCTAATAACATACAAAATGGGTGTCCTCAAGCCAAAAGGTCACCTGTCTTCTCCACTGACATTCAGGAAATAACAAGATGCTCTTTGTATAGAAGCTGGTGAAAAGCTGGAGGAGGATGCCGATCCAGGTACGTCTCGGTACAGAGGAACACTGGGGAGATAAAACCATGGTTGCAACTGGTTTCTGGCAGTTATTTAATGTGAACAGGCCGTTGTAGTGGATCCATATGGATTATGGTTTCACCACTATACGCTTAGAATAATTATACTTTCATTGTTTTATTGCTCTTGGTTAGAACACATTGCGTCGCTCGTCCCAAAACACCAGCTGACAACCATTTTTTTAAACCAATAATCATAAGATTCACTTATCTGGGGAGGAGCACCAAGAGGCCTTTTTATCCTCTGGAAATCCCTTTATTTTGTATCTTTGTACGCTAATTCATCTGAAAAACCCTGGAAGCTACCATCTTCGCTCTGTGACCTACGCTCAAGGCCTCCTCTTGCTCTCCGTCCCTAACGTCCGTTTGGAAATGGGAAAAAGAGGTTTTAGGTTTGCTGCTCCTGCGGCTTGGAGTTTGCTGCAGACTGACCTGGGTCTCCGGGAACCGGTCTCTTTAGGTGTTTTTATAAATAGATTGAAAGAATTGGAGGGAGATTCATCTAGTTATAAATGTTTTCTATGACGGAGGTATGTAGAAGAATAGAAGAATATAAATATACTTTATTAATCCCCTTGGGGAAATTTGTTAACACAGTAGCACCAATAAACTAAACACAATACAATATAAATATAAGAAAGAAAAAAAGTGACTGTGCAAATATAAAATACAAAATAAAATTATATATATATATATATATATATATATATATATATATATATATATATATATATATATATAGATATATATATATATATATATATATATAGACAAATATGCTCCAGTGTGAGCTGAGTCGTGTTGACTTGAGTCTTAGTTTTTGGTTTTATTTCATGCTGTGATTTTTCTTTTTTTGTTGTTGTTTTTTATATCGTCTGTCACTGTTATATGTTGTATTGTCTGAAACTTTGTGTGGCGTGCTACTGCTACCATTGAGTATTGTTCTACAACAATATGCACCAAACATGTCTGATTAAAGGTTGTGAGTGAACTCTATATCATCAAAAGTTTACTGACACCAAGTTTTGGGGAGTGAGTTTATTATTGTGTTTGGTTGTAGATCCCACATCAAAACAGCTGAACGTTGTTCTCAGAGCGGAGGTCTTTGTATCCACGTCTCTCTTTAATTACTCAAGGAAGATTAATGCCCCAATGAAATCCCGAGTCACGAAGAGTAATCTTCCAAATGAAAGGATGGTGTTATGTAGATTATCAGCCCCTTGGTTAGTTTAGTGTTTCTGCTTTATTAATGTAGTTCTTGTTCACATAAAGGTCAATAAATACAGTTTGCTTCTCAGCGCTGAGCGATAGGATGGGTCTGCTCTTTTCAACATACTTTTTACAGAAGTGATTCTTAATCGATTTTATATACAGGCAAAATAGACAAATACACAAATGTACAAAAACTTAGAGAGAGAGAGAGATTTTTAGAAAACCTTTATTTTATCATTTATCATAACAGAACAAAAACACTTTTAACCAAGCACAGTATCTTCATTAACTCAATAAGAATGTTGAAGCATAATTTCTCTTCAGACATACAACATAAAAAGTCATCTAAAGACAAAAGACAAAAAACAGATTTGCACTTCAGTGACTCTTAAATATCTCTTATTGTGCTACTTTTGTAGTTTGACTATGTTGAGGAAATGTTACTTTCTGTATTCTTGTTGTTCTTAGTTTGTACTCTAGGTTGAAATGCACTTATTGTAAGTCGCTTTGGATAAAAGCGTCTGCTAAATGACATGTGATGTAAAACGGAACAAGTGACTCCAGACTGTGCTGAGCCCCGGTGGCCCCGCTCCCCAGAGGCTCCTCCAGGAGCCGGAGCCGGGAGGCCGCTGGCTCCGGTCTCCTCCACTCACACGTCTACAGTTCACAGAGTGACATCATCAGGGTGTTCTGCTAACCCTGAAGTCAGGAGAGCTTCTCCTTGTCAGGGAGGAGATCCTCCACCTCCACCTGCACCTGCACCTCATGCTCTTCTTTTTTTTAATACAACTTTGTATTTTTTCTAAACTGTAGTCAAATGAGCCCCATGCAGATATCCGAGTGAAGCAGAGTCCTCCTCCTCCTGGACTTGGACTCTGCTCCTCTTCTTCTCTCCTTCCTGCCTGGAGTTACTTTAGCCTGACAGCTCTCACTGTCCTCTCTGCTTTTCCTCTTTAGACGAGGAACTGTGGGTCTCTCCTCTTCCTCCTCCATGTCCACCTCGCTCTCCGTCAAACCCACATCCCCTGACACCTATCTCCTTCTTCACGCTCACTGCACCACCCATCTCCTCCTCCTCCTCCTCCCCATCCTGCCGAACACCACTCACCACTTGTCCCTGCCTGCTCCTCCTCCTGGACACCACCCGCCCCTGCCTGTTCCTCCTCCTCCTCCTCCTCCTCCTCCTCCTCCTCCTCCTCACCTGCGACACCACCTTCCGCTCCTTCACCAGCTCCTCGGCCGCGGTGACTCTGACCCCCGATGTAACCGGCAGCATCACCGGCACCTATAGCCGACGTGTCTCTCACCACCACCCCCGACACCACCACCATGTGTACCTTCTCAACGCTTTCTAAAAACAGCACTACCCCCCCCCCCACACACACACACACACACACCCACCTCCTCCGCAAAACGTGTCAACCGGCTCATGTCGACATGCCGCTCGCCGACACACACACCAACCCACCAAAACCCTCCGTGGACCCACTCACCCTCTCACCCTCTCCCCTGACACCACCAACACGTCGCTCTACAAACCTTATTTTAATGAGGAAAAGCGCCATTAAAACCCGATAAACCCCAAGCTAACGCGCTCAGGTCGCAACCTCCGTGCTCACGCTCGGAGATTATTAAACTTGGCAAACTTCCCATCCAGTAGCAACTAATATTATTCCAGCATAATTATCTTTCTGAAAGGATTTAGTTTAGCAAAGCGACTTTGAGTCGGTGCCAGAATAAACTGCACGTTATTAAAGCGGACCTCAAACCTGACTTCTTTAGAGAGAAATGTCAAAGCATGGCTTGAGCACAGCTGAGATGTTATTTTGAGACGATTTCCATAGTTGTTGAAGGTTGTTTTACATGTTACACTATTGTCAGTTAATTGATGAATTCTTCCAGGAAGGAAACAGAGAGATTATGTCATTCATTACTTGGCATAATCTCAGGTCTCTCAACACCCTGAGCTCTGAGGTTGCAACGGGCTCACAGGAAGCTGTGGTGAGATAGTTGGATGACCAAAAAGATTACTCTTTTTCTGCATTGGTTCTATCATTTCTTCTCATTGTGTTCCTTGACATGCCGCTGTGGCCTTATTAAGTCTGTAATTACAAACTTGTTGGTGTAGCTACTCGTATAGAATAACATTAACAATTGTTATTAAAAATCTCCCATTTAGTAATAGTTATTTACAACGAGAGGGTGAATTCTTTATCATGCATCTTGTTGTTGTTGTGTTGTTGCGTGTTGTGTCTTGTGTTTTGTCTTATTTTGTGTTGTAATGTACAATTTGAGTCATTTTACCAAGAGAAAAATCCTTGTTTGTGCAAACCTACTTGTCCAATAAAACCGATTCTGATGCAAAAGTGAGTGTGTGTTTTTAAATGTAACGATGACATATACCTCACACTTTTAATCTGCCTTTGAGGGATTCAGGTTGGATATACCTAAACATGTGAAGATGGAAACTGATGCAGTCTGTGAAGCTGCAAAAGCCTTTCCCTGGTTATCTTGATGACTGCCTTTCATAACTTACATCTGGGCTCATCATCTTCAGGTTTCATTGATCAAATCTGGGAACTAATCATGTATGCATTTTGCATATTAATGACAAAATGAAACAAACTAATAATACACAATTCAATTGAAAATAACATTTAGAGAATAACGTCGGCAACACAACCCGTCTTTATTCATTACTGAAGGGTGTCTGGTGTATAATCAGCGGTTCATCTCGGTGCTCTCCGAATGTGCTGGCTTCCCATTTCTAAGTTTATTTCTGAGCTGTTCACAAACTGGTTTGCTGAAACAATAATAATGGTGAATGCCCTCTTTTGACAGGAGACAGAACAACATTTTTTTTTAAAGAAGACCATGTCATTTGTGGGGAGGATGACGAGTGGGGAGGAGATGGAAAGGAACAAGGAAAAGGGTGAATGACTGGACCGTCGTCACATGGCTGCGTCCCCCAGTGTTTAGCTCTTTATTATCCGTCACGCTCACAGCACCATTGAACTGCGGGAGAGCAGAGAGTATTAACTCGACTCTCCTTTGATGACACTTATTAACATTTGAGAAAATAAGTCAATTAGCTCGCCATAGACGCACGCACACACACACACACACACACACACACAATGTACAGAGAGGAAATGAATGCTGGATTTAACTTAAAATGCCAACTTTGAACTTTTTTATCATTCGTCATATAGGTTCTTAATCAATCAAACTTTTACTACAGACTCAAGATCCAGATAGTACAAAACATTAAAATATAATAAATGACATACAAAATCACAAGTAAACTAGAACGGGCACTCGGTAGAGCGCATACCTTCACATATCACAAGATTGGGCATTGAATTATGAACATGTTGGCATTAGTTGCATGCCAATTGGATAGAAAGTCACTGTGCTATGATAAAAAGAAGATTTTGACCTTTCTATGACCTTGACCTTTGACCCGATTGATCCCAAAATTTAATCAAATTGTCCCCGGATAATAACCAACCAGCCCATCAAATTTCACGCGATTCGGTTTAAAACTGTGTTTGTTATGCGAGGAACATGCATACAAATAAATAAATAAATAAATACATACATGGCGATCAAAACATTACCTTCCGTATTTTCAATGCGATGGTAAAAACAAACAGAACTACAGGTGCTTTATGAATAGACAGCTGCACCAGTGTCTCCACAGATGGGACTGGTAGCGTGTCGTGCTGAATTTTATATTAGATAAAAACATGATGATCTCATTTTCGGTGTCATCAACCGGCAGATGAATTTGTACATTAGATTTCACTTCAACAGGATCCTCATGGCATCATTTTCGGCCACCGGAAGTCTCCGTACACTTGCTTTTGTGTAGTTAGACCGCAAGTGTGCTGCAGTACGCTTAAAACAGAGACATCTTCCCTTTTAAGGAAATGTAACCTCTTCATTTAAAACATTCGAAGCACCTGAAGAGGAGTGGGTTATTTTAAAAGCGCCCAGGGAGCAACTTTAGGGTACAGTGTTGCGTTCAAGGACAAGAGTGGAGCCTGTCAGTATGTAGCACAGGTAATACAGAGTAGCACTTTGTTGAGCGTTAAACAAATCACAGCCATGCCTTGACCCACAGAAGCACAAATACGAACTTGAAGAAAGACATCAACCAGTTTACTGCCACTGTGTGCCGCTGGAAGGACGTGGACGCTGAGAGGAAACAGATTACCTCTGGGCAGGGGAGCCTCAGGCCCAGTTTCAAAGAAGCACACACAACGCTCACCGAGCCTCAGGGCCTGAAGAGCCATCAGGATCTCTAGTCGGATTATCGAGGACAGAAGAAAGCTGCGCATGTATCGCACGCACGACCTCTTGGCCTTTCTCATTTCACTATCCGATATCGAGGATATCCTCCGAACGTTCATCTGTCTTACAACGGCGATGTTGGGCCTTCTTTGCATGAGTCTACCTCGGTCTCCCCTCCTCTCCTCTTCTCAGCTATGTTTTACTCTTTTTACTGGCTATACTAGCCCATTGCACAGACTGTCCTATTTAAATCTTTTTGCACTATCCTCATGGATACCAACATCAACACTGACTCAATCAATGCACACTAATATCTGTAAAAATATGTATACACCCTACTCCCTGTGTACATGTTCCCCCTATGTGTATTGTTGTTATACCATGATTCTACTGTAAGTTGTGTATGTATGTTTGTGAGTTAAGTTAAATGTATAAGCTACTGGTTGACCTAAATTTCCCTCGGGATTAATAAAGTATCTATCTATCTATCTATCTATCTTGTTGGTCTGCATCCTGCCGTCTCTCAGCCAGGATATCAGATTTCATTATGCTGCGCTACAGCTCGTCTGTTACTGATTTAATCAAGGCTCTAATCATACTTATGCCACTAATCACACACATCTTGAGAGATCAATGTGTGTTTCACACGTGCAGAACCTCTTGGCAGCAGTCAGCATCTTGTAAGAGATCAAGCGGAGAGAGCTATACATTTAACACCACGATCATAGTTGTACAACCTTTTCTGTTCTCCTACATCATTTATAACCTGCAATGAATAATTCATCACAAGGCTATTAATCCATTTCAGAGCCTTAATTGGATTAATTTGGCCATTATAAAGGGAGGGTGATTGAGGGAACAGTATGCTCGCCGTTGTGAACTTCTGTTTTGTGGCGCTATCGAAGGATTTTAGGTTAATCGTGAGTCAAACTCATCGCATTTGGATACAAGGTGGAGATCCCACAGAGAGCAGCACACATAAGAGCAACCCTGAAGTACATTTGATGAGTTTAGCTTGAAATTAAAATGTGGAAAAGAGTAGAGGGAGTCAGTCATTTTAGATGGATGGATGGCAAGAGGAGTACTATCCACCCTGAAGGGGCGCTTCTCAAGCTCTGCGCCCTCCTGTTGTTCTTTAACATGAAGCACCCATTTGTTCATGCTATCAGTTTCATGGTGTGTCTGCCTTTTAATGTCTGAGCATGTTTTTACTAACAAGAGTTGCTGACAGGTTTAGATCACATCTTAGTGGAATGGAAGGAGGAGGTGGTCTGATGTGGGAAACCTCCGACACTTGATGCTGCCTCTCATAACCAGAGCGGAACCTTATTTATCGGCCATTAAATCCGTGAGCAGAAAGAAACTGTCCATTAGGGGACAACAACGTAACTATATGGTTTGTCACGGAACAATCTGAGAAGCCATCGCTGTAAACGGTTTGACTGGGCAGGCACTTACAAAGATATTTGGCAGCTGATTGGATGACCCACCTGCCAATGAATCTCGAATTGTGATATAACTGATGCTATAGCAGCAACTATGTTGACCTCTTTAGGATCCGACATTGTTGTTCTGATTGAACGGTCAAAATGCCCGGATGTGACTTCATCCTCCCACTTTCCGGAGGATGCGTCAGAGGATTTCGCACCAGCAATATAGAAAACAACAGCGGAGGAGAAAATAAACAACTGCCAGTTGACTTTTTCTAAATACTACTGTTGTTGAGTCATGGAATGTAATGTTAGTATCTTTTGAGGTGAGAAGTTAGTAGTTTAAGCATCAAATATGTGGTCTGTTTGTTATGATTCAGACTAATAAAGATATGCGCCGTAGATTTGAGGTTCTGCTCGCGGGACCAGCGAGCTCTGCAGAGCGGGCGGTCAGCGCGCCGGGTGGCCGCCGAGAGCAGCCTGATCTCAGCAGGACGTTTGTAAATGCTCCACAGGCTCTGATGTCTCTGCAGCGGTTAAACATGAGAAATAATTGGGTTTTGGAGAATCTAACGAGCAAAAATAGTTTATGATTTATTCACAGCTAATGATACACAACTGATACACACAAATATATATTTATTTATTTATATATATATATGTATTATATAAACACATTTATATATAAACTGTATATTTATAAACAATATATATATATATTGTGTATTTATCAACAATATATATAAGCACTATATATATATTTTATTTTTTACACAATATATACAATTATATGTGTATGATTATTTTATATTGAATTGGGTGTAAATAAACAGATATATATCTATATATACATTGTGGCAACCCGGGGGATGTGGAGGTGAGATTCGGAATAAAATCAGGAGACTCAGAGACGCAGGGCAAAAATAAAGGGTCTTTTAATAAAACGTGTAGGAAAAAGGGGGAATGGGCATCTAATGGAAACAAAGGATTCTTCCCGGTCGGGGTCTTTGGTCTTCAGTCTCACACCTTCTGTGAGACGGTTGGTATCTCCTGGATGGGCAGAGGAGAGAGGTGAGAGGGTCCAGTTACCTCTGGTCTGTCGCGACTCCTCTCCTGAGGTTCCACGCTCCTTCTCCTTTCCTAGTCAGGCAGCTCTCCCCGATGGCTTCCAGTGGAGGGAAGATATACTCTCCGTTCCCTCGTTAGCTGACGGGCTGCAGGTGTGACCACTCCCAGGTGCCAATTGGCTGTAGCACCTGTACTGGGAAGTACGTCCCGTGGATCACTTCCCCCAACCTGAGCTTTGGGATCCGCCTCCGATGGCTTTTCCCCCTGGTCTGCCACAACATATATAGATATAGATATATATCCACACAATTCTAAATATAATAATTGTATTTAAAGGATAATGAAAAAAGCAGGGTTGTCATATATTTTGGACTGTAAGAAATAATTGACAGTGAATAATTGAGCAAGAACAGCTGATGTGGTGACATCATCAAGTAAGCTGCTGTTCAAATTGCAGAAAGACCGTCCTCCCGTCCTTTAAGACCCAACTCCAAACTCCAAAAGTACACAAGTCCGTACTCAGCGTACTTGGTGTTGATAAACGGCCGGTGTCTCTTCCCGATAAGAACAGGAGTAGCTGAGGAGAGGCGGGGGAGCAGATGCTGGCGGGGCAGAGAACCGGAGCGTTCGGGAAGAGGAAACCCGACCTCCATTAAATTAGAAATAATAAAACCTGTCAAAACAAGATCCTGTGTGTTGTCCTCTTTTGTGCCTGCCCAAGACTAACAAATGTTACAGAAAACAACGTATGATTGAGAGTCACAACTGCTATTATCAAATCTTACATTGCAATACCAACAACAACAAAAATGTCGATATACTCCCCACCGTCACACGAGGAGAAAACTGAACTAGTGTACAGGAAACAAAGGTCAAACAGGAGGATTGGAGATGTATGGAAGCCCAAACTCTTTAACATGCCCTTCATGTATGTATTTTACACTATGTATCCATAGTATTCTTATTTATTTCATAATAACTTGTTACATTACATTACATGTCATTTAGCAGACACTTTTATCCAAAGCGACTTACAATAAGTGCATTTCAACCTAGAGTAGAATACAGAAAGTAACATTTCCTCAACATAGTCAAACTACAAAAGTACCACAATAAGAGCCAGTCAAGTACCACTGAAGTGCAAATCTGTGATTTAATCCAGATATATTCCAGACTTTTTGCATCTAGTTTACATTCAACACTCTGGGGTTCCATAGAGATGTAAGTAAGCACAAAAGTAAAGTCTTAGCTTTAGTCCCAGAGTCCCCCCTCCTGACCATTAGAGGAGGAATGTAGTCTGGGACCTCAACCCGGTCAGCCGGGATTATCTGGCGCTCTGAGCGGTTTGCAGATTCAGGGGCCGCAGTGAGAGGAGGGTCGCCCGTAATTAGAGGATCGTCAGTTTGATCCCCGCTTCCACGTCATTGTGTGCTTAACCCCTGGTGAATGATCATCGATGGTAAAGTGCTTCCAGTGGTCCACAGTCCATTTAAACCTCCCAAAAGATGCCCCAACAGTATCATCATCATATGAAAACTGACACACGTGTCAAACAGACCACCCATGTTAACCTTGTCTCCCAACCATTTCTCATCCAAAACCCATTTATTTAGCCGTCGGCTTTCGGGTTTTTTCTTGCTGCAAAGAATCACCACAGAAGGTGTTTGCGTCATGTCATGTCTTCCTTTTGTTTACGTCTCTCTTCCCCTTTCAAATATTCTTGGGTTTGCTTGTTTGAAATGAGAAAGAAGTGCATATGTTTCTCCCTGTTGGTCATGCAGATTTTTATTTTTACTTTTCATCTTAAAGTAATGTTATACTGTCATCTTGTGTCCCCTATCATCAACTTCCTCAGACCATGTCTGACCTCATAAGAAGTGATGGTGAACACATGGTTAAAGCCAAAGACATTATTTAAAATCAATGTGATCAAATCATCAATGCAATAGGTGAGATAGTGATTCATGCGCATGCAGGTAAATGTCCTTCAAATAACCTTGGGGTTAGTCTGCGTTGTATACATATAGGAAAAAGAAGAACAACCTCTATTGAGTACATTTGCTTCCACTGCCAAGATGCGGATGCCTCATGGACACCTGGGACACCTGTGTGGAGGGGAAGTTAACTATTAAACCCTCAGTGTGCACTGACCTCGACTTGAAGGCAACATGCAGGAGAAAGGGAAAACATCATCAGAAATATGTCAACCCCATCTTAACTCATTGTCAGCTGTTTCATAGAATGGGCATGCGCACTTTGCAATCATGCTCTTTTCCACATGTCGGTTGAAACCTATTTTACTCTAAACCTGAATTTACCAGACAACACATCGTAAGACACAACAGCCGTCCATCATGTGCTTCCGGCTAATGGAGGAAACAGTAAGAATGTCCCGCAGGTTGCCTATTTATACCCTCTCCCTTAAAAAGGAGCGCCCTCCACAGCTGCAAGTGTAGCTTAGAGAGACGTGCTTGTGAGCAGGAAACAGTTAAGTGGCTATAAATGGCTCTTATTATGGTACTTTTGTAGTTTGACTATGTTGAGGAAATGTTACTTTCTGTATTCTTGTTGTTCTTAGTTTGTACTCCAGGTTGAAATGCACTTATTGTAAGTCGCTTTGGATAAAAGCGTCTGCTAAACGACATGTAATAATGCAATGTAACAATCAGTGGTCCAATCAGGGTGACTAACGCACAGCGGTCAGCCTCCGTCTAGTCAGATGGAGATGTTTCAGAGAAAATTCATCTGACATTTTTTCTGGACTAAAAAAAAGAGCAGGACTGGCATGCTTTAGAATGAGTTGTTAGTCTAATTAATCCAAATCACGGTTCTCTGGCTAAAATGTTTTTAAGAAATGTTGTAAAGTGCAAGAAAAGAACTGAAACCATAGACAAAAAAAGCTAAAAAGATCTGTCTACTTCAGGGGCGTACGTAAAGACGTCTGTACAACATTTTGAGGCATCTAATTTATGTTGACATATCTCAATCCGAACCCATCATTTCCATCCCTACAACCATTAAATGTCTCGCAATGTGCCGATTAGCTTTTTTATTTACACTTCCTGGCTTCTTCTGCTTTCCCCAATTTTTTAAAGACACATTCATTAGTTATGGATTGCTTCCCCAAGCGTGGCCCACTCACTGAAAGTGTGCATAAAGTCCTGGAAACGCCTCATGAGCTTCCACTATGGATTTTATGGAGGGGCAGTCCCAACGACTTAACTAGAACTGTACATCAGGGTGAGGCGTGCTGTGAGAGAATGAGGAAGAGGAGAGAGATATGGAAGATGCACTGTGGGCAGTGATATATGCGCATGCACCGTGTTACATTGATTATCACAACTCATCCATTACCATCATTTATTTTACTGTACGAGTGATATTGACAAGTCCTCCAAACTAAATAACACTATTGGAAATATGGCTCCCACCACTGTGGCAGGCTGGACATCATTTATTTAGGTTGGTGCATGGTGGCGTATCTCAAGGGGAACTAAAACTATGCTAAACACCACAAACTGAATTTGTAGGTGTCAGAAAAAGGACTTTATCTTTGACCAGTCAGGGCTGCACCAGACTGGACTGGCTTAAAGTATCAGGGAAACAATCCCTGTGGACTGGTATCTGTTTTAATAAAAATGGAGAGCTTATGGAAGGAAATGTACACAAATGGCAATGATTGGTCAAATATGATTTCCAACATGATTATGCAGATTATATAGAGAAATGCTATGCCATGTTGATCATTACTGATGATACTATATTGATACATATTTAATTTGCATACTGTATGTTTATCCTTTCTTGAATGGTTCGACGATGGTTTTAAAAAAGCTTTGAGGCCTGGAGGTGATGTCCTTTCTGTCGCATGTAAATGATAGCAATATCTTTTTACGGTGGAAATTTATAAATATACTAATCCATATTAATCTGGCACACATGCAGAGCACATACATCTATGCTTCATCTATGTGCCTAAACCTTTAGGAGGACAGTGTTCAAGTGTCCTTATTCAGCATTCATATTCCAGGTGACTCTCACATAGAATAGTTAATCATCATTGTTGTTTTATGCGTATCTTACTAACTAACGCTACGTATACATAACCTACTCGTTGATGTAGATGTGAGAATGTGTTGCAACTCTTCCAAAGATGCTTTCATGTCTGCATGAGCTTAAACACACAGAATAACATAAAAGACAATAATGCGTTACACATTATTCATATTTACAACACGGTCTCCATGTTCAAACAAATTCACAATAAGCCACACAGAAAAATAAAAAATCTCAGTCCTCAGTGATACTACCTCAGTATATGCAATGGTGAATACAAATATTTAACAATATTCATCTATCTTTTGAGTTTTAACCTCAGCAGTGGAAGATGCCTAAAGCAAACTTGGCACACAATACTGCAATACATATTAAAATGCATGTGTAAAAGAAAGCAGCCAACTAACTCAATTCCGTCCATGTCCACACTGGGCAATGGGTTTTCCAATAATGATAATACCTGACCAAAGAAAATGTGCTAACGTTCTCTGCTACTGATGATCTCGAACGATTCAGGTGAAACACGGACGGCTGACTGAGACGAGTAAATTGATGTTTTAACCTTCCGGTAATGTGAAACTGAATGACTGAAGTTTATTTTGGCCAGCACACAAATGAGACACAATATTCATCTGCTACAATTATCATAATATTGATGCTATTCAAGTCGAACTTGGACTGGAGGCGGTAAACTTGAGAAGTGTTTAAGCCTTCAGCACTAAGACAGCAACATGTAATGCTGCTGAGCAGAAGACACATTGTCCATGTCTTTCCCTTCTGGATCAGTGATGAATGGCTGCCCTAATGCATCTGAATAGGAATATAAAGTGTGTGTATCCGAGCATGTGTCGGTTCTTACCGAGAAGAAGAATGTAAAACAATCTGTAACAGTTCAGCTCCACACCTTCCTGTTTTTATGAGTTGTTTTCATTCTGTCTCACTAACTATCCTGTAATTCCAGATCCGGCTTTCCATCTCGTCAGTCCAACTCCCGTCACCTGCCTCTGATCACCTCGTTAGTCCCTCATTACCTTCACCTGGTCCTCATGCCCGTCTCACCTGTTGCCCATTCCCTAATCAGTCCCTGTCTATTAGGCCACATTTACACATAGCCGGGTATTTACAGGAACGAATATTTCTGCCTCTCCGTTTTCAAAAATAACGTTGTACACACAAGGTCGTTTTCAAAAAAGTTTCTGTTTATATGAACCCGCATAAATACGGTGTCCGCTTATGTCCGCATAGGACGCTCACATGACGTGAAGCATCTTTAGTCGCATACTGTGACGTTTGACCACCTAAAACTCTGTTTGACCTCGTTCACATGCAAACACAAAAACTGAGTTTTCAGCAATCTTTGGCAGGAGTTTTTAGAAATGATCGTTTTCCGTGATAAAACCTCCGCTTTTGTGTAAATGAAAGGCCAAAACGAATGAAAATATATGCGTTTTCCCATCGTCAAACAGGGTCTTAGGTTCCCTCACTTGCACTTGTCCTCTGCCAGATCGTCTTGTGTTCCCAGCCCAAGCCCTCACTTGAGTCAAGATATTTTGTATGTTCTGTTCTGAAGGACGTTCTAAGTAAAGATAATTATTTGCAGTGCTGTCTACAGAATCGCGCTTTTAGGTCCACTCTACTCGCCCCGTGACACAATCCAGTCACTCAGTTCATATTTGTATTCAGGTTCTTCACATTAGTGTCACATCGACATGAGGTGGGTCCATTAAATGGTTAATATGCTACAGGGGTATGTAGCTCTTAGCAACTGTTAGTCAGCGCAGTGTGTTCCTTCATTAACTAGTGGATTGTAATATTATGCAACACTGCAGACATAAATAAGTGCATTAGTCTTTTCTCTGAGGAAGAAAGCAATGGGATGATACCACTGTTTCATTAAATAATTATCTCTGCAGCTCAGTGTTGTGCTTTCCTCTGATGTTTTCTCAAATTTTGGGGAAATAGAAGTTTAATGAGGGGTAGAAAAATAAAACATCTTTGCATTTCAGAAACATGTATTTTCGATACTTCAGTGACCTAGCTTCCGCTGATATGCATATTTAATTTAGTGTAATTAAACTCTGTGAACGCTCACTATACAACAAACTCAAGTCATGTTTGTCCCTGTTAAAAAATAAAAAGATTGATGTCTTTATAGGCTACATGTCAGGAGTTTAGTTATCAAGCTTCTCTTTTATGGAACAAGCTTCCACCTTCAGTCCAGCAGGTAGACACAGTCACTCAGTGCCGCTGCTCGCCATCTTGGTGCCCTAAGCATAACTCCTTCATGATGGCTGTAGCTCAGTGGGGTAAGGGGGTCGTCCTGCAACCCCAAGGTCGTGGGTTCGATCCCCTCTCTCCCCATTAGTTGCAAGTTGAAGTGTCCATGCAGAGATTACATGTCATAGATGTATATAACTATATGTAATATGACAATAAAAGTATATTATTATTATAGGAAAGGGCACCATCGTAACTTTTTTTGAGCAATTCAATATATATATTTTTCTGCCTGTTTTGTGATGAACGTGCCTAAAAGGTGACTAATATGTCAATACTCAAATAATATCGACATTATAATTATTATAACGATGATGGAGTCCTTGTGACTTCACGTCTCATAGGGTCCATTGGACCTGGCTGGGTCTGACGCCATGGCCCTGCTGATGCCCCGCCCACTCCTCCTCTCTACCTCCATCTGCCTGATGGATCATGAATGTCTGGATCATGGTCCATGTCTACTACTAACTATTCATACCCTCTGTCATACTCATTGAATGTGTTGTTACTCTGTAGTGATTCCTTCTGGTCACATGACGTCTAATGTTCTGTCCATCATGGAGAGGGATCCTCTTCTGTTGCTCTCCTGAAGATTTCTTCTCTTTTTCCCCCGTAAAGGGTTGTTTTCTATTTCTTGGGAGTTTTTCCTGATCCGATGTGAGATCCTGGGAGAGGGATGTCTATGTGTACAGATTATAAAGCCTTTTGAGGCAAATGTGTGATATTGGGCTATTGTAGGGCCCTCATTAACACTGGACACAATACCAAGAACTGAACATTGCCCCCACAGTATTTTCATGTATTTATTATGTTTATTGATTGTTATTTGCTTTATTTATTCAGATGGCGTGTGTATGGCGTGTGTATCTGCAATGGAGGCTTGAATTGTGTGAGAGGTTAATGCTGGTTACGATGAATAAAGCTCATGCAGTCACTTAGGTCAGCTCAGGGGTCCTTTGGGAAGAAAGCGAAGGAAAACGCTACGCTAGTTTTATTAGCTAGTAATAGACTAAAACAGCCTACAGCTGCAGCATGCAGTTGCATTACTGATCGTGATGTATTTCTGTGCTTTCAGCTAAAAGTGATAAACGGCATAAAAGTAGCGACATGGATCATAACCGTCAGTAATACGAATATGTAATATGTGAATATGAATGTATGTCTGAGTTGCGCAAATGTGATGTTATGATGTGTCGAAGGGGATATAGTGTGTCACCTATAGCTAGCGAATGAGAAACAGCGTACACTAGGAACCACCTGTAACCTGTGAGAATAAGAGTTGTGTGAATGCAGAATGTTGCCAAGGTGAATGAAATAGTTAGAGTGATAACGTAGTGTAAGCAGATACGTTCTATGTATATGTATATAAGAGGAAACACTACATTTTATCAGCTAATGAACTAAAACAACCTACAGCCTGGTTTACTTATAGCTTTTTGTACTATCCTCGTGGATACAAACACTTAATCAATGCACACTTTATCTGTAAATTCTGTATTCTCCCTACTCCCTGTGTACATGTTCCCCCTATATGTATTGTTGTTTGTGAGTTAAGTTTTATGTTAAATGTATAAGCTACTGGATGACCTGAATTTCCCTCGGGATTAATAAAGTATCCATGTATCTATCTATCTATCTATCTATCTATCTATCTATCCATCTATCTACAGCCTGCAGGATGCAGTTGTGTTACTGATCGTGATGTATTGATGTGTTTTCAGTAAAAACAGTTCTTAAACCGATGCACGCCTGGATGTCCTGCGTCCAAGTGTGCAACACTATACAAAATAAACAGAATTAAATGTCCTTACAAGATGACTAATGTAATGCATATGGCATTGATTAACTGAAGAAAAAAATAGTATTTATATTATGTTGTCATGATAGAGGAATAGAGATGGTAGTGATATAGAAACCCCAAATCAGTCACTCGAGGCTCGATTCAGAGCTTCAAGACTAAAGAAATAGTCTCCTCACTCCTTTCTTGATTCCTTGCCAAGGCTATGTCTTAATCGTTGCTATCATTTAAAACTCTGTTGCAGCTTCGACCAGAGTACCAGGCAGATGGTTCAGAATACCAATCAGAAGGCTAAATTGGTTTAAAAATGTATTAATTCATTCATTCTCCATCAAAATATTAAATAGCAACGCGGAGTATAACATGATATCATTTGATTCGGGACTAATCTATTTTGAATTCATTATTCATCATTTGTGTTGATTACATTTGGTTTTATTATTTTATTATTATTAACTATTGACGACATGCATGAACATGCTTAATTACACGAGTGTGAGTATAATCTATGTTTTATGCATGTGTGTGCACTGGGATGCTGCTACGTTTATTGTGTGATGCAGCAACTTTGAGACGAGGACAAATTTCCCTGCGGGATACTAAAGTTCATCCCATCTACCAAGACACATATGAATATTATTACATTTTTGTTTTATACTGAATAAACTTTGTTATTACAATGTCAGTTATGTACTTTACTTTTCAGACGGAAAACATGACGAGCAGGGGGAGTTCAGGATAAACCTTTTGTCAAATTGAGTCATGCCAACAAGTCAATGCAGACAAACAACTGTTCCAGGACCCTGCAGAGCTGAGAGACACATGCTGCCATGCAAGAGTTAAGCTGGCATCATGTTTACCAAGTTCACCATCTCAGTTCAGAATGTTAAACATGCCTTAACCCTCTTGTTACCTTTAGGGTCAATTTGAACCCCAGGCTGTTTTTCACTGTGTCGAACATATAAGAAATATCAACTTTTTTATATATTTAAAGGGCTGTTTAGGTAGTCAACAAACAAACATAAAGTACCTGACACTTAAACTTGGGAAACAATATTAATTCTAATAATTTTCTGAAGGTTTTAATTGCTGGGGTCAAATTGACCTTGAGGGTAAAATATGTTAGTAAATGTGAAGGTAACAGGAGGGTTAATTTGCTGATTAGTACAAAACAGTAACGATAAGTAGAGGCCATAGTTTTGCAAGTATGTGGTCATCCACCAAAGTATTGAAACAACAATAGACATGTAAATGTTGAAATGACGATGGCTCTAGATGAAATGTCAGAGGGTCACCAGAGTTATTCAAATTCATCCTGAGGGATGAACTGACGACTTAGTCATATCCCATGACAGTCCATCCGATAGCGTGATGAACTGTCACAAAATCTGTAGTTATTAATTATTGTTACGTGCTTACATGTAGCTTTACTTGAGGCAAATAAAAGGAAATAACAGTTCGAAACTGTCTTCAGTGAGCGAAAGTGTGAACGAGTAAATTCAAAATATAACATATCTAATCAACATCTCTCTATTCTTTGCATTAATATATATGATGATATTTTTTCCATTGAATGGTATATTTGACACTGAACTAGTTCATCTTTATCTCAGTGATAGTGTCCAAATGAGCATCACATATCACTTTGACCCTGACATTCTGTCTCATCTGTTGTCATGTACTCAATGCAAGTGAGTAAAACAACACTCTTTACTTATAGAACCAATATATGAGCCTTTGTAAATAATGGATATCCGGGGGCCCCATAAAAAATTGGTGCGCACTGAGAGCCAATTGTTAAACATGCTTTAACTGCCCAACTTTACACTCACTATAGCCCCCCCCCCCCCCCCCCCCTGTCTTTGGATCCTACAAACGGCCCTGCTTAATACTTCATTCTTCATATGTATATTTTGCTCACATAGTGCCTATTTGGGCGTTTAGGGGGTCAATAAAGATACAATATCGATGCAAGCTAAAACTGATCTCCAAGTCTCCAACCCTTTCCACACAGAGTGGGCTAAGCTCCCCCTCATGAATCCGTGGGGGCCACACACTCCATTCACTCTCGCTGCGTGTGCGTCAACGTGCCGTCTCTGCCGCTAGCGGCTCCGGACAAAACCGCACGCAGCTGCTTACATTTTCCAGAGCTCGAGACTGCACGGGCAGGAGGCGAGCTCGCGTCTTCTTGCTGCAGGGATATCACCCCCCCCCCCCCCCCCCCCCCCCGATGGACTTGATATAGGACAAGATTCACAAGAACACTTTCTTTTTTTACTTTTTTTCAAAATCTGAAAATAAGTGGCGTTTTGCGGACGAACAACTAACTTGTAAAATCCTCACCGATCTCACCGCCGCCGGTTTGGATGTGTTGGATGTGCTTTGCGCTCCACAGCGAGGCAGACGGACTCGTTTTTACGCAAGCGTCGGCGTGCGGCTTCACCCCCGTGGATGCGGCTGTCGGGGTCGCTGTCTGCGCCCCGCGGGACCCGCCTGTCATAGGGCACCATGATCTCCGTGGCGCTTCACAAGTGGATGAGGAGTATTCCACCGGAGATGCTGCTGTTGGTGCAGATATTGTGGTTTTTACCTCTGACTGGAGCCGCTCCGTCTCTGACGAACGAGCAGCTGGACACCGGGGTGGTAAGTTATTATTTATTTATATATTATCCACACCCGGAGTAGGAACTTTTGCTATACTTATAGGGCTACACATTTAGAACACGGGGAGGTGAAAAGTTGTTGCACTTGATATACCACCACTGGTTCAGTCTCCCGTGCTGTGTTACTAGACACCACCTCTCGCAGAGATGCCAGTTCGCCCCACTTTTGGGAGGTCGGAGGCGGACGCGGTCCTCTCTCCACACCTGATCTGAATCCAAACAGCTCGCTTGGCGTTGTGGTTTGCATGTGATGGAGCAAAACGCCGGTGCCCGCAAGCTGATCTCCATAATGGCTTGCAATAAATATATGTAAATGTATTTACCTTGGCGGAATATCGACCTCCTCCCCAGCATGCTGACATAGTGTGTGTGTGTGTGTGTGTGTGTGTGTGTGTGTGTGTGTGTGTGTGTGTGTGTGTGTGTGTGTGTGTGTGTGTGTGTGTGTGTGTGTGTGTGTGTGTGTGTGTGTGCTCTGATGACACGCGGGGCTCGCTGCCAGCACGGTGACACACACCGAGCCACTGGACTAGTTCCTCCTCAACACGCTTGTTACCTGATGCCAAGTCCATAGAATTACTGCATTCAAAGATGGGCTTGTTTGTAATGAGAAGTCACGGAACAGCAGATCCCGCTGAACGAATTGAATAAATTAAGCTGCGATAACAAATTAGAATCACCCCAATGCACTGCATCTGAGCAAATGAAGGTTATGAAGTGATATATTTCATCTATAGGGTCGACTCGCAATACATTTCAGCTTTAGAGTTTAATGAGCAGAGCACTAAAACAATCTTTTAATCTCCTAATTGGTAACTGAGACAACATCCTAATTATTTGTCTGTTTGAATGGCTCTAATCGTATGTCCATCAGGACCAAGACCTCACGCCACGCAGACAGCTTCTTTTCATCGGCAGGCGGTCTCATGAACACAGCCCGGGTCCCTCGCTGACCCTCATGAACTGAGCCCGGGTCCCTCGCTGACCCTCATGAACTGAGCCCGGGTCCCTCGCTGACCCTCATGAACTGAGCCCGGGTCCCTCGCTGACCCTCATGAACTGAGCCCGGGTCCCTCGCTGACCCTCATGAACTGAGCCCGGGTCCCTCACTGACCCTCATGAACAGAGCCTGAGTCCCCCACTAACCCTCATGAACAGAGCCTGAGTCCCCCATTGACCCTCATGAACAGAGCCCGAGTCCCCCTCTTTCATCCCCAGGACATTTCCTTCTCGTCACTCCCCTGCACACCTCTGTATACTTAATATTTAACATCTAATTTCACATGTCACTTTAACACACACTTACATTACCCTGTCTATAGCACTGTTATCTGTGTTTGCACTTTATTTGGTTGTATACCATTGTAAATTGAATGTTATTACATATTATTATATTTATTAGTTATAATTATTGCACTATGTTATGTTGACTGTTGATTTGTGTTGTTTTGTGTGTCTAATGAACACACCAGCCGCCAAGCCCAATTCTTCATGTGTCTTACACACGTAGCAAATGTATGATCCTGATTCTGATATCAACATGCATTTGACATTTGGATGGATTCATGTTCATGTCGGTCATACATCTTCTAGCTCGTCAGTATCTCACTCGTGTCTCTCTTCCGCTGCGTCGTTGAGTCCTTCTTTTGTTTCGGGTGGCAGGAGCTTGATGATGGACCTAGAAGTAAAAACATTGCGGAGGTGTTTCTATTGCTGGGCCACCTCCTCTCCTCCCTGTGTCTGTGTGCTGCCTGGAGGCCACCTTGATCATACATACTCTTAGCTGCAGACGTGATCGTCCCTCACAAGGTGTTGTTTAGGACTTGAGTGCCCAGAGAGGAGCAATGTGTCATCTACAAACCAGCTGCAGAAGGCAGCTAGACGAGGACACGCAGCGCAGCGTGGCACTTGTCTTTAAGAACAGCATCGTTGCACGTTTGTTTAAATACCATGTTCCCATGGTTCAATCAAAGACACATGTCCACAGCTGTAGGGAGGTATCACTGCTCAATACCGTTACCTTTCTTTCATTGATACAAGTAGTTGATTTAAACGTGTGTTTACACTGGAGATTCTGTATGTTTGTTGTTGGATGCGAATGTTGTGTGAACAGGCAATCCTTAAAGCCGCCTTGATACCATCTCATCCCTTATCAAGCTTTCTTAGAGCGTGTGAGCAAACACTGGGATTCTTATTATTCATCCAGCAGAAACCGAGTGTGGTGTGTGTGTAGTTCTTTTTCCCACCGCACATTGAGTGCAAGAAGGAAATCCTCTATAGTTTTGTTACGTGTTTTGGAGGAAACTATTTGTGATTTTTACTCTTGAGTTATGAGATTCTGCTCATCTGCCATGTTTTTACTTCTCTCTTTCATAAGTGCTCAATCTTTATTGTCAATGAGATTGGCAGCACATCAAACCTTTTAGATATTATTGGAGAAAATAAAATTAGGCGTTGACATCCCAAGTATTGTTTACTTCAGGTTTAAATTAAGATGAATTCTTTCCACGTTTAAGATTTAAAAATGGCAGATTTTGTAATGCTATTGAGTTTACTCTGAATAGTCTTTGTCATGATTACTACTTTGTTACTACATGTTAATAATTGTTTAACATGCTTTTCCCCACATTAAACATGATCAACAACTATCAAAAGGGGTTGGAAGCATCTGCTGGTTCTTCCCCTTTGAGAACTTCTGAATCTGGCTCCGCCCACCACCGTTGCTCATGCCAGGTTGAGCAGTGTGCAGCGAGCTGTTGGAGTGTATTCAGTGACATCGTCTTGAAGTCAGTGAAATGTGCAAAACACTCACATTCAGCTCCACCTGGCTCATCCTCTGATTACGTCTCGTTTCGCCGTCACGTTACACCCATGAGAAGGGAAGCCCCGCCTACAAATTGACGTGATTGGCTTTCTGAATCCTGAATTTAGAGACGGTCACTGTGGCGCTGCAGTTCGAAGGTGGAAATGCTGAACCACGGCGTTGGCTGCTTATTCTGCTCTGATGTAGTATGTAAGAATAACTTTAGACATGTTAACAAAGTTATAAACTCGGTTAAATTCAGAGAGGGTCTTTAACATGGATGTGTAAAATCCTTAGAGATGTCATGTCTCAGCAATTGGAATTCAATAGTTAGAACTGCGGTGGGGACACATTTTTCTTAAACTTTATTTTTGTCTATAAAACCCCAGAACATAACAAAACAAAGATGCCCACAACAGTTTCCCAATACCCAAGTGACGTCTCGAAAGGTCTGTTTTTTTTACCGTCAACAACACAAAAGCACAAAAATATTCTATTCACAGTGTTTAAAAAACAAAAATCCTCACATTTGAGAAGCAGCAAATGTGTTGCATTCAAATGAAAAATTGCTTATTAAAATAGCTTCCGATGACTTATCAACGAATGCACTTGTGCTTTCAGCCAGCTAGATGTTCCCACCTGAAATCTAATAATCACAGTGTGTGTGAGCTCTGTAGTGAATGTATCATACACACCTGTTATCTCAGCTCTTTTTAAGCAAAAGTCTGACGCAACATTTTCTCCGATTGATGGTTCAGTGTAAAAAGGGTTTTTTGGGGTACATGGGGAGTTGGACAGCCAGATGGACGGATGAGCAACCATCCACGGACGCACTCCTCCCCCGTGAGTGCCTGATTGACTTTTAAATAAGAATTCTCCTGCCTTGATGAAATCGCTGTCAGCTGTTGAGAGCAGGATAATTGGTTGTGGAGGGTTTGAGTGGGCTCTCCCAGCTCAGCCCAGTGGTGTTCCTAGTAAGTGCTATACATTTGGGACTCGGATCACAAAAACAACCGTCTACTCACAGAACCGTGACCTGATCCCCAGCTCTGCTCCTCCCCAGCCCCATTCAGTCACCGCTTGGCTTTCAGTCCATGTGTCTCTCTCTCCCCACAACTACTGTTCACCGTGACTGCAGTTAGTTGAAACCACAAACTTTAGCACAGCTCCTAGTGTTTCTGTTATCCAGCCCAACATATTACTGCTGTGCACCAATTTGCAAGTGCAGCATTTTAGGGAACTGCTACATAACGGCTATTGACGTAATCTGCACTTCGCTTATCGTGAAATGTAACTCCGGATTTGCTGTTTTCTGACACTAGAACCAAGTTCCTCCTCCTCCTCGGAGGAGTATTCAGAAGCGAAGCTGTGCTCCCTTTAGCAGCCGTCTTAAGATTAAAGAGTGAGGTGACCTGATCTGTTGCTGATAAAAGAAGCTAACATACTTTATAATCCTGTAGAAACTGACCTTGAGGAATGTCTGTGTGGCATTCAATCATTCAGCGAGGAACACTTTATTTCTGTTATGTTTTATGTATTGTAAGAAATGAAAACCAGTGTGTGGCCCAATGGACCACCGCACCCTGCAGTCTGCTTCTAATTCTCTTTGCGCTTTATAATTTCTTCAATGAGGACACCATCTGGTCTGCAGCACTGTATAAGAGAGAGAGAGAGAGAGAGAGAGAGAAAAAAAAACTGATCGACGCCACCCTCCTCCGCCAGCTTCAACCACGAGTCCTACTTACTTTCCCTTCCTGGTAGGTCTTATAATATTGCGTTCACATGCAGCTCGCCTGCCCGGCCCCACTACCAGCAGCCCTTGTTAGCTCCCTCTTTGCCTCCCATGAGTGCACATTTCACCAGTATCAGATTTGTCCCCGGCCCATAGTCTTTCATTCTCTTCCTCCTCCAATCCAGTCGAGAGGCTTTCTTCCTCGAGCACCTCATATGTTCATCTGATTACGCCCAGAGACCCAGGGGTGGGTGGGGCTCAAAGAGAAAACGGGATGCTCTGACAGTCGAGTACGTTGCTGTGCTGAAATGAGTAATCAATCAGAGTCAAGACAGGAAACGTATCAAATGAAAAGAAAGAGAACTAGAACGGGCAGAGCGCATACCTTCGCATATCACAAGATCGGGCATTGAATTATGAACATGTTGGCATTAGTTGCATGCCAATTGGATTGAAATTGCTATGGTAAAAATAAGATTTTGACCTTTTCATGACCTTGACCTTTGACCCGATCGATCCCAAAATCAAATCAATAATAACCAATCATCCCACCAAATTTCATGCGATTCGGTGTAATACTTTTTGAGTTATGCGAGTAACACGCATACAAATAAATAAATAAATACACGGCGATCAAAACATGCGGAGGTAATAAGTTATGCAGCCGCTTTGAATGTGTGGATTCATCAGCGGAGTGTTTTGGGGGGGAGTGTTAACTTTTGGATGTCAAATCTGGATGATTTTAAATATTTTTTTGCAAACAGCTGTGTTATGACTGCAGATGAAAAGCAGAGCACTCAGCGCGAGTTCAAATCATTACAGTGGCATCCGCCGTGTGACCTTCTTCTGTGTATCTTGGAGCTTAAATCCAGGGCAAGGACACTGTGGACGTCAACTGGTGCATAACTGCACGGCAGTATATAATGTAAGATAGTGTAATAAATGACCGAGGGCACAAGAGGCAGTTCAACATTTAGCACATCCGCTGCAGCTTCTCAGCGAGAGGGAGATACGGTGGAAACCAACCGGTCCTTCACTCCACTCCGATCCAATCTCTCACCGCGGCTTTGCTAAGTGTAACAGTTCTCCGAGGAGTTGCAAGTTTCCGAGGAGATTGTCAGAGTTCATAATATCCTTAGAGGCCATTTCAAGAAAGATCATAAGGGCCTTGACACTTTATTGGCTGCCACTGCAGCGTGGCGCTGTGGGACTGATGCGCGGCAGCTGCAATTCTTTTGCGAGACATTTTTCGTCAATGACAACAGAAAATGTGTTTTTTGTACATTTAAGACTTAAAGTCGATAATATAGACAGGAAAGCCCGCCAGTTACACTTTGAAAGGAGCAGGTCGTACTTTTATTGACAATGCATTTGTTTTAGGCCCCGTCTATGACTGAAATCATAAATCCCTGTCTTGTACTGTTATAGAAGTGATGCAAAGACATTTTACTCAGTTTAATCGTACAAAAGCTCAACCCAGAGCAGTCCTGTAGCGCCGCTGATATGCTGAGGCTTCTTAATGTGCCAGTGATTAGTGCTTCAACAAACCTCAAGCTCAGGATAGTTTCTGTGGGCAAATGAAACATAGGTATTTATTAAACCTGAGCCTGAGGATGTGATTAAAGTAGCTTTAGCCATCGGCTACCATGCAGGAACTGTAGCTTAGTCTTTGCCAACATAACATTTAAAGTTGTCAGCGACTACAGAAGTGTACCAGTGTACCACCTGCAGCAGAACGAGGAACGCTAACCCCAGATTGTTGCTATCGTGTTGGAACAAACTTTTATAGCTTCATCTCGATCACTTCTGTGCTTTAAAAAAAACAATCTCACACATGATTCAAACTTATATAAGGGATATGTTAAAGTGAAGCCAACACAACAGACCAATCTGAAATATCTTATGAAGCAAGCCTCAGGTTCTCTGGGGAAACCTGTGTATGTGCATTTCATGTGATGCATAAAGAAACAAATGAATGATCCGTCTGCTGTCCTGCCTTGTTTAACACTACAATGATTTGCTGTGAGCACATTTAAGTACTTTCATGTTCATCTCATCAGTATATTTACTTTTCTTTTCAAAAGGAAAGTGTGTATATTTAAAGATTTCCATTCGCAAACGCAGAGATCCGATTCAAGCCTTCGTTCTGTTTGATTCTTTTCCAGAAGTCATGCATTTAATATTGTGGGCAAGGGAGTTCTGTGTACCACAACAGAGTTGCACGCGATAGTCTTTTTTCCAAAAGCTTGAACTGACTCCTTTACCCCAGCAGACCCACTCTGGGGCTTCCCATATAGTAAACCTCAAATCTACTCCATGTGGACAGTTCTATTTTAACCCCAGGAGCCCCGCCTCTCCTCCTGGGCTTTGACCAGATCAAGGTTTCGGTTGCCGTTGCTATTCAAAGGGCCGACCAGAACGTGTAATTACAGTGGTTTCTGGTGTTGCGCTGCCTCACATGCTGAAGCCTACAATAATGCGTAGGCTGCCAATCGGCTGCTTTAATAGTACGATCACGAAAACCCGAAAGCAACTACAAAGCCACTCAGAAATTACTCGCAGCGATTGGCAGAAATACTTAAACAATGTGGTTTTGTGCGTCCGTCACTTTCTTCTTGCGTCGCCGCCCCACGGGTGATCTCATCGTTTGTCTCGTTCGACACTTCTAAACAAGTCGTGGGACGATGACAAAAAAAGGAAAGGGGAACGGCCTATCGTCAACTTCCAGATCGCCGTGTGGTCATGATCTCATTCCTCTGAAGGTTCAAGTGAAATGAAGCGAATTCGACAGCAGGGGGGAGGGAAGGCCGAGAGAGCTTGGCTGGGTGGCAGATATGCGATATGTCTCCATCCAACTGTCACTAGCAATTAAGCCCACTTCCCTTTAGTCCAGTGTTGATACTCGACTTGCGATCAAGTGAATATAATGAGCCACTAACGGTCTGCTGAATTTGAAGCGCTGCTTGTGATTCTGTTACTTGCAGTGTGGACTTTGCCGAATAGAGCCGTGCTCTTTAAGGGTTTAGTTTAAAAATAGAGTAGCATACATATATATAGACGAACGCACACATGTACATACTGTGTGGGGGTAACATGCCAGTTGCCGGAATTCCTCAGCTAACACGAGCGGGACATTGTCTCCTTTGTCGGGGTCGTAACACATGGCAGCTATTTCATGGCTTCCGTGTTGGCTCTCAGAATTGCATATAAGGAGAGTCCATAAATACATGCTCATGTCAATATCCCATCTTGAAAACAGTTACAAAGATGGTTAGCATACCATACCCGTTTCTGAGGCGCAGATTCTTATTACATTGGTATCATAATAAAATAGTAGTCACAGGTTTCCGTGTTGCATTTTATTGACGTGTTTTTTTCCCATGTCAGTAAAAGCCACAGTGATTAAACACATTTACATTATTTAGTGACACGTCCTTTTCCCTGATATGTAGTTTGAGATATCACAAAGATCTCGCAATGAAAAAGAGAAAGTTGCATTCAGAGTTTTGAACCTGCACATCTCAAACGTGCCACATTACTTCATGAAGAACTTCTAAGAAGGTTTTACGTATTTATTTTTCCCTCAATGGAGACACTGAAATGTAAGTCCATTTCACTTTCTTCACTTTAAGTCTTATACATCTCCATCCATCCATCCATCCCTACTTCTACGTTGAGTTGGTTAATGGCCTGAAATACAAGATTAGATACTCAATACATATTTGTATTTGCAGGGTTTTAGGTAGGGTTACCAGATGTCCTCTTTTTGAGACCAAAAAAAATGCGTCCGGCAGGGTTTCCAAAAATGTCCGGGATTTTGCTTTGTTGGATATTTCATCATGAATGAGTAATGCCGAAGTGTCCTCTTTTTCACAAACTCAAATGTGGTCACCCTATTTTATGCTTTTTAAGCATCATTTTGCCACAGGAGTGTATGACTACAGAGCTGGTGCAGTGCTCAGGGATAACACACAGAGGTGAGTTGCTGCTGCCACAGATCAGGCAGATGTCTCCCATGTTGAACAAGGCTCAGCAGAGGTTCCTGAGGTCCCAAAAAAGAGACGCTGTCATTGTCAGAAACGGAAGGGCCGGTCACTGCAAACAATATGACCGTCCAGTGTTAAAATGATTTGAACATCAATCTAAGTATTGTGATTCAGCTCAAGAATACTGTTCAAGAAGAAGAATGTGTGTCAGTGTGTGTGACGCATGTCTACAGACGGAAGATTCTGTTTGGTTGCATTCTGTTTTTAAGGAATGCTTCTCCACACACACACACTCTCAACGCACACACACAAACACACGCTAATGGAGGAGGCTTGGTGTGGAAATTTGAGCATGCACAGTTTTCTCTTTACAAGTGCATGATTAAAAAGGCCCTCGCTTATTGTAGTGCATCTGAATATGTTCTGCAGTGTCCTGATTCGACCCGGTTTCTCCCAATGACCTGGTTTCTTTTCGCCATCCTCGGTTCAGATTCTCTCGTTCCATATTACTTTTTTCTTAATTTTCTGTCGTACCTTTTTATGAACTCTTTGAGTTTTTCTTCCTCTCTAACCATCCTCTTTCTCTCTCACCTTGCCATTATATCTTCCTATTGTTGTTACTTTTCTGTCTCTCATCCTTCCACCTCGCTGCCTCTAGGAACACAGGGGTTGAGTTGCAGCTCTCTGCACAGTCAGCTGTTCCTAAACCAGAGATTAGATGAATTACTTAGTCACATCGTAATCCCTGATGCCACACTCTTGCACTCGCACGCATGCAAATTAGGCCAGATTGTCCTCCCATGTGTCTCGGATATTACCTACACTCCTAATTGCATGGGAACTGTGTGTCAGAATAAGCACATCCATCAGAATGCACTGTATAATTTTCACAAGTCAGACTCGTGTCCCATTATAGTGATGGGATCGATTGTTTCAGCAGGGTGGCGTGGGTCCAATCTCACCGCTGACGGACAATCTGCTGCCTGCGTTCCCAGTCCACTGCATGCATTCTGAGGAGAATAGTTAATAACTGAAATTACTCTCGTGAATAAATAACTCTTCTAATTGACAATAAGGTCTCATTTTGAAATGCGTCAGTCGAACAAAATACCAAGCTGTACAAGTGTCCGCGTCCTCTCGTGGCTTTGTCGGCCACGACGGCAGTTCATTTCCTGTTTGGATTGGGACTCAAAAGTTAGAACGATTTTTAAGATGATCAAATCTCAAAGATCGAAAGCTAAATATTAATTTGCATAATGTTGTTGAGACCTAATGTGGAGATATTTTGCTGGAAAGAACTTGTAACAACAAAAAAGCTGAAGGACATCAGTTCTCTTCTTCATTCCTTTAACCTCACTGAAACCAACACTTCCATTGGGTTGCTGATTATTTATATATATATATATATATATATATATATATATATATATATATATATATATATATATATATACGTATATAATTTGTTATATATTGTATTCTGTCTGACACACACTTTTAACAGAGGCTCTTTGTCACAGAGGCAACGCCATTTGCCAAGTCCGTTACGCATCAACAGGAAATCTTATGCAAATGGTGCTAAATATAAAAACTGGGCCGCATAATTGGAGGTATAAAAAGAAAGCGTGGATGTACTGTAGATCCATTCAGTAACAGGAAGCTCATTGTTGGTTTTTTTCACTAAATAATACCCCATTTACAGAAATGAATTGAGTGGATTCAGGTAGATTTCAGGTAAACTCCCAAGCATCCAAAAGTTGTGTTTCCTGCTGTAACAACAACATTTATCACTGATCACTTTTCACAGCTTGTTAAGTTTTGTCTGATAGCCGGTTTACTATTTATAACTCACAAATATCATTTGTTATATAATTAATTGACTCCTCTTCAACCATCATACAAACTTGATTTTACAAAAGCAGAATAAATTCATCATTTTCCATTAGCCAGTTATTTACTTAAAATCCTTCAATAAATACCTCCAGCAATAGGCATTTTACAAATCACCAACAGAAGCACACATGAGTCTTCTGCTGCCTGCCAAACATATCTATTTAATAAGCAGTGTGAATAGTCTACAGGCTGGATCAACTTATCCGGTCCCAGGGAGGAACATTTCAAACACCATCCGTCATGTTGAGCGTTCACTTGGTCAACATCATGTGACTCGCATCATTGTACATCCATACGTAAACGGTAAACGTGATAAATATCAGTCTTGAAAAAAAGGTGTGTCGGTGTAAATCCAGCCGATAAGGTGAACTACACTTTCGGTTCATAAAAGCAATATCATAAGTTCTACGTATATGAATAGACGTATACGTATAGGATAACCACGCGTTCATTTTTCTTTATGCAGAATGCAATTTTAAATACTTAATGTTCCTTGTATTTCTGTGAGTGTGTGATTGTGTTTCCTTCTTTTCTGTGCTTGCTAAGGGCGTAACCGATCATTGAGTACTAATTATGTTCCTGCTGCTGTGGATATCAAAGGTTGTTGAGATTGACTCTCTACAAATGTTATTTATTTTGCGTTTATTGGTCAGTGAGCTTTTACTCACTACTGACTGAGATTCAATGTCGGTGGTGTTGGCTGTTGATCCGAGTGCAGCCTCTGAACCTGAGCTTCATTAAAAACCTGGATGGCGACAGACGTCTGTGGCTCACTGCTGTAGAACGGTGTGCTATGAAAGTGCTGTCCTCTCTGAATACAACAACCCACACATGCTCCCACACTAATGGCATTCAATTATCCATCCTCATCAACACCAATTTGATCAAACAGTGGATGTCCCAAAACCCTTTTAGATTACAATTATCCAAAATAATGGGCCAGATATGACCGTTAAGGAAAACGTAAATCAATGCCTACAGGGCAATACGTTTGAAAAAGAGTGCAAACTGTGAACCTCAAACACACACACTCATGAAGATGTAGAGAGCAGCGAGAGGAGAGGTGAGGTGAGGTGAAGGAAAGGCGTCGGAGTCCAGGGATGCTTTCTCGGCATGGATCAATGTCCGCTCTCTTACCGCCCGGCAATCAGTTGTTCCGTTGGTTAAGTGTGTCATTCCGGCTGCTCGTCCATCCTTTCCTAGTTCCCCTCTCTTTCTATGCCCCAATATTCTCCCTCCTTGATCTTATCTATTTGCACAAATAAGACTCAGGATGTGTTATTGGAAAAGGTTTCTCATGCAAACACACTCAAGCTTTGATTCCCTGAATCCTATATCCTCCCGGTGTAACACTCTAAGTAAACCACCCCTCTCTGAATAAGCTGTGGTATCAAATGTGAAGCTGCTACCACTGCTTTGAATAATGATAGCATCTTTGTGCCCAAGGAGGTTCTGATGAAATTCTGTTGAGAGAAATGTTTCAGTCATGAGAAGCAAATGATGACTTGAAGAGAGACATGCACACCCGTGTACCGAAGAAGCTCTTTGTGCTGTCAGGAAAAGATACTTACTTCAATACACCTATAGATACAAATACATGCCTGTCATATACAAAAGCAGAAACGTACACACTATATCTGTTGTTTGACTGTATCTGAGGTCATCATCATGACATTTCATGACCACAGTATTTCTTAGCTGCTTGACTGATGGTTTGCTTCCATTTCTGTATTAAAGATATCTAGATATGCTTTTGACAGGTTTGTTCTCCTTGGCTGCACAATAAGTTTTGTTCACACTTTTGGGCCTGATTTATTCTAAATAAAAAAACACACACAATAAATATAATTGAGGTAAACTTGCAAAGATAGCAACGTTCTCATCTGCAAATAACCCATAATGCAACGCTCTCTTAATGTAACAGGTTCTCTCTGCAGTGCAGAGACGGATACGCGTACATTTCTAGTCCGGGGATATAATGCAACCCACTTAATTAATCAGATGTAGTTTCCACAAAGTCATTTACAAGCTTATAGTCAGGCCAATATTATAAGTCCACTGCAGTCACCCCTAGCAGTCTATTGCTGTCATGTGAATCACATGCAGGGGCGGACAGGGAACACATTTTGGCCCTGGCAATCTTCATTGGGAGGTTTTTGTCATTGTTGTGTGAGTTGTCATTAAAAACATAAATTACTCTCAACCACAAATAAGAGAAGCCAGCTCCATTAAGACTGTAGGATGTATCCTTTACTGGGAGATGCTCCGCCTCCTCTCCTTGCCCCTGTTCTCCTGGGATCGGCCTCCTGCTGGTGGGCTATGAATGTGATTATTTTTATAATCTCAATCTCAATAATCTCAATTGTTAAGCTTAATTTGCATCTCTTCCTTCCATGAGCAGAGTCTAAAGTTGTCAAAGGCGGGGTAAAGTTTGATCCCGAGTTGGTAGTTATTGTTGGATTCAAATGATTGTATCCCAGAAGTTTTAATGTCAGGGCACCCGATTTTCAAATTCATCCACCCTCAATACTTTATAGAAACATGTTGAATATTAAAGCTGCGATGGACTGAGAAAAAAAAAGGTCTTGATACTGATATTAGAGAAGGTGTATGGCAAGAAATAATATCACATGTAGGCTGGGCTACAAGGGATGCAAGAAGCAAGTTTACTCACTATACAATTGTACACAAATATTATTAACACCTTTGAAACTGTATAAAAAGGGATTGAGGAAAGATAATAAATGTTGGAAATGTAAAATAGAAATGAGCACTTTTAATTTTCTACCCACTATGTGGGAGTTCTCCAACGTGTGGCCTTTATGGGAGGAAGCATTGGATACAAGAGGGTGGCTCAACAGGCCTTTACCCGAATCCCCACAACTGTGTATGTTAGGGGACACATCCCTGGGGCCACCAGGCCTCGCCAAGGCAGAGATTAGACTGTCATCAACGGGCTTCATGGTGACAGCGAGGCTTATCCTGAGAAACTGGAAGAGCCCAAACACGGCCACGCTCACAGAGCGGCTCACCGACCGGCTCACAGACCGGCTCACAGACCGGCTCACAGACCGGCTTACACTCATGACGGAGACGGCTGCTTTTGAAAGTATGACTGCCAGGGTGAAGAACAGTTCAAGCCAAACTGACCAAGCATGAAAAAGTCTGATGGTTTTTATTACAAATTAGAGGAGGGGTCAAATAATCAGGGGGCGGATTTATAGATTTAAATATAGATGCAGGGTAGTGTATACAAACTTACAAGTAAAAGAGAATTAAAGGGGTGCCGGGGTTGCTTTTCTTTTTCATTTTGTTGTTGTTGTGTATGAACATATGTATGTATATATATATATATATATATATATATGTATGTTTGTTTATGTCTTACATTTTTGTATTAGTTTTATGTTAATATGTCTAAACGAAAAAAAACATTTAAGTGATGAAAAAAAAAATCATCCACACTGTCAAACAAGTGCTAATTCACAACTGGAACCTCGGCCACAGTTCTGACCTAATCTATAAGGTCGGAAGGCAACATTTTATAAATCTGATTGTCAGTGCTGCTTTACGACCCTTTGAGAGTCAGTGAGGTCGCGAGCTTGAAAGTCTCCCATTGACTCATTTCCTGTCCCTGAAGCTGAAGATGAAGGGGCTCAGCAGCTGTTTGTCAGGGCTAAACAGGGAGGTACTGTGTGAGGCCGTGTCCACGCTGGAGAAAACAGATTCCGCCTTTGAGAGATGTTTCCGTGGTGATACCATAGTCACAGAATGTGTGTGTGCATGCGTGCATGTGTGTGTGTGTTGTACCAGCTGACACAATTTCATTAAAGGAACAGGCGAGAATGTGGTGTCACACTCACAGATCTGAAATAGCTAGTGATAGAGTGGTGAGCATAGTGTGATACTGATGCTGTGGTTTGTAATCTGGAAGTGTGATATTGTGATATTGTGCCAACTGGGTGATGGTCCAGGAAAAACAACTGCATCTTGTGCATGAAGTCATTATTCCATCTGGAAGTGAAAGTTAAACAATGGTGACCTTTGACCTGTGTGTCTGCCACAGCCACACACTGAAACAGGCTGAGAGATGAGGCTGGTGCTAGTGTGAAAATAAAGTTGGCGAAAAGATAACGAGGCCCAGACCTTTACCTGGTAGTATTGGACTACCTCAACATTAATTAGCTCAGCAAACTTTTCAAAGTGACTTGCGTTCACACGTTCCCAGGTTTGTGTTATCTGAGATCCTCTTTGCACACGAAATGCGATAAAATATGGTCTTTTGTCTTCTTCAGCATCCTGTTAGTAAACAAACGTTGTGCAACACAAACCATCCTGTAAGGAGTGGGACAGAGGGCTTTTGCTCAGTCTCAGATGGTTTTAAACTAATATATAATATTTTTTATTTCATTGGGGCACCCCTGATATTTTGTTTTATTGTGCATGAATTTGTCTGCACAACAAGAAAAGAAAATGCACTGCTCACATCTGTTTGCTGGCTCGACAGATAATTACCTGCTCAGCTACATTAAACAGGACGTAAACCTCTCCGAAATGATCACTTATGGACAATAATCTCCCATCCCAATGCTCCAGCTATTGCTTGTAAGCGAGCAGTGCAAGTTTCCTCTTGTTCCCTTTGCCATTGTTCTGCACCACAGCTCATCAATCAAACACACACAAATCAAACAGTCATTTCAATACCCGCTGAAAAGGAACATTTTGGATACTTCCCCGAAGACCTTTTATTCTTCCTTTCTAATGGCACAAACTATTACCAATATCAATTTGTTGTTTTACATCGACATTCAAAATATCTTTCTATTAAAAGCAACATTGTATCAAATCACCAAACGCCGCCTGGTCCTTTCTCAAGCCCAAACAGCCACACGCTGCCTCACCGCCTCATCCGTCGCGTTTTAAACGCTACGCTGATGCATCTGCACTTCATCATTGCTTCGAATATGCGCCCCGCATTAATCAATGTCTCACACACATGAAACGTGGCTTTCTACCTCAAATCTATTTCTTCCTTGGCTGGCACTATCAGCTGCAGGTTGCAGAAAAGCGGAGAGCGGTTTACTCACTTGGTTCACTTTGTCCACAGACACACATTTCCATTGAGAAACAAGTCATTTCAAATATAATTTTATTCTGAAAAATGTTCTGAGTCGGACCGAGATTCCTCCATCGCTAGCCAGCTGTATACATACATATTATAAAGTGCACCATACTATATTATAAATACCATCAACTATTTGTAGCCTCTACTTTTCTTCATAGCTGTGTTTTTTCAGTCTGAATGTTTTTATTTATTTTACGAGTTCTACTCCAGACTTTACTATATTAAAGGCTTACAGGGAGCAGGTCTCAGGATTACAGAGATAAACGATCCTTTACATCCAGATACTGCAGCACAGGCTGGGAGTATGTCAAACCCTAGAATACCAGTTCAACGCCTTCATTATGTGTATGTGAAAAAGTAAAAAGCAGAATATGTGTGCAGGATGTGTTAAGATCCCACTGTAAACTATTGTTTGTGTTATTATAAATACAAATGTGAGTATGGATTTGTGTAATGTACTTGGGTCAGTACATAAATATGTATGATTGCAAGCTAATTTGTAGAGTTGTCCTGAATATCATATATATGGTTGAGGATTTCTCTCCATATATTATTTCAAGTTAATCTATTGTCAAAAAATCATAAAAAAGATAGTGTGGTGTGTCACATGAATAATAAAGTGTATATAATTTAGTTTTTTGCATTATATTGACACAACACAACATGTTCTTCATATTAACGTTGTCCTCAGTTTTTATATTTTGGAGAAATAAAACATAGAATAGAAAATTGTCTTTAGAAATCGCATTTGAGGATTGTTGTTTTGTTTTTACATTACTCTTTACATTACCACTTATTCAATGTGATTATCAATCTGATCTCAGTGGCAACCTTCCAGTCACAAGCCTCTCCAACTTGAGTTCCATTGCCCCTGAATATGATAGTGTGTACACTGCACAGCCTAAGAGGGTTCATTCTGCTCAATAATGGTGCAACGGGGTGCTCAGGCACAGAGGCAACAGACAGGAGTCCAGGGAAGGTGAAACAAAAAAACTCCTTTTATTGAGACGAAGATCAAACGTGGAACTCAGGTAGAAAGGCAAAGAGACACAGGATTTACAGGAACTTACAACAGGAACGAACAACAGGAATAAACAACAACAATCTGCCAGGGGACACAGGAAAGAATGGCAGTATATATAAGGGGGAAACCACAGGTGAAGGGAATGAACAATCAGGGAGGCAGAGGAGGCTGAGGGCAGGTGAAGGGAATTAACAATCAGGGAGACAGAAAAGTGTTTGTGGACAGGTGAAGGGAATGAAACACGGCGTTTCTCAAGGTGCGTCCTTTCCTCTACTTGTGTCCTTTCCTCTACTTGTGTCCTTTCCTCTACTTGCGTCCTTTCCTCTACTTGTGTCCTCGGTGACTCGTGAAGCGTCATCAGTCTCAGCCCGAGTACATGTTCACATTCAAAGTTCTCTTCTCGCAAAGCGCGGTCAAAATCCCCGGATGTGATTTGATCCTCCCACTTTCCGGAGGATGCATCAGAGGAGACGTGTGCGTACTCTGGCCAGCCAATATCCCAGAATGCATTTCACCAGCAACCGGAAACAATAGCGGAGGAGAAATTAAACTACTGACACATGACTTTTTATAAATACTACTGTTGTTGAGTCACAGAATGTCATTTTAGGATGTTTTGTTTATTTGACTGTAAAAAATTATTTACAGTGAATATTTAGAGTAAAGTCAGGAGCAAGAACAGCTGATGTGGTGACTTCATCAAGTCAGAAAAGACCGTCCTCCGGAGTCTAGACTCCCAAGACTAGACTCCAGAAGAACACAAGTCTGCAGTTGTGTACTTTGAATTGAGAAACGCAGAGTCACTGTGGCGACAGACCAGAATTAACAGGGTGTTCCAGTACCTCCTTCTCTAAGGACGGATTCCAGAAGTCCCATTAGAACACATTGACCTAGGGTGGGTGGAGGGGAGCCAGAGGAGAGACAGGAACAGGGCCCTGGGGCACCGGGCTCAGGACCTGGGGTCTTGGGTGGCAACGGGACTTAGGAAGCTGGAGACAGTTTCATGGTGCAACTTCTGCACGTCCTTTGATTCAAGAATTATGCTTATGGGAATACCCCAGTCTAGTTAAGTCATATTATTTCCCTAAACTATTTGTGTGCATGCTTAAAGAGATAGTCAGATAATAGCCAGACATTTTTGTCATCTCCGCCATTTGAATCCTCACTCTTTAGCCCTAACGATCCCCGGCTGGTCTAAATGGTACGTGAGTTTTTATTACTTCATTCAAACGGCAATTTACAAAAATAGAACTATTATATGGATTTTTTTTAAATCATTAACCAGAAAACGTACTGGTACTATACATATTGTAATTGAGATAAGACACAATTGATATCTGCTCACATATTGTGGAGTTTTTTTACTTAATAAAGGATGTTTTCAAGTTGTTTTAACTTTTAGGACAAGGGTCATGGACTTATATTGGCTTAAAACCATATTTTAATTAAAGATACGTTAGAGTTTTTGACCAGTGCTATGGATCTGATTCTTCTGTTTGTGTGCATGCATGTGAGGTTTCATGCAGACGTGTGGATTACTCCCTACACATTCCTGCTAATGGTGTCACAGTGTTCCACTTATCTACAGGTGCTGGTAAAGCACCAAAAAACACAGCCATGTGCAGTAAAGAACTGAAGCCTGCTCTACACATGGATGTAAAGAATACAGGTTTACACTTGGAAAGATAAGTGTGTTATTTAGAAGAAAATACATCCAGCCCACTTTAAGACCACAGTTTTGGAGAAAGATTTACATGAAAACTCGACGGGGTATCTTTTGAAAAGTTTTTAAAACGGTGATCCGTCTGGAATGGCAAGGTTTTTTTTAACTTCCCTGACCATTTGAGTTTGAGATCTTGTGATATATTTATAGTATATTTCCTTGAAATGCAATCCACTTTGCTGGCTAATCCAGGAAAATAAATAACTAAAATCAAATTACTTTATCACATTAATTAAATAATCCTGTGAATCCAATCCAATCCCGAAGGACCAGGGCCTCTTCTCACAAGTGACCTGCAAGCATTGGTACCAAATGGTAGCAAAAGCACTCTTCCCAAGTAGGCCTAATTGTTGATTGCAAATTGTGAGTCTGGGTCTGAAGCAACGGGAGCGAAAGTGATCTTGTGTTGCCAACTTGCTGATTTCCAACATCGCTAAAACAGTTATCACAGAGGAGATGGGATGTGTAACACCTCTGCCGGCTCACAGGTTTCTTTTGTTTAAATGGTATACGTCATCATATCTGCCAACCAAGGGACTCAAGGTGTACGCAACATGGGAAAAGCAGGAGCACACATCACCAGATTTGATAGAAAAGGATGCCATGAGACCGAGAGCTTAATCTGCCGGGGTTACATGCTGAGGAAAATTGACTGCTATTGCAATTGGCGGTGCATCAACAGACGTGGTTGATTTAGGAGGTCTGTCTAATTGTACCACAGTGAAATGAATCAGCGCAGCCCCGTCCCCCACCAAGCATACAGCCAGTGATGAATGTCAGCTGATTGACAGTGATGAAAAGGGTGGCTGAGATTGATGAAAAGCAGCACAGCTACCGGTATTCAAATGAAAAGAGGAAAGAATATGTTGGTTTGTAGAGCGCTGGCGGAGCTCTGCAGCACTAATGTTATTTTTCTCAAACCTATAGCTGTGAAAGAGTTATTGAAAGAACAATCTGGGGGGGGGGGGGAATGATGGGGTTTTGAGGGAGACTTTGCATTAAAATTGATCCAACATAAGCATGTCAAATATCTGTTCATGTGGGACCCGGCAGCTGACGGTAAGAAGCTAATACATTATATAAAATTTCAGAGACTTAACATGCAGATATAACACAAATACAGGGAACATTTGAGAATGCTCCCTATATTTGTGCTATATTTGCCAAGTTGCTGGACGTAGCTTCATATTTACTGATATGATACATATATTCTCCCTTTTTTGCAATAAAATCATATTTCCCAAAACGGCAAACTTCTTTTTTAACCACCAAACAGTTATCTTTGCGGTCTGAGCAGGTGGCATTTTAATTTCACATAGAGGATTTATAACTTTGACCCAGGAAACATCCATTTTTTCTTTTGTGTTTTGTTTTTGATATGTGTCGTTTACAGAATTACAAATATGCAACATGCTCTGGCTACTTAGGTTTTGGGTTCAATGGTCATATAATTGTACTTGCAGATGAGAGTTGCTTTACTCTAACAAAAAAACACAAACAAATGTATTTATATTATTGAGTAGATATTGTAGGGAATTTTAAACCTTTAAAATGTGACCTAACAAAAACAGCATTTGAGTCCCTCTAAGCAGCCCTACATCATGATATATGGACATGTTTCCTCTGGTATTGGTTTACCAGCCTAATGAAAGCTGAAAATTAATTTACCAGGACGTTGTAGGTCAGTTCATCACTAAGAAGGCTAAGTGGTGAGAACCCCCTGGGCCTGAGTTGGGACACGGGGTCACGCCCCCACGTCAGCGAGAATGTACCCTGCTGAAGTCGTTGAATACCAGCTTCTGGGTAGCTGGTCTGAAGCTGAGAGAGGGAGAGAGAGAGAGAGAGAGAGAGAGAGAGAGAGAGAGAGAGAGAGAGAGAGAGAGAGAGAGAGAGAGAGAGAGAGAGAGAGAGAGAGCTCTGGCTTCAACAGGGAAAGAAAATGGAGAGAGAGAAAAACACAGACCATTTAGCCTGTTTATCGTCTTTCTTTTTATCTATGGATTTAATGACAAGTTTCACAAATGATTTAATGGTGATTTGATAATAAATGAACAGTGTAGCTGACCATTTGGTAAACAGAGAGAGGATGTAATGTTGGGTCTATGTACTCATTACACCCACACTTGATTGTGGCATTCATTGATTTAGATTGGAATCCATCTCTTTTTTATTTAAATTGTTTGCAATTAATGCGTTTCTCTGTTTAGCGTTCTTTAGAAATGGATGCCACATTACTTTTTTATGTTCAGCCATAGTGTTTTAATGTATTTCATTTCAGATCACTGCATTTTATCTCTTTGAGATTGTTGAAGATGCACACATTCCAGCACTGAAGTCACCTGTCCTTCACGTGCATGAGCGAGGTCATAAGTAGTGTTGCTCATCATGTCATCCATTATTGATTCAATTAATTAGACACATAATTGAAGTTTATGATGAAAGACATGGTTCAATTTCTCTGCACTTTATTTAATGTGCATTAATCTGTCGGTAAAAAGGTTTCCTGTATCAACGGATTAGTTTAGAATTGTGTTGATTTTCTCTCGAGCTCCTGAAACAACAACAAGCCGAGAAACTCGATGTCATCATATGGGCGAGACACGAGGAAAAGAAAGACATCAAGATTAAAGAGAATGCTTTCTCTCCGGTTCTTTTCTTTAAATGACCTTAAAGTCTCAATCATTTTTTGACGGGAGACTTTTATTTGTCTGCTCTCTATCTTTCATTCACATACTCTCAGCTTCCTGAATGCATTAGCATAAAGAGAGAAACACGTTTTTTTTTTTTTATGTAGCTTGAAGCCGTAGTTGAACTTTACACTGCGCCATTAAAACTGATATTTTTGTTGTTCTGCTTTACAACTCTGGCACAAGAAAGTACGGGTCCACACTCTTATTTTATGCAGAACGCAACACGGCAATCAAAACATTGCTGCAGTGGTTGAGTCGAACAAGTTACCACTGCAGCATCAAAGGCTGGAGAAGTATGCTTCTCATTTGGGACGCAGTACAGTTTCCCTTTTGCGCATTTTGAGTGTGTATGCATATATGTGTATGTGTTTGTACTTAGTGCATCTTAATGAGCGATAAAATAAATGGCACCAACCATCTGAGCTGTTATTGTTAATCAGAGAGTTAATTTGATGTACGGACCAGATCCTGTGTTTTTCTCCCAACTGCAACATTATTTCCAACGCTGAAACCTCGAGGAAAGAAGAAATATTATTTATTTAGTTCATTAAATTTTAAGTGCTTGTAAATTGTTTCTGTTCTTACAATCATGATCGTATCTTTGAGCTGTCACGTTCTGTTTTGTGAGTGAACACAAAACACACAGTCTCGCCTAAACACGCTAACATATATCATTTAGAAGTGTTCAACATGTTACTGAACTCGGCGGCAGGTTTTACTGCTTCCTCCCCAATGAGCTACGATGTCAGGCTCTAAATTACTTGCTGGCTCCACAAAAAAGTTTGATGTGGTAAGTTTATGAGTGTGAAAACGGGGCATTGCGGTTGTGTAGACAGGGCAGATGTAATCCATCACCACCACACCTTGCTTACAGAGAAGAGCAACGCAAACCTCATCTGTATGGTCGCATGAACATTCACACAGTGCATAAAGGCATGTGCTTTTATTTAAAGAAAATGTCTGGTGTATTATTATGAATACAACGTGAGACTTATTTTCAAAGTTTTTTCGATATTCTTTGATGTGTCACGACGACGTCTCAATCCTTGTCCTCTCAGACATATTTGGACATCATTTGACACAATGGACAACATCAAAATCAAATGTCTTCAGATGTTGGTTGGTCTTTAAAACTGTGTTGAACATTTTCCAAAAAATCAATACAGGGAGAATGTTTTACATCAGAGTTAAAGTGCAACAATTTCCAAATCAAAAGTACACTGGAAACCTGATTCACGCCTTTAATTCAAGCCTACTCGATTACTGTAATGCACTTTTTACTGGCAGCCCCAAAAGAAAACTGCAATGCTTCAGTTCATTGAAAACTCTGCAGCTTGCCGATTAGCCAGAACCAAGAAGAGAGAGCATATCAAACCAGCCGAGGATAAATAGGCAAATACCAGCCAACAGAGAGCGACGCCGGAGCTAAATCATTCAGTTAATGGGATTTCACCGGGGCTGTCGATACAGAGAGGATGCCTCGCCATTGCTCTGTGTCACCATCTTAATGGCTGCCAGATCAAGAGACGGCAGGAGGGGGCTTCGGTTGGCTGGATACGGATGAAGGGAAGAGAGAAACAAGACAGAGTAAGATCTTAGCGGAGAAAAGGCAAGACGGAGGGAAGAGCAATGTTCAAGTTGCAGCTCAGCTGGGTGGCTTTGATTGGCAGCAACTTCATTGGTCTCCGATGGATACGGACACACTTTGCATCTCCTCATTATACTGAGTTCAACTTTAGTAAACTCTGAGTGGCAAGGTTGCATCGTCCTTTTTTGACCCCAATTTGCACCGGCAACATTCAGCACAAATATTGCCTTATTCGCACATCCATTGATTCTATTTGTGCACGCAAGGTGTCCAAAGAAACTAGTAGCAATTGGGGCTTCCTCAAGACCTTGTGGTCTAAAATGCATAACATTTAATTGTAACATATTGCATGTCATCCCTCTTGCTCCCTAGCCTGGATTTACTGTCAACCAACAGGTCTGCACACAAGCACTGTGAAATAACACTTTGGGTACATCAATTGAGTTCAGGAGATGCAAAATGACGTCTTTGTGCAAATAATAATCATTTTCAACATGCCAACTCACAACTGCTTCTTTGCCAAAGCCAAACATGCAGGCACACAGTATTCAAAGACAGTAAACATGAACAGGTGTAAGACCTCTCAGTGGCGTTGGGATACTTGGAGTCCTTGACATGCTCGGGTTGACCCTTGAACTCTGTCTACTGTTTCCACTCCAGGACTGGCTGAGTAAGTTTGGCTACCTCCCGCCCCCTGATCCAGTGACTGGTCAGCTTCAGACCAAGGAGGCCCTGACCAAGGCCATCAAAGCCATGCAGAAGTACGGAGGGCTGAAGGAGACCGGAGTCTTGGGTATGTGGCTCAGTTTGTTGAAGGGAATCATGTGGGATGTTGGTAGTTTGGCTGGTTGGAGAGGAATGAATGATGTCCAATTAAGAGCACTACCATCTCTCGCCTCCTCTCCTCTTAGACCAAGCCACACTGGGCCTAATGACAACACCCAGATGTTCTTTACCAGATGTCTCTGAATCCGAGGTGACAGTGGGCCGCAGGAAACGAAGCCTGACTCCTCAGAACAAATGGAAAAAGAGACATCTGTCCTGGAGGTAGGAACAATTACTTACATGTATAAAGTCTAATAGATGCCATGTTGATACCGCTACAATACTGTATGCAACAGAGGGGGAAATCCGCTGTCTTCTTAATAGAAAAACTGATACTATTAACCATGTAATATATAATGTCATTTTAAGTGATTGAACTTTTCTACCTGCCAAAATCTCTTCATTATTACATCCAAAGTAAAGAAAATTCATGAATAATTTGTACATCCCTTAATTGGATCCATCCCAAATGCTGTTCTACTGCAATTATATTGCACTGAAAATATAACTATCTCTCAAGTCTATCGTGATTACAATGAATTCTTAAGGTGACCCAGAGTCCCTCCAAAAACATATAAAAACATTAAAAACCATAGAAACTTTCTAAAGCACTCCCGTAACATAATCCCACTCTCCGGTGTTCAGCACCTGCAGAACTAGACGTCTGCTCACTCCGGCTAAATGCATTACTACTTTCTCATTGCCTGCATATTTCGTAAAAGCTTGCCAGAAGTTATCTATTGGAAAAAAGAGGCTTGTTTGAAATGAACTAAACATGACGATCAACAGAAGGAAAGTAGATAATGCTGCAGGCTTCCTGTGGAAAGGAGCCTGTGACTATATTTCAACTGCGGTGACTCCAAGCTGCGAACAGCTCCCATCTTCCACACAAAAACATCATACAAACTTTATAGATCTATCTTTCGAGGCCACATGTGGTGAAAGAAGAAGGTCAAGTGTATAATTCCCAAAAAGTAGAGGCTTAGTTACAGAGGGAGGTAGAAAAATATGGATTCATGACCACCTGAGAAACCTTAGCCTCTAGTGTCAGACAGCAGAGGAGGACGTCGTGAAACATAGTTGGTCTCACACCAAGCTAGCAGGGATGATTTAACAATAATCTGCTATAAACTGATTTGTGGTGCAGAATATGAAAATGCTCATCATTTCAAACTTCAGGATGAGAGTCTACACATATTTCTAGATGTTACATGCACAAGTGTTTATGCATTTGTCTCCATCATGGTGGAGTTTAACTTTCTTTCTCCATGTTGTACCGCTCATAAACCGTGAACCCGTTAGCTAACGCCACCTTGACATATAACACGTTTTGTCACCGGTCCAGCGAAGCACCTTTTGTATTCACAGCACTCGGCTTCAGATGCAAAGAGATTTCCATATGATACAGACTTTTAGTAAAGCCTACCAACAATAGATTCATATTCTGTCTAGTTTGGCTGCCACCGTAATTCTCTGGTCATGCTTTGGGCTTGTCTGTTTCCGCCGACAGCGTGGCACTGCCATAGTGATTTCCTCACTGCTCGGTTTGGAACATTATTTTTATCATCCAATATTTCACGCTATCTTTGCTTTATTAGATTATATAGCTTATCAGGGCTGGCAGAATTTAGATAATGTTCCAAACATCTAATGAGTCAGATGCAATCTGACATCCATATTAAATATTAGTATTTTCATCCACCACATTAAAGAATAGTACAACATAATTATTGCATCAATATATTATTTATTATTTTTAATTATTTAGTTGTACAGCCTGAAGGCAAAGTATATGCATAACATCGGAGGGTAACATAATGTGTGGATAAATTAAAACACACAGTTAAGTCTTCATACTCATAACAGCGGCCAGCTCTGACCAATGGCTCCTTTTGTGGATTTTGAGCTTGTCGTGGTTAAATGTTGTGCCTGGGCCACGAATAATAGTGACACTCACAGGAAATATACCTTTCTAAAACGTTATATTTCTACGTACAAAAGAAACTGTTGAGCTAACATCAGCAGAGTAACATGAACTACTTTAGTACTTCGAAACAACGCAAGCTACTGAAGGTTATTTTGCTTATTTAACAGTGAATAAATACCTACCCGGCTGCATAGGATCATTGTTGCTCATTAATGTCATTGTCTTCGGTCTCGATTGGTCGGCCGTGTGCTGGTTCACTCGTATACTGGGGTCTCCAGGCTTCAGCTTCTATCTTCATCTTTTTAACCTGCCTCTGACGCTCAGTCAGTTTGACATCCTGGATCTATTCTTCAAAACGCATATTACAGACTCATCTGTCTTCTTTTCTCCGAAATCGAATTTTCAATTCACAAAAATTCAATGATATGAATTCAGGGAGGGCAGTTAGCGACAGTGTGGGCTCCATGTTTTCACTGGCTGCTTGACAGATTAGCACCAGGGGGACGAGGTGTAACGAAGGATCAACTGCTGTAGTCCCCAAAGTCTAGGATGCTGACACAAAATACGATAGATTGTTCATTACCTGCTATTGGTTTGGACAGCAGGATTACACAACATATCCCAAACGTGTCTATTAGGTTTTATAACAGTGCATTCATAAGTGGGAGTTTGGTTAAGTGATCATACGGTAACTGTCATGTAAATTACATTACATGTCATTTAGCTGACGCCTTTATCCAAAGCGACTTACAATGATGTTACATTCATACACCGTAGACACAGCTACAGGGAGCAGATCGACTAGGTTTTGAACCGCCAACCCCCTGATTGAACGATAGACCTGCTAACCACTCACACATAGTCGCCCCATATTAACAGCAACATCAGTTGGTTATGTTATTCATGCCATCATTGCAAGAGTTTCTCAGTTGTGTTACTTGTGCACTGGATGGTTATTGAGTTTGTGCTAATGCCACAATGATCTGGATGAAATATGTTTTTTTTCACACAAAAAAGAGTAGGTGCTAGCAGCGGGAAACGGCAAAGTAATATGCTTGTGTTCCCAATGCTCTGATTAAAAAATAAATACATAGCTCTACAACAAAGAGGAATGCAAAGTATTGCACTGCTGCATAGTTCTATTCATGTATTCAAATACTTTGAATTGAACACTGGCTTTTATTTGGGTATTCGCAGTAACCAAGGCTTTCAATTCCTTAAGCGTTTAAAATGTGACACGTTATCTCGTCCTGGATCTCACAAAGGTTTTTCCGCACCATTATGTACGGACTGTTAATTATATTAACTTCCAGTTGGAAAACAAAAACTTGCCCGACACCTGATTTAGCTCACCTCGGCACAGTCGACCACGTCTCTCCGGTTGGCACTTCACACTCTCCTCTGCATGTACACACACATCAATCACGTCATTGTGTTCTGAAAATGTGCAGAGTAGGAGGTGGTGAGTGTTATTTCATGGGGGGAGAAAAAGAAAAGATAAGGGGTTAGGCTAAGTATGCATTGATTTTAAGGACTGGGATTCAAGTAATGTGTTTTTTCCCGCAATAGAAATATAAGTAAATTATTTTTGTGATGATGTCTGCAAGTCTTTGTGCCAGGGCTGAGCCCTTAATCCCCAATTGAACCGCTTAACTCTTTTTCTCTTCCTCTTACACACACGCCCATACAACACACTGCACTCAGCCAAGTATGTTAGAGCCCAGTTGTGTAGGAGTCCACCGTTGGCTCGTTATCTCTTACTTTTGGCCCATTATCACAGCAGACAGCCTGGCAGTCATTAGCAGCCCGACTGATAACTCAAGCGGATAGGTGGGTAGAAAGCTCAGAGAAGAGATTGGGATGAGGATAATGAAGAGGAAGCAACACAAACAAGCAGCAAACATGGAGAGGAAGATTGAAACTTTCCCCTCTACATCTATTTAGTCCGATACAGTGGGTGGGTTTCACTGACTAAATGCTGGGTTTAAAAATCCCCAACTCTCTCTCTCTCTCTCTCTCTCTCTCTCTCTCTCTCTCTCTCTCTCTCTTTCTCTCTTTCTCTCTTTCTCTCTTCAGACTTGTCATCTTTCTAATGAAGCCAATGAAGTGAGCGCGATAATTAGCGTTGTAGGAACATGAATAGACACTTAATTACAAGAAAAAAATCCATCATAGATGTAAATTCACAGGGGGTTCATGCTCTTAACATTTTGCGGCATTTATATTGTTATTGTTTTAGCATGCCCTGAAGCTCAAAGCCATTGTTTTGTGAAGCCTGTACGGTGGCGCCTCGTGCTTTGAAACCACTGAGAATGATTTAAAAACAGTAAAGACACATTCAAAGTCCAAGGCAGTCGCTAATGAGAATATTTAGTACAACCCATGGTCATAACTCAGCAGCAGGGGTCCATCGATGTACTAATTATAGCCATAGCTCACAGTTGTTAGCGAGTGTTTAGAAATGCCACAGCTGTATCCAATAGCCCCGGTATGGTATAGTCGTAAAAGCAGCTCTGGGACTATAATAATTTAAAGCTGTTAGTGGTAATGGCCACGCATATCACAGCATGACAAACTTCTTTTTTTCATTATGTTGTTCCTTTGGCACCTATGAAATACTTGGAATACGTCTTATTAATTATTCAACCAGGTAATTCACTGGCATATGCATTTTAAGTGTAATATTCAACAATATCAACAAGTTGAATGATTTAGGATTCCATACAGGCCTAATGTTTTATTTTGGCCTGCATTGGGAGATGTTGTACAAGCAGTGTGCCCTGAGGGCTAAGCGAAGACGTCTATCGTATCCCCACTGGGGCCATGTGGCTAATCAGGAGTAAGATGATCATCTTGCCTGATTTACTGCGCTGGTCACAACACTCAAAAGCTTTGCTAGCATCTGTGTGAGGCTGAACTGAGCTAAATGCTAACGTCAATGTGCTAACATGCTAATAATGACAACATGCTAACTTTTAGTATGTTTAGCTTCTTAGTAGCCTACAGTTTAGGCTAATGGGTCAGGTATTTTTTCATAAAATAAACAATTCAACAAACTAAAATGTTTACAGATCCAAAGGAAAAGAGGATCACTAACATTTGGGAACTTTGGGGACTCCCCCCCCCCCCCCCTCCCTACAATGAATAATTTTCTACTTCTTTTCACACAGATGCGCTCTTTAGATGTTCAACATCGGTATGTTCGTTCCGCTCACGGACAGCTTTTGGTACACATATTTTTAAATGGTTAATAGAAAAGTGGAATTATACGCAAAGCACCAGGTGGGAGAATTGCACAGGAAACAGGAATTGCTGTTATTTATTCAAATGTTTTGAAGTGCTACCAATTACTACATTCCCTAAAATGCTTTCTTGTTTACATGTTATTTGAACACACTGAGTTTTGCACATCACTGCTGGACTCCTTTTTAATGAACTATCCTGATAAGTAATGTTGAAATCGTCTAAGTCTGGGAAGCGTGTCCCTTGAGTGCCTCTCATATGTGAGAGCTACCTCTATTACTGTATCGGCCAATCACCAAAGCAGTCATTGTGTCCGTATCACAAAGCGGTCCTGCCACACACAAGTGTGTATTGACTTATAGGGGGTTGGAATCCTGAATGTGTATCTCCCTGCTGCCATTTGAGGCCACCAAACTGGAATGTTCTTTGTGAACCTTAGTAATAACTATAACTATTGTTGAGTGTTATCTTATTAGGATCCCATTATCTTTTTCTCCAGAATTCCCATTTCCATCTCCGATTTGGTGACTTTGATAGTCCCGATAGACGGAGAAAGGCGGAGAGAAAGATTTGTGGCGAGAGGGAAGGCTCATGCAGAGCCTTTTAATTTAATGTCTTTCATCTTCAGCCTGAATGAGTAGTGTGTGTGTGTGTGTGTGTGTGTGTGTGTGTGTGTGTGTGTGTGTGTGTGTGTGTGTGTGTGTGTGTGTAAGAGAAGTACGAGGTGTTGTTGATCATACACAGCATGACATGCACAGCAAGAGTCTGTGTCTGTCATTAAACCATTTTCGTGTTTGTGAGTGTGTTTGTGTCGCTACATGTGTGCATCTACAAACGCATATGAGCAGATGAATCACCGTCTGCATGCGAGCTTTCAATTTTCAGAGTAATCAGCTTATGTCTATGGAGGGTAGCGCAGGAGGGGAATATGACTGTGTGTGTGTGTGTGTGTGTGTGTGTGTATGTGTGTGTGTGTGTGTGTGTGTGTGTGTGTGTGTGTGTGTGTGCGGCTGTACGTTTTGATATCAGCTCATGTCTCCCAGGAGCAGCAGAGCCGCAGGAGCCTGCAAAGAGGCGGACGACGGGGCGCAGCAAAAGAGTCTTAGAGTTTTCTTCATCAGGTTCTCTCTCTCCCTCCATCCATCCGCCTCTCTTCATCTGAATCACCACTCTGCCTGTGTAGTGTGTGTGTGGAACAGGTGAATTAAACATTTCAGGCACACAGGTCCACACACACAATCTTCTCGCAGTCTTTCCATATATAAGCTAAGCTCCTACAGCACGTGCGCCGTTTTCCCACTATTAAGCCTCCTCATTTGTCAAATGACGGTGGAAATCGGGCCGTGGAACTTAATAGGTCGAGAGAGAGAAGTTTGCACGTTAATGAGCTTTCCCTCCGTCCAACTCATTTCAAAGACTGTTAAATGACTTTTTCCTAATCCTGTCCCATCCCCACAACTCACATTCTGCATGGACATGTGAGTGGACTAGGGACCTGGACATCACAACAATGAGTGATATTGCATTTCGAGCAAAAATCTGTAACTTCTGTTGTTGTCTTTGTTACCTGAAATTATGTTTTGGCCACAGTACATGTTGGTGTGTGTGTGTGTCTGTATGTGTGTGTGTGTGTGTGTGTGTGTGTGTGTGTGTGTGTGTGTGTGTGTGAGAAACATTGAAATCATGTCAGTCAGCAAACTGTACTGCTGATTTCAATGTTGATAGACATTTCTTAATCGTAGAGTACAGAAAGCGCCTACAGCCTACTGGCGTTGTGCAGGATTGTTTATTTCATAGACATATTAATGCAATGTTGTAATTTGCTATCCAGTACCTCATCAAATTCCAGGTTGGGATGATGGAGGGGCATTTATGCACATGTGCAATTAAAGTTGGCTTTTTCATAACCAAACCAAGATCTTACCGTAACCACAGCCAATGTTTTTTAGTTGCCAAACCATAATTATACCTCACCGCAGTTTACTTTTCCACAACCACAATCTTTCTCTGACCCTAAACAAATCACAGCTGCCATTCACAGATATTGCAGAAAGTCCATGAACAGCGGTATCGGTTTAGCAGAATCCTCCATTAATGATGTTCATACTTCCAATGACTCACTGGAACATTTCTTAATGGAGCCCTTTCCCTCCACAGCTATTATTAGTAATTTGAAAGATGTTCTCTCATCAACAAGCTATCATAAAGCAGCAGCAAGTGCATCTGGACTGTTTCCTGCCCGTGGCTTCACCTCTCAGGCTTCATTCAGCCTTCTCACGCTCTCAAGAAAACATCATGTGCAATGTTGGTAAAAGGGTCAAAAATAATTCATGTTTCAAATTACATTTGACAATGTGTATTATAATATCCTGAAACTAGAACGGGCACTCGGTAGAGAGCATATCTTCGCATATCACAGGATTGGGCATTGAATTATGAACATGTTGGCATTAGTTGCAGCCAATTGGATAGAAATCGACTGTGCTATGGTAAAAAGAAGATTTTGACCTTTTCATGAGCTTGACCTTTGACCCGATCAATCCCAAAATCTAATCAAATGGTCCACGGATAATAACCAATCATCCCACCAAATTTCATGCGTTTTGGTTTAATACTTTTTTATTCTATTAACTAAAAAAAAAAAAACGTATGTGAATAACACGCACGCCAGACGCACGCATACAAATACACGGCGATCAAAACATTACCTTCCACATTTTCAATGCGAAGATAACAAAAGACCCGACAATCGGACCTCAGTACAAGCTACGGCAGCCAAGGACTTTGGTTTATATGCAATCGGTTTAACAAGAAGAATAGATACATTTTCTATGTTTCAGTGAATGTGAATATATTTGTTGGCAGAATGAAGCCATATTATAAAATAGTACAGACATGAAAAGCGTATTTCTTGTTCATGTTTTACGAATAACCTTTATCATGGTGATGTATTTGTCATAATGTATCATTTTGTACTGTAAGTTGATGTAACTGCCGATGGAGGAAAAAGCTTCCATAAAGTTTCATTCTATTAAACCACATATTTTAATGCCAAGCCCCACCTACACCCATCTATACCTCTCTCTCCCTCTCCCTCTCTCTCTCTCTCTCCCCCCCCCCCCACACACACACACACAACATGAGTTAAAGAGCTTTTGTAATGAGGTACATTTCTTCTCGGGTGAGGAAAAGGAGACATCACATACTTTGTCAGAGATGGAAATGTGTGTGTGTGATCACGATCCCTCTGAGTGTAGTAGCCCGGAGAAACGCTGGAACTCAAGCAACTCGTCATACTCGTAAAGAACAAACTGATTCCGACTAAAGTTTGAACTAAAGTTAGAAGTGTGGAAGATGGGGAGATGTCAGACATATTCCTGCCAAAGGAGGCTGAGTGTCTGATTTTGAGTCCCTCTTTTGCTCCCCCTCCCTCGCGTTGTGGCAGGTCTCTCGTTCCCTTTGCTTCCTCTTTGTCTTCGTCTTACCTGCATAATCCTGTACAGTCTCTCCTTCAGTTTATCTACATCTCTTCTGAAATATAATATTGAGTGTCACCAATTAGAATGAATAAAAAGGCTAGTAATGTGATCTTTAAATTGTTGCGACGGCATTGCACCATTCAGCCTCAACTCCAATCACTGCCTGTGTGTGAGTGGGTTGTTTGTGGAGTGTAAGTATTTACTCTCAAACCCCTGTGAAAAGCTGTCAGAGGAGACTTTGTTTTGTTTATAGATATTGTCAATAACAAATGCAATGAGTCTGAATCCCAAACTAGGAAATGCTTGAAATACCGAGGAGACAAAAACGTTGATGTTTTTTGTTTTTTTCACATACTGTATTGGATTCATCTTTGTTTCATCAATTTGTTTTTGAGAATGCCAGAACAAAGAGTTCCGCATTAAACAGTTAAGATGAAGAAGCCAGAAAGATGAATGAGTCATTGAAAGCATCATTATGAACCGCTGGTGTACCTACACCGTGACCAGAGATCCGAGGCTGGTAAATGAGCGAAAGAAAATTGGGAGAGTAGCTGGAATTTTTAAAAAAAGATTCACCCGTCATCAGAAAAAAAGTCCTTAATCATGAAGGATGTGGGTATGAATTGAAACAAATCTCAAACCAATGATTTGCTGGACAGGAACTCAGCTTTCCATTTAAATAAAAGAAGGAATGGGAATAACTGAGGGCTGAGCAGAGTAGATGTGTTTACAGTCCAGCCAAACAAACAAACTCACATTGTTCTAATTATAATTAGATAATAATTAGCCTGTTTCCATTATGCCATAATGATCTGATTTCGTTCTGGAGGGGAGAAAATGTCTGTTTGATTTTGAGGGGAAGACATTTCTTTAAGGATTTAAAATAAGCCGATTCTCTCAAAACTCAAACGTTCACGGCTTCTTAATATCCTTCCAGACATCAGCGCACTCTTAGCGGTCCCCCTCTGCTCCGTCTCTGTCTCCTCATTCTGAGAGCCACTGGGTTGACTATCTGTAATATAGAAATATTTGGATCTCATGCTTAGTAGGAACCAGTAGATCATGTTAAGATACGCTTAACGAATGAATTAAAAACTCAAAGCCAACATAAAATCAGTGTTTCCCTCGAGTGAAAGACAATTCCCTTCTTAGCCGGTTTATCTACACATACTGGAAAGTGACCGCGGACTGCAGTGCACTCGCCTGCAGAGATTACAGTCTGTATTCACCTGCACTTCACACACATTTTCTTTTTTCTTACCTCTTGCAAATTGCAGCATGAATGAAAAATGTGGGTGTTTTGACAGAAGGTCATTGTTGTTGTTTTGGTGCAGCTACATGCAGGAATTGATGTTCTCCCGAGGTTGCCTGTCACCATTCCACTTCAGTCCTGTCAGTATATTTTTCGCTTCTCACTATAGACGGATATATTCTGTTTATTGATATGTGTGGGACGTCTTGCCTCGTAGTATTAAGGTATGTCTCACGTCTGTCTATAACAATCAATATGTGAATCAACATATGTTTATGTTCAAGAGGTCAAGATGGTTAATTTATTGTCAGCCATTACATTCTTTTTTATTTATTTAAAATTATTTTTTTTATTTTTATTTTTTTTATGGGTTGCTTTTAACTATGTTTTAATCGGTTTTATTTGTTTTTACTATCTGTGTGGCACTCTGAGATTCTTGAAGGAAGAGTGCGATAAAGAATAATAATATATATAATGCATTATTGATTAAAATCAAGCTGTCCAAACGTGCACCTTCGAAATGTTAAACATACGTATACCTTAAAGTACCGTTGGTTATTTGTATTATGTATCGCGACAATCGGCAATGCAAATTTCAGTTTCAATGCTGTGACTCTCTCTCTCGGTAGATTTCCATATTTAAATGAAAAATAAAGCTCCGTCATCACAAAACTGCTTATTTTTAAGCGTCTCTCAAGGCCAAGCGCCTCGATTACATGTCCAACAGCAGCCTGCAGTGGCCAAATCGCTTCTTGTATTCATACAAGTGGAGAGAAGGAAGTTAAGGGTGGAGGAGGAGGAGGAGGAGGAGGAGGAGGAGGAGGAGGAGGAGGAGGAGGAGGCGGCAAAGAAAGGGAATGACAGAGAAGGAGAAGGGGTAAACAAACTTCTGGATGACTTTCTGTTTGTTCCTGTCCTGTTTCTACCGTCACTGACACAAAGTCAAAATAGCTTGAGAGATGCCAAGTGTGATAATAGGGAGGAAATCAAATATGGGAGGAAAGGAAAATCCAGCCACAATCTATTCCAATGCACTTTGTATTCTCTATTTATTATCAGGATGTGTGAGCGGCGGGGGCACTTAACCATGAAATACAAAAATCAATGGAATCACTGTATGCAAACATCATTTGTTTGTTTCTGTGCAGGTCTGTCCCAGTGGCAAACATTGCACAGTTTGACCTTTATGCGTTTCTACAATTCAGAGCTCTCTCTCTCTCTCCATCCTCCTCCCCTCCTGCCAGTATCGACTGCTGCACCCAGCTTCCTTTCTCCACTTATTTCTTTTTTCCGTGCTCAGCTCCATCTTCCCCAGACATTTTCCTCCCGTGTCCCTTCCCCATTCATCTGTGATGTGTCACCCTTACATTTGACATCCTATTATCCTGTCTCCTGCCATGGATTTTACATCCCTGACCCTTTCCTCCATTTTTTTGTTCTTTTTCTTCCCCTCTTGTCTCTTGTCCGTCATCTCCTTTTCTCCTCTCACTCTCTCCTCTTTTATCCACTTGTACTTTGTTCTTCTGTCGAGTCTCCCATCCTCTCCCTTAATCAGCCACCTCTTCTCTCCTCTCCTTTCTTGTCATCTCAACTCCCCCGTGTCCTTATTTCTTTCCTCCACACCCCATCTCATTCTTCTCTTATGTAACACGATCTGTCCCCCTCTCCCCCTCTCTCTCTCTCTCTTCTCTCAGAGTGAGGACCTTCCCCAAGGATTCGGCCTCCCTGGGCCGGGACACGGTCCGAGCCCTGATGTACTACGCCCTGAAGGTCTGGAGCGACATCGCACCGCTGAACTTCCACGAAGTGGCCGGCAGTGATGCGGACATTCAGATCGACTTCACCAAGGCCGACCACAACGACGGGTATCCCTTCGACGGGCCGGGGGGAACCGTGGCGCACGCTTTTTTCCCCGGAGAGAGGTTCACAGCTGGAGATACACACTTTGATGATGACGAGGCCTGGACCTTCAGATCTCCAGGTGAGGAAGGCTGCAATCTCGTGGAAAACGTCTTTTCAACTGGTCCATCATTACAGCGTTTTCAATACTTTCTCTATTACATTGAAGCTTCTCAATATGATATTCAGAGCTTTAATACAGCAGTAAATAACTATGTGTGTGTGTGTGTGTGTGTGTGTGTCTCTGTGTGTGTGTGTGTGTGTGTGTGTGTGTGTGTGTCTCTGTGTGTGTGTGTGTGTGTATGTGTATGTGTGTGTGTGTGTGTGTGTGTATGTGTGTACATGTTAGTTCATGTGAATCTTCATTTATTGGCCCGCTGGTTAGATAATAGCCGGCGCTCTGCTGTGCGTTCATAGCGGTTATCACTGATCACGGCTCTGAATGTCGTATTTAAAACTATTCAAGCTGATTCCAACATGCATCCATTACTTAGAGAAAAAGTTCAACTAATTTGCTCGCTTGCCGTCTAGATTTCATTCACAATAGAAAACATTAACACCCGTGTCAAAAATCCAATGTGTCTGTTTGTTTTCCCTCCTTAACCCACGTCATTTCAGTTGAACTTTCTACGTAACCCTGGCAACAGCATCCCAAGCCTTTCATGTCGGTGAACTGAAGCTTTGATTCAGTGTCAAGGTAGTTTATTAACCACAGCCAGGATAATTAATCTCTGTTGGATTGTGTTATTATTATTCTGTTTTTACTCATCGACACTCAGGCGGTTCGGCCCATTCCCTTGAAACATATCCACGCAGTGTTTTTGTTTTGAGCCGTGTGGGCTAATAGATCGCTTTATGCAGAATTATCCTGAATGATCGGAGCAAATTACTTTCATCAAACAGTTTGGAAAGAGCGCGATTACCCGCTGAGGGAGATGTGCGATGAGGACAGCATGACAGCGTCTCTAAATGGAATTCAATCAGCTCTGCCAATCAAAGATGGACGAGCTCATATTAGAAATATCCATTATTCCTCGACAGCTCTGGAAAACACAACACAGGGCTTCGGTGTTTTGGCTAGAGAAGGTTACCTCCACACGTTCACTCACTTACCCTCCAAACATCAACACGATGTCTCATTCACTGCCGTCCTCTTTGCACCTCTGCAGGAATGTGTGTGCGTGGGCGTGCACACGTGTGTGTTCACTGGTGTAAATTAAATTACCGGTGGCTCAGCAGGACCATTAATCCCAAAATGTGATCTAATCGTCACATTCCCTCAACTTGTGGCGGTCTTGTCACTCAGCATCATCATCATTTCTGCTTTGCTCTTTTTTTCTTTTCTGTTTTTTAAAGAAGGGGAGCGGAAGGAAAGCAGGAAAAGGGCATGAGAGCACTACAAGTCCACTCATCCGTACGAAATGAGCGCACGGAGTGATGTCGTCGCGCTGAACGCATCGCCGGGCAGAGGCTGTCTCAGCGCGGTCACACGAATGACAACATGAATCATTAACTCTACTTTACTCCGACTTGCCTTCTTTAGTCTCCCTTTCATCTGGATGACTGGATTTAAAATGTCCTTCCGCTCTCCTCTGCTCAGTATACCTTCATCCATCCTTTCTGTTTGAAAGACGGATGGACGGCAGAGGAGAGAAAACAAACACGAGAGGTTGAGATGATTTGAGAAAATATTTGGAGGAAAAAAAAGTCCAGGAAGGAAGTTGTCGTTGGATGATGCTCTTGTACTTTATAACTCCTTTCAATTTGAATGCGACAAAGGCTTTTAAAAACTAGAACGGGCACTCGGTAGAGCGCATACCTTTAGCTCAGTAACTTTTTTGGTACCTTTGCATGACCTTGACCTTGACCTTTGACCCAATTGATCCCGAAATCTAATCAAATGGTCCCTGGATATTAAAAAATCATCCCAACGAATTTCATGCGATTCGGTTTAATACTTTTTTACTTATTTGAAGATTTTGACCTTTTTTATGACCTTGACCTTTGACCTTTGACCCGATCAGTCCCAAATCTAATGAAATGGTCCCCGGATAATAACCAATCATCCCACCAAATTCCATGCGATTCCGTTTAATACTTTTTTACTTATGCGAATAACACACACACGCACACACACGCACACACGCACACACACACAAATATGCGGCGATCAAAACATTACCTTCCACATTTTCAATGCGAAGGTAATAAATAAATAAATACAAAGCGATCAAAACATGACCTTCCGCATTCCCGAATGCAAAGTTAATAAGTTAATAATCTTAGGACACTGTCGAGAAGATTGTAGACGAAACACAAGTGTGTAAGCAGGAATACGTGCCAATATTTCTTCTTTGCGTTATCTCCAAAAATAGAGTGTGCTGTGAGCAGAAGCCACGGCGCTCTGACTCGGTCCATCAATACCAGGACACACACAAAAAAGAAATGCCATCCAGCATCGTGGCGCAAAATCCCATCAGGCTGCGTTATTGGCTGGGTGATAAAGCAAAGGCTTGATAGACGAGTGTCCTGAGGGAGCAATCCTGACCGAGGTAATTTAGCACTGCACTGTAATGGATATCGGCATACGGGTTATGTTATTTTAAAGCGACGCACTTCGGCTGATATGCTAAACAAATGAGCAAAAGGGTTGTTAGATATGTAGGTGATTAGTTATGTCACAGGGGAGCCTCGCAAAAAATATATTTTTTTATCATCACCTGTCACTTAAAGGGGACCAGGTGCCGTTCAGAGGAGGCACCGTGGGGGTCCGTGAGTAATGGGCCACATGAAGCTCGGTCTCTCCCCAAAGACATCAGAAGTGCTGCACACAGTGTGCAGGATGTATTGATGCTGGTGTTTTGCCTTTGTTCTTATATAGTAGCAAACCGTGCCTAAGCAGGGGAAGAGACATTGTTACCACCATATACGCCATATATATATCATCATATGCTGGAAAGACCCGGCAGCCAAGAAATGAAAGGGTGCCAAAAGTTTGCGATGCGTTCGCCTCCTCTGTTTCTGAGCAAAGCCGTTTCATCCTTCCAGGAGAAAAAAACAGAATTAGGCAACTTGGAAGCTTATATCTATTTAAAAATACACCCTTTTTTTTCTCACCGCATATCTTACACATCCCAAGGAGAGTAATTCCTGGAAGAGAGATGAATATGTGACAAACCCTGACGTGAATACTTCTTCCGGAGCTGGAACCAAAACGGGGTGCAATCTGTCAGCGAGCTGTAACTCCTGAAGCAGCTGCACTTACAGTAGGAGAGACGCAATAGAAGTATGCCGGTACACTCAGTGTGATGTGTAGATTATCCTGAGACACCGAGGTCAGGAACTAGTTCATGCAGCAATACTTCAAGGTTCAAGGTTTTTTTATTTTCCATCTGTGCCTAGACCAGCAGTCCAGACACATCGGAATTATTTTTGCAGGGCTCTCCGAGTCAACAGAGATACAAAACAAACACACTATAATAATAATAAGAAGAATATAATAACAATAGTAACAGTAATAGTAATAGAAATGTGAAAAATATGTTCTAAAAAGCACTGTACATAAAGTAAAGTGTATGCAGTATTATTTGGAACGGTCTTGTAATAGCAATATTTAGATTTTGATAGAATATTTGTTAATTAGCTAGTTGTAAATTGCATGATATCAAGAGCTTAGTTAGTCACTTGTCACACACAATAAGCAGGAAGTTCAACTCTCTGATGGTGCATGAGACCAGAGGTTGAATCGCTTGTTGTTTATCACAGATCTGAAGGATGACTTTAAATTAACGTTCTGTTTTTCCTAACTGGATTTGAAGTGTTGAAATGAATGCATGCCTGGCTTCTTCGTCTCCGTTTAATAACACTTAGTCACTTCCCTCTAACACGGGTAAGCCAAAAGGGAATTGTGTATTTAACGAGGGGACTCGGGATCAGACAAGCTACATGTTCACGGAATGGCTTTGTTTTCTTAATTAGTAACTACAAGAATTTCAAAACTTTGTTGTGATGATTTGGACTCTGAAATTGATTTAACAATGTGTTTAATATAGTTTCCAATTTAACCGATTTCCAATTTAACATGCTTTTATTCAGTTGTGTTATTGTCCATGAGAAAGGTCTGATGCAACGGAGCCGTGTGTGTACATGTGTGTGTGTGTGTGTGTGTGTGTGTGTGTGTGTGTGTGTGTGTATGTGTGTGTGTGTATGTGTGTGTGCGTGTGTCCATCCATCCATCCATCCCAGCTGGTGCGTCTTTGATGGGGCCAGGACCTCTTTGTGTGTCCCTCCTTTGTGTTGGCTGTGAGCCATATGTTACTGGACAGCAGCTCAACTCAATCTGGTCCAATTAGACCTCCCACCGGGTCACAGCAGCGCGTGCCACTGGGGGGGGGGGGGGGGGGGGCAGCTGCACAGATGTGGGTTTGGTTAATGGGGGCAGGGCAGTGAGGCCGGGCGCGGTCAAAGGTGGGCCCTCGTCTGGTGACTCATTTATTTCTCTGCCTCAATCATGGTGCTTTCTAAAAAACAGCAATGCAAATATATTTAATACATTTGTAGTTGAAGAGCAATCCAGTAAAATAGCTCAAACTTAACCTCAAACAACAGCAAAGTTGTTGCCTGCTATATTACATTACTTTTATCCAAAGGGACTTACGATAAGTGCATTCAACCATGAGTACAACCTCAGAACAACAAGAATCAAGATATTAAGATTTCTTCACGAAAGCCAAACTAGAAAATTACCATAAGAAGTATTCAAGTGCCACTGGAGCGCTAATCTGTTTTTATTCAAGGTATAGTCAGAAAAGATGTGTTTTTATTTTCCGGTGGATGATGTGAAGACTTTCCTCTGTCCTGATGTCAGCGGGGAGCTCGTTCCACCACTGAGGAGCCAGGACAGCAACCAGTCTGGATTTAGTCGAGTGATGAGCTCGATTGACCTGCCAGGAGGGCGGTACAGTAGTCTAGGCATCCATGTGCTCATATTCAAACGCCATGTTGATTTGACCATAATGCATGGAGGGAGACTGAAGGACGATGCTGCCCGTTGAGCTTGTCGAGTAAATTGGCCTTCGAGGTGGGAATCGTCATACCTGGTTGGATGTTGCTCTTTTTATGGATGGTGAATCCCATCAATACTCTCTCCTCAAACAACTTTAATAAGCCCCCCAAAAGAGCGCCGCAGACCTCCTCTTGTCTTCTGTGGTTCCTCTGTGTGTTCAGCTCACCTCTGGATTAGGATGCTCTGCTAAGCCCTTGGGATTTGCCTTCGCTCTCGTTCTGAGGCTGCCAGACTGGCACACTGAGGCAGAGCTGCAGAAAAAGTTAATTAAACAACTCTTAATTTCTTCAAGTCACACTCTGCCAGCCTCACCTTGCTGCTATCTCCCTACATCCTCCCCCAGCATCATCAACTGTATCCCTGCCTCTACGCGTCGCTCACGTCCTGCCGAGCTCAGCTCTGCTCCCACAAAGCTATCAGATTCGTAAATTGTTGTTCTTAGCAACTTTTTCTAAAGCACGCTAATCCCTTGAGAAGATGTAAACTTGTTAGGTCAGCCCGGTGGGTAAAACGTGAACGTCGGCGCTGCAGCAGATTGCAGAGCTGTGTAATCGTCTTTAGAAAAATGAACCTTATCAGACAAATCCGTAGCTGAGTAATTGCCTTTGCTAATTCCCTACCCCCGTCTCCTGGTGCATTGTTCTCTGCGGGACCCTTCATCCAAGTCTGCCATGGCCGTGTCCTCATGTGTGTGATGATGCTGAATGCTGGAATATTAAGCACCGCATTTAGCGGACTAGTCGGCCCCTGCTGTGTGATTGACGGCTCACCCCCCCATTAGGATTCGTGAGAGGGCGGAGTCCCGGTGGGACAAATAAGTGGAGGTCAGGATGTGTTGTTTTGGCTTTGATCCGCAGCGGATATATTCTATTAATTAGCTGACTGCCAACAATCTGCTTCTGCAAACTGATTACTCCGATTTAAAACAAGTTTCTTCAAGCGGGTACATTTTTCAAGATTGTGATCATGCATCATTGTGTAGATGATGTCTTCTGCAAAAGAAAATGAACAAAAAATAAGACCATAATAGGCAGATTGGACAGCGTAGTGCGACTAGATTATCATACATTTAAACTTCCTACCAGATAATACCTTTTATATCACATCTGATCACAGAATAGAAAACTATAACCGGATCAGAATCCAGAAACCATGAACAAACCACAAAGATAGAGCAGGTGAGGAGGCAGTTACTGGAGCCTTTATCTACTCAACTGTTTGGACTTATAACTTACTTATTTCTGGTTTATCTTTCCTCCAAAATAAAGTAGCACAAACTGATCTAGTTCTGCCATTATTTATTCTAGGAACATAATACAAGATATATTTTTTTTCCAAACGTGAGTGTGTTCGTCTCGTCGAGGCAACACAGCCATTAGGTTGCTTCTTGTCACCGTTGTTAGATGTAAGCTGTGCCAGTGGACTTGCAGTATGACCGAGTTTACACAATAACACTGAGCTGTGTTTGTGTACCTCCGGTGGATAAACATGTAAACACAGAGCTCTGTTAGGGCTCACTGAGCATGCAGGAGATAGCAGGAAGGGAGTATACTCTCGTGGCCTGTGGAAAATGTGTGCTTAAACACATGCTGAAGTGTGTATGCCATTACTATTATTTCAGATCGGTAAGAGGTCATCTCTAACCGTTGTCTCTCAGAGTTTCCGGTGCGCTAATTATCATCATGAAAAAAAATGGACGTGAACATTTAAATGCTCAATTGCAAAAAACAAATGTGCATTTTTTTTAATAAAGCCCCATTATGTAGTTTTTCCCTTGTAGTTCCCCCTTCAGGTATTTAACGTTTATTTCAGTGTCGTAAATACCCAGTTACGATAGATCAGGTGTGGTAAACCTCTGGCTCTCGAGTCATATATGGCTCTTCCGGTGACGCATATGGCTCTTTTGAGTTTGAGTTAAAAAAAAAAATCTCCGCCCGCAACTCTGTAATTTTCTCTATCACGCCAGATGACAGCAGAAGTAATGTCAGGTTATTGGTCGTCTCCACAGCAGCATGTCTCTCTGTCTCTACGCGTCGCGTAGCAGAGCAAATAAAAAGTCCCCTGTGAGGTGGACTGGACTATGTGACGTTGGTAATCACTGACAGAAAGCAGGTCCAAGTACCGGGCGGCTCCAAAATGTTACAGAGCGGAGTTTTCTCCCCACAGAACCCCGATGTCAATGACGGATGCGCAAATCTCCATATTAAAAGTCATTGTAGCGGCACAATATTGTTCAAGCTGTTATTTTAAGGTACGATTGTTACATAGTGTTGCTTTAAGATCAATAAACACGAGTGACACGATCGTAGATCGTTCACGTCCTTGTTAAAGTTTAGCAAAGTGGAGGCCGGAGAGTCTTTACATCATACCGCATCGCAGCTAATGCAGCGCTTGACTTCACTGTATTCATGGCACAACAAATGATCTGTACTCGGACCGGAGCCCAGGGGCGCTGCGTAAACCATCATTCTGTTGTGAGATATCGACAACATGGAAAAAGCTTTGCCTTCATTTACCATGAATGTTTGAGAAGCTGGAAGGAAGATATTGGTAACAGAGAGGGAAAGAATCCCCATACATGTTGAAATGTAGCTCATTATATCACCGTCAGCTAAATGTTGACAAAGCGGAGGACGAATGAGGCAACAACAACATAAACTGATTAATTCTGTGTAAGGTTGCTTCAGGCTCATTATTCAGTTTTCATAATGCCAATTTCTCATCAACTGTCTTGCATAGGGGCGAATAAACATTGTCTTGGCCATCTTAATAAGGAATTGGACTGAGTGGAGAGAGATATTTGCTACAGCCCATTTTGCCACTGAAAGCCTTATAGTCTTAACACCCATATTGCATTGTTATGATAACAATAAACACAAATACAACTTTAACGAATACTCCTCTAGAAATCGTTATAAAATACATTGCAATGCAGTTATAAAATATTGATTGCACGAAAAAAAAATTATGAAAACACAAAGCAACAATATATAATGTTATAATCTATATGCGTTATGCAGATACAGCAATATCAAGTACAGCCCTCCATCGCTTGTGAGGAAAACTCCCACGAAAACAACATTCATTTAAAAAACAATTGAAGATCTCTTACACAAATCAAGTACAAAATTGAGTTTGAAGTGCAACTAAATATTTATATTTAGCATTTTGGGGGGATCAGATGTATCGATGAGGAGCACTGCTAAGGGGAAGAGGCAGTTTGGCTCACATTATCCTGAGTTGCTTCCTGGAAAGGAGAGTTCAGGGCCTTGAGCAAGTTGGTAATGATGTTGGAAGCCAGTTTCTTGATGTTAGGTCTTTAAACATGATGACTATCAAAGTTACTTCAGACTCATGTTGACTGAGCCAGTCTTCTACAAACTTGCTGGCCCTGCAGGTAGAATCCAGGTCATCTACTGAAGGTTGTGTTGTTGTTTATGAGGTTGCCGTCTTTAAGGCCCTCTAAGATCAATGCCACTGTATCCTTAGATCCTAGTATTTTGAGGACTGTAGGATTGGAAGACAGAAAGAGTTTAGAGGTCTATTAAATGAATCCCCATCATCAGCATCATGCAGTGAGAGCACTACGGTTGAGAAAAAACTGCGTAATGGCTCCCTGGTTAATCCAGCGGAACAAAGATTGAACCCCAAAATATAAAGGAATTAAATAGTCTGGGGAGTTACACAAAAGTCCTCTCTGTCTCTCTATCTCTCTCTGCCTCCCTAAATGAATCTGGTTCATCCATCCAATTCTCTCTGCTCCTACTTTGTCCACAGGCATTACGTTCATTCTGTCAGCCTCCCATGGACCGTGAATATGATGACACAGTACATACTCTGTTCTGAGCCCCTACCCTCTCTCTCTCTCTCTCTCTCTCTCTCTCTCTCTCTCTCTCTCTCTCTCTCTCTCTCTCTCTCTCCTTTCTTTTGTCCACCTTTTCTTTCTGCACCATGTGCTCTTGGAGATTACACTTGGCATTTGCCTCCCGAATACCCCGACTGGGTACGATAGGCATGAGTGCACGTCCCATGCTGAGCGTACCGTAGGTTAACTGAAGGCTGCCCTCAGCTTAGCCACCAAGGAACCCTAAGCTAGCTTGGCTTGAGACGCTAGCTCTCCATATTTTAGCAAATCTAAATCTCCGAGCCCAGGTTTTGTCTTGGTTGACAAAGTCAGACAAAGAGTTTGGGAGGCTTTTTTTCGGTTTCTTGCTGAACATAGAGCGAAGGATGCTTTAATAGCCCGAAGCCTCTTCAGGTGTCTCTCCACACTTTCTGATTGCCAGCCGAGGAAGTCGGGCAATTTTACCATAGTTATCTCACAACACCACATGGCTAACAGCACTTAAAGCCTCCTGAGCTGTCTGTCATGCCTCTTCATTTGCATCATAAGCAGATGAGCTGAAAAAGTATAAAATACCTGAATAGGGCTTTGACTAGGTCAATTTAGGACACAGAGTATATTGGTCACATGGGTGAGCGGCGGCACTCTTTCCAAAGCTATTTCCCACAAATCCTTCATGCCCTGTTCAAACACCAAACTCAAAGATTTCTGAACAAAGTGTTCAATATGTTTGACCATTTAAACCATTGTATTGGTCACGGATAAAAAGCCGTTACACAGCAATGTGTAGGAACTAGTCCCGTACACATAGCGAAAAGCCATACAATGGTTATTACATGAAGAAAACTCTTTATAAGTAACTGTCCTATGTCTCTGAATTAGTAATAACCCAACTAACTCATTACAATAGTAGTTTCTGTTGATCCCCTTACACAGGTACAGGCGCTGATTGGCTGCCACGCTTCTGACCACCGGTATGACTGTGTGTGTGTATGACTACTGGACTCTGGACTCTGTAAAGCGACTTCTGGGTATCTTGAGAAGCGCTATATAAAATAAATTATTATTATTATTACTAGATTGATTGGCCTATATACTGTCCAATAGAGAATTGTTAGGAAGTCAGATTGAGGATTTACCATCCATTTTGACCCTGTAAGTATTTAGTTTTTTAAAAGAAAATTCACTTCAAACAACTATGATGTATTCATTTATTTAATGATCTCTCTCTCTCTCTCTCTCTCTCTCTCTCTCTCTCTCTCTCTCTCTCTCTCTCTCTCTCTCTCTCTCTCTCTCTCTCTCTCCGTCAGACTCTCACGGGATGGATCTGTTTGCGGTGGCGGTCCATGAGTTTGGCCACGCCATCGGCCTGGTCCACACCTCAGCCATCGAGTCCATCATGAGACCGTACTACCAGGGTCCTGTGGGAGACCCTCTGAAATACGACCTACCCTATGAGGACAAGGTCCGCGTCTGGCAGCTCTACGGTACGTGGGATCATGTAGTCAACTTACTATATCTGTGTTATGTGTGGAAGAGAAGAAGAATAGAATAGAAATATACTTTATTAATCCCCAAGGGGAAATTTGTTGACACAGTAGCACCAATAAACTAAACACAATAACATATAACATATATAAATATAAGAAAGAAAGAAAGTGACTGTGCATAAAGTATAGTATGCAAAGTGAAATATAAAATACAAAATAAAATAAAATATATATATGTATATATACACAACATATATGTAAATACAGCAATGTAAAATAAAATTATATATATATATATATATATATATATATATATATATATATATATATATATATATATATATATATATATATATATATATATATATATATATATATAGACAGTGTATATAGAAAGAGATAAAAACCGGGTGCTATTACATTTGTTGCATTTCTATTACCAATTCTGTTTTTTAACTAAAATAACAGCACATAAACCAGAAAAAAATCATTTTGGGGGGACTGAGGAAGATGCTGTTAGTGTAACAAAATGGCCATTTAACTATGAACGGCACCAACACGTATGTAATTTTGTGGGAAGTCCATGTTCAATTCATTTTACAGTCAGCCATAAAAATAATTTCAAAGTACTTGGAAATACTGATCTCTTTTCCGAACCTCACTAAGCCTATGTCATTACCTACCGGACCTATAATTACAACAACGATGTGAAAAGTCTGTTATTATGAATATGATATCTCTGTTGCATCACATCCTGGCTGAGTTAGCTGTTCATTAGAGTCTTGACAGATGTTTCTGCCTCCTCTAGATGTCTCAGAAGTGCATAAGTGTGTGAAACAAGAACAGCGTGGACACATACTTGTTTCACAGAATCCTCCTCTTCTGTACTACCTACCGTACCACCATGTCTACCATAGCTGCTGTAATCCGTGTCCCGGAGTAGTGTTGAAAACAGCCGTTAGCTGATGACAGCTCCGCAGACTAAAGACACAGAGGTCTCCTCATGCAGGAAGCAGCCATTGGCGAGCTCTGTAGAGGAAGATTATTGATTGAATGTAAACACGGATGGTTTAATTGTACCTCGTGATGGCACGAGACCTTATCACACCCTTCACTCTGGGGTGAAGAGCAAATGGCAGTGTGAGGAAAGAGAAGGGTGAACATGGAGAGGAGGGCAGTGAAGTACATGAGCGAACAAATAAATACAGCAAACACAAAAGAGGGGGTAAGTACACAGACTGTGTACACTGATATAATGTGGTACAACATAGGGAAATGGTAGTGTGGTATATTTTCATCTACTGTATAATATCAGTTTATACGAAATATGCAAGTCAGGGCTCAACTTTCAAATTACATGTTTCGACTGTGCCTTGGCCTTGAGAGATCACGCCACTAGGTTGCAGGTTAAGAACATTTGACTGGATAAGTTCTAGAACATTGCTTTGTCTTTAATTTGGGCCCAAAGGCCGTTAAGATATGAACCTGGGGGTCCAACGGGTCTGGGGTCAAACCTAGTTGATCAATCTTAGGATGAGGTAATTATGCCTGCATAGGATTGGTCCACGAAGGCCCGTAACAATAAAGTCCACCTCTTTTGTTGTGTATAAAACATATGTTAAAACGCATGTTTATCAGACTTCTCCAATCAGGCCTCCTGAGAGTCTCCAAGCGTTCCCGGGCGTTTGTTTCCTGAACTGTGCTTGATACGAATAAATCCAATATTCATATTAAGTCCTGTTGACGACCAAATCTCTTTTTCCATCAACCGTCTTCAAACCACACCACGATTGTCGGAAGGAGAAACAACATTAGCATTGAAAAAAAACAGGAGTAGAGAAAATAACCAAGAATCACAGCAATGTTGCTTTATATTCTTGTTGACGTTTGACATCTTCCTAGGTGTCAGAGACTCGGTGTCCCACACAAACCGACCAGGCGACCCCTCCCAGACAACTGAACCTCCCGTCCTGCTGGACCTTCCTGAGAACAGATCCACCCTCATGTAAGTAGAAGATGTAAAGGGTCTTGGATTATTTCAAATGCAGCACTAAACAACCTGCACTAAAAGATCCAATCCAGCCTCTTCAATGATCCGCGGACATCTCTCTCATAGGATCTTCCTGTTGTGCAGCGCTCTTGCTTCACACTAGTGTCAGTGTTGTTTTGTGAAAGCTTTGCAGCCGTCACTCACTCTGTTGATCCCATTCAACATGACGCGGCCTGTGCTCCAGTGGCCAGATGAGTGCAGCAGAAAGGATAAGAACCGGGATGGCACAGTACAATGTTGGCACCATAAGTGACACATCTGATTAGAAACTAGAAGTGATGCTCTTCAAGACATCTTCTGTCCTCAGTTGCCAAGGTTGGAAATGCTCATAAAATTCTTCATTTGCATTTCAATTTTTTATTTTCACCTGAATATTCTGTTTCAATGTGATATAAATTCCTTAACTAGGCATGTTTACAGAGCCATAAAACATGCGTCTGTTAAAATGATGGCACTAAAAGGCAATATGAACATTATATTCCTAATAGGCCTCACACAGGTGGTATTTATTGCAGTGTAACTGTATTGCTCGTTCATTATAGAGCTCCTTGTACATCAGCATAATTAGAGTTTGAGTTTTTTTTCTAATGTGCATGCTTTTTCTCCACTTCCACTGATAAATATTGTAAGGAACCCATGCAGGAATACTTAACCTTTATTATAACAGAGATTTTGTTTGGTGCTTCATAGAAAGTCACGAGGTGCCAACAAAGCAAGTTAGCAAAGATGCCGAGCGTGAGCTTGGGAGCCAGCCCGTCTAATTAAGTAATTCCCTAAAGCAAGTTGGGCCGCTATCAGCATGTTGTTTTTAAAATTATCACGGATAATTTGGCTTAATTTTATCCATTTATGTAATTTTTCACTCACACACCCAAACCAGCAAGCACTAACCTTAAAGCAGCCCCCAAGAGGAAGACGAAAAAAGGCCTTAATTAGGAAGGATGGTGTAATTCATATTAAACATAGATACACACTACAGTAAAGGCAGCACTAAGAAAAAAAGACTAAGTTGAACAGGCAGCGGATCAATATTTCAACGTAATCTTTTTCTTCCCACTCTTTCAGACCGCCACCGCCTTCATTAATCATGTTCTCCTGACTCCATCGGGTCATGAGGCGTGAAAACGCTGGATTAGGCCTGACAAGAGCTCCAACGCTGACCACTAGGCAGTGGTGTCGCGTTAATAGAGCTTTGAATAGAGACCTTTGTTGGCAATATAAGGCCTGGCGGGCTCCCACTCCCCGCCCTGTGGTGCTAATGGCTTCATCATTGGAAGGCCGGTCACGTCGGTGCTTTGTATCACTTAAAAAAAACGTAGCATCACTGCAGTGCGCGATCTCAACGTGTCAGCGATCACCTCTCTGGTTTAGCCTCGTTCCACTGGTGCATGAGGAGGCATCCTGATGCAAAGTGAACCTAAAAAGGTCTTAGAAAATACTGTTTATACACATTTATCAGGGCACATAAGCATTATTGACTGTGATGTTCAAAGATTGAATGTGTCTGGGCTTTAAAGAAGCGGTTCCCCCCTCCCACACTTTCGCATTCTTCATTCCTACTTTCTTCACATCTCTCTCAGGCTGGCTCGAGATGCCCCAGACAGATGCACCAGTCACTTTGATGCAGTGGCCCAGATACGAGGGGAGGCCTTCTTTTTCAAAGGTACCGAGTCACAAAGGGAGAAAGGCGGACGCAACGCTGCAGAGCTGCTTGGGGAAAATACAAAATGAGCTAATTGAGGTGAAATAAAAGCACATTTAAAAAGGAGAGAATAGAAGGAGGATGAGCGAGTGGGGTGGATGCAGACTGCCGACTGAGCCGCTGGAGCCCCGCTGAGGGACTGCAGTCCAAAAAGAACATCAGTCTTTCATGAATGACCCCAAGCTCCCACTGTCAATGGAAATAGGAAACTGACTTACCTTCAGCCGAACAAGCGTTAGAATAGAATAGAATTATACTTTATTAATCCCCAAGGGGAATTTTGCAAACTTCCGTTAGCTAATTGTGCTGCACTTTAACTGACCCTTTTCTAACTGTTTTAACCTTTTATACTTAGATTTTTACATGAGATGACATTACACGTTTTTGGATTGGTCGTTAAAATCATTTTGCTTTTTGAATGTTATTTTTTTCAAACATCTGAATTGATCTAGGTGTAGATTTTGCATGCAGTTTCACAAATGCTTTATTATATTTTGGTTATTGTCTGAAGCACAGTGATGTTTTTTTTGTATATAAAGTGTTGGAGCTGAAGTGTCACTACATGGGTAAACTGCAATATACAAACTTCAGAGCATAGGAAATTACTAATGCATTGGGATTAAGACTGATCCTAAACTAATTAATTTCTTAATAAATATTTTTTTTTTAACTGTTTTGTTCCCCCCAGGGAAGTACTTCTGGCGACTGACGAGGGAGAAGGACCTGGTGTCTCTGCGTCCGGCTCAGATCCAGCGCTTCTGGAGGGGCCTCCCCACCAATCTGGACCGCGTGGATGCTGTTTATGAGCGGCCCGGGGACCACAAGATAGTCTTTTTCAAAGGTACAGAACCAGAAACGGGATCAGATCTTGGAATAAGTATTGAATTGTATTTCAAGTGGTTCTGGTTCAATAGTGTCAGTGAGCATCTGTAATCACTGGATGTAATTGTTTTCTTTCTTCTCTTTGTCTAATTCAAAAGTAAGAAAAAGAGTGTTTTTTTTTCTTCTCATTTTATAATCTGGATGATTTGCAGGATTTATTTAATTGTGATTCATCCACATTATAATTAGTCCTGAACAAACGAGATATCTATGTCACTGTGACGTTGAAGGAAATTATGACTTTTGATCTAACTATGTGAGAGAGAGAAAGAAAAGTTGTACATTTTCTGTAAACAAAATAAAATAAAAGTGGGTGCAGAAACAAGGGCATGTTTCACTCTTGATATAATATGTAAAACAGCCTTCCTTGCAGAGAACACTTTCTCTTGGCGCCTTAGCAAAACATATGTATGGACTGTCTTTATTCTATCAATGTACTTAACGTATCATTCACAGCTCATCTTTTCAAATGTACCATCTCAAGGGATTTTCTGTGTCCCCTCCTCTTCAGATCAACAGTACTGGGTATTTAAAGACAACATCGCCGAGGAGGGCTACCCTCGTCCAATCAGTGACTTTGGCCTGCCCCTGGAAGGCGTGGACGCAGCCTTTGTGTGGTTACACAACGACAAGACCTACTTCTTCAAGGACGGCCACTACTGGCGCTACGACGACCACCTGAGGCATATGGACCCGGGCTACCCCAAAGACAGCACGCTGTGGAAGGGGCTGCCCACGCAGCTGGACGACGCCATGAGGTGGTCTGACGGTGAGCGACCTTAAAGAATACACACAGATGACATTTTGTCATCATCATTTAATGCTATTTTTTATTTTTGTTTTACCTTCGCATTGAAAATGTGGAAGGTTATGTTTTGATCGCCGCGTATTTGCATGTGTGCGTGTTATTAGCATAAGTAAAAAAGTATTAAACCGAATCGCATGAAATTTGGTGGGATGATTGGTTATTATCCACCATTTGATTAGATTTGGGGATTGATGGGGTCAAAGGTCAAGGTGAAGGTCATGAAAAAGGTAAACATCTTCTTCAATCACATGAAATTTGGTGGGATAATTGGTTATTATCCGGGGACCATTTGATTCGATTTTGGGATCGATCAGGTCAAAGGTCAAGGCCAAGGTCATGAAACGGTCAAAATCTTCTTTTTACCATAGCGCGGTCAATTTTTATCCAATTGGCATGCAACTAATGCCAACGTGTTCATAATTCAATGCCCAATCTTGTGATGTGCGAAGTTCTAGTTCCATTTTGGATCTGTATTGTTCTTAGTTTGCCAAGAACATTCCTTTATTCCTCCTCGGGAATGTCCAGGTAATTCCCATCATTTTGAAGATGTAGTACCTCAGGAGTGGTCTGGTTCTGCTTTCCCATAACGAGTCATGCACAGGAATCGAAGAAAGACTTTGACTTTCGACGTTGACTTTTACGTCCTTTGTGCACTATAACGTGTCACGCTCCAAAGAAATGTAATTTGACCCTTTGTGCACAAGATCCATCATCTCGTTTTGCCACGAACCAAAGTTTAAGAAACGAAAGGTATGAATTGAGGGAAGAATAGAATAGAAGAATAGAATAGAATAGAAATATACTTTATTAATCCCCAAGGGGAAATGTGTTGACACAGTAGCACCAATAAACTAAACACAGTAAAATATAAATATAAGAAAGAAAAAAAGGGACTGTGCATAAAGTATACAAAGTGAAATATAAAATACAAAATAAAATTATATATATATATATATATATATATATATATATATATATATATATATATACACAACATATATGTAAATACAGCAATGTAAAATGATATATATATATATATGTATAGACAGTGTGCAAAATGCAAAGTGCGTGTATGTGTTTAGTGTCAATGAAATGTGTGCAGTGCCTTTGGGGCGTAAGGCAACAAGTGAGGTGCTCATCAGATTGTCCAACAGTGTGTGAACCCCCCATGACAACAGCGGGTATGAGTGGCTCTCTTTTAGGCGTGGTTGGATGACACGTCACATGACCTAAAGTACAGTCGATAGCTCAACCGCTTTTACCTCGACATACGAAGTACAGCCTACGGTGATCTCTCCTGGGCTGAAAGTTAAAAAAACAGATTAATATGACACCTTGAGAAAAAGTCACAACGTTCTTTACAATCTAATGCAATCCAAACAGATTGCTGTGATACTTTTTAGTTTAGTTTAGTTTAGTTTAATTTCGGTAATATACAAAAATCAAGATTTTACAACAAAAGAAGAAAGCGGCTAACCGAAAGGGTCAAGGCTGAAGCTATCAAGCTTATAAGTGCCCTAACCTATGATTTCACCAGAAAACTTAATTCAGAGAATCATATACATATACCCATATCAATATATACATATATAAACACAAACATATATACATATACATACACATACATACACATTCACACACCCATATACATATACACACACACATACATATTTACATAAAACAATAAACAAAACAACAACAACAACAAAAAACGTGTCCCCATTAACCATTATTTATGATGCTTCATTAATTGATGATACATTTGTACTTCTCCAGAGTCATGTCTTTACATTTTTTTCTTGAATATCAACAGATTTTTACTTTCCTTGATGTCATCAGTTAAAATACTTTATCATATCATTGTAAAATACCACAAAAGTATACAGTATCTAGTCTTTTATTTGTCTTTGTTGTTTCAATAACGAATAACAAATGGGAGCTTTCCTAAAGAACTTCAAATAAATGTACGTGCGACTATAAAGCTGTGTTGCTACTTTTTTTAATATTCCACAAATAAACTATCAAAACCATATGTCCCAAAAAGGGATCCATCGCACAGTGAAACGATGCGTGAAATGCAACCGGTGACATATGTTGACCTCTCCTGTCTTTATTAAAATCTGATTATAAAGGTACACTGATTGATTACATGTAACGTGTAAATGATGAATCACCACTGTATGTAGCTTCCAGCGATAACTGATTACATTTCTCAGAGAGCGATAGAGTTGTATCACTCCGCCAGAGCGTCAGACCACTGGTAGCTCTGGTATCCGCTGGTGCCAAAGGCAAGACTGTGCAATATCCTTCTTTGGGGAAATCCTCAAAGGCGAATGAATTACCAGAGATACGGGAGACGAGGATTGAACAATTATGCAAGTTAGCAAACATGCAGCCCGAAGTCCTGGATGAAGTTTTACAATCTGATTGCAATTCTGAGACGACTTTCCAGGAGCAGTAAAACGCTGAACCAGTTGTCATCACTTGAATGTGTCTTTTCAGCCTTGCTAATATCGTGAATGAACGTTCTTGATCTGAATCCTACTGACTTGGTGATTTCTAAACTTCCTCTCTTAAATATGTGATTTTGTGTCATACACACATTTAAGAATTGTGATACTTTACTTTGATTCCTTGCTAAATCCATACATGTAGTACTAATTACCTCATGTCAGCATGCTAACTGTTAAACAAAGATGGTTATAATTCTACCGTCTAAAGATTAGCTTGCTCGGATGATTCTGAGCATGTTAGCATGTTGATATGAGCGTTTAGCTCAAAGCCGCATCCCTTTTTTACTTTTCATTTTATTCATTATTTGAATATATACTTTTAAATGTAATATTGGTTTCTTGCTATTCCACTTGTTTTGCTGTGACTCTTTGGAGCACTTTGTAAACATTGTTTTTAAAGGTGGCATATAAATAAATGTATTATTATTATTATTATTATTATTATTATTATTATTATTATTATTATCCCTGCTATGCCGGTAGCATGGCATAGCAATGGTGCCATTGTCCTTACATTACATCATGTTTGTGTAGAATACAGACTTTAAAGCCCCACTATGTAGTGTTTCCCTTGTAGCGCCCCCTTCAGGTATTTAACGTTTACTTCAGTGTTGTAAATACCCAGTTACGATAGATCAGGTGTCGTGAACCTCTGGCTCTGAGCCATATATGGCTCTTCCGGTGACGCATATGGCTCTTTTGAGTTTGAGTTAAAAAATAATAATCTCCGCCCGCCCCGCTGTAATTTTCTCTATCCTCCAGATTACAGCATAAGTAATTTAAGGTCCCTTTCTTAAAGACGTCTTTGTTCTTTTATTAAACTAAACGTCTGTTATTGATCGTCTCCACAGCAGCATGTCTCTCTGTCTCTACGCGTCGCGTAGCGGAGCAAATAAAAAATCACCTGTGAGGTGGACTGGACTATGTGACGTTGCATAATCACTGGCAGAAAGCAGGTCGATGTACCGGGCGGCTACAAAATCTTACATAGTCGGGTTTTTAGCCCACAGACCCCCGATGGCAGTGGCGGAGGCGCAACTCGCCATATTAAAAGTCATTGTAGCGGCACCATTTTTTTTAAGCTGACATAGTGTCGCTTTAACACCTTGTACTCATTTGAATTATGAATAATAATAATAATGGCTTTAATTTAAATGTTATGTATTTATTAGTTAAAGACAAATATCTCTCATATTGTGTATTGTTTTGACGGAGCACACATGGTCGGCTTCAGCCAACTCTGAGCTTCACATTCACAGCGTGGAATAGGTTCAGCCCTGGGAGCTCGCCCAGTGTAATCACACCGCTCAGCTCCACTGAGCTGAGGGTCAAGGTCAGACCGCCGGCTCCCGTCAAAGCACGATTAGCCTACACGATTTGCAAGAAACTTTTCTGACACATTTGAGTTTTTCTGTTCGGCTTGTGTGTATATAAAGTTCTGAGTGAAACAAAATACCCCCAAAGGGTAGCCACTGAGTCCTTTTCGGCCACTCTCTATGGTAGCTGGGGATGTCCCCAACACTCCCCAAATGCATAGACAGACCACGGGGCTCGGAAACTGGAGCTCCATCAAAGACGTCTCTCTGGTGGTTTCAGCAGCTCAGCGGGCATCGAGAGCAAAGAAGACACGGAGGAAAAGAGTGGCGTGGCAGCGAGAAGGAGAGAGGAGATACGGTGACACCTCGTTACCAGAATAGTAATGGGCATCACAACCATAACTGATGTCTCCGGTATGGCAACCAGGAATAGTGTTGCTATTTAGTCATACGTAGAGGAAGTTTAAATATACCAGTCGGCAGCCATCATTTTAATAGCGTGTCATTAGTAGTCAACGTTACAACCTCTGCTCCCATTATGTAAGGACGTTTCTCCTGTGACGATTTTGACATCCAACACTATAATCGTGGGTCCCTCAAAAGCTACTTGTTGCACACAACACACTATTTTACCCAGTTGGAAACTAAAAACAGGATGTATACAGTATTTATCTAAAAAATAGATATTAAATATCTAAATATATCTAAAAAAAGATATTAAATATATAAACATGATATTTAAATGATAATATTTTAAATTATAATATAAAAATATATTATAGTGAGAATGGCATATTCAAGGAATCAGAACTTTGCTACACAGCGTTATTGTCCAGTGTTTTCCAAAAAACTATGATAACAATGGATGACACCGGTTCCTTTATCAGCTTGGATATGGGCGCTGTTGTTTACTTTGAGTAAATACCACAAATGCCCCTAAATAATAGGTGTAATGTTCAGATGAAAATATTGCCCAATAAATACACTTACTTACTCCTGTTGAGAAACAGTGCCCTGCTGTTTAGAAAAAGCTACTCATCTTTTGTTAGAAGTGTTATGCATGTGTGATCCATATTAGTGATTTGAGTCTTCTGTTTGAGTGATGGAGTTTGGTGCGTGATCTTTTCATGGGATTTCTTGGCAAGAAAGATATAAAGCAACACCTGCTTCATTCTTTTTTCCCTGATGTTTCAGTATTGAATGAATAGAGCTGTCCTTTTGATATAATGATCCAAAATGACCGTGCGGTCCAAAGTAAAAGCCATCGATTTTCCTCAGTCAAACAATCTTAAGTAAAACTATTCTTATACCGATTCAGGTGTTATTGTCCAGTGGCGGGTGAGCTTTCAGATGTGTTCATTCAGCCCTATGGGATTGGACTTCCAATAATAGTGATAGATGGATAAGGAGAGTGACTTTGTGAGTGCGATTATTCTTGTGCTCATGTCTTTGGGAGGATAAAGTTCAGCTCTAGACTTGGTGGATTGGGGCATTTTTGGAAAGTGAGGCTATGATAAATCCTCATTACAAAGAGCCTCAGTGCTTTTTTAGAACGTGTTTTATGGTTAAGGTAGGACAGAGAGAAATGGTCCTCAGAAGGTTAGAGGTATGATGAGTGTGTTTGTGCAATGGAGAGAGTACCTTATTTTTATTCCAACAGGTTACAACCCAGGTTGAATATATCTCTGGACTTTGCACAGATGCGTCTTGTTACCTTACCTTGTACATTTGATGTATTTTTTGTATTAGTCCCACTGTTTCCCCTAGGTTATAAAGGTATAACCCGACGACCGACCCACTGACACAAACACCTATAGTTGGTGCTTTTGCCAAACTCAAAAAAAGTTGGGAAAGTTCACATTTAGGACACACGGCAACAAAATGCAGTAGAAGAATTCTTTAGCTAATTTTATGCAAGAAAAATCTAAATAATTGTCAATATAACAATCACATAACACAAAACAAAAAATATGGTCAACATGTACTGAAGAAGCTTATTGAGCTTGTGAAAATAGGTGCAGCCCAGTTGGTGTGTTTTGGGTACTTATAATGTGTTTTACATATATTTCCTGCTTTATGAGCCAGTACAAGCCCTTGAATGCCCCACGACAGACTCATGCTCCAGGACCGCAGTGGCTCAAATGATGTGAGGACAGTGATGCCAGCATCACGTTGAAGAGCCAAACATCCTTTCTGTAGGACTGGCAGGGAGCCAGGCCTGGTTTCCTCTTACGACTGTTTATGCCGTCTACATATTGGACAGAACATTTCTAAAACCAACAAGAAAAGTGAAATAAGCCCTTTTTCACCCTGCAGGGGTTCTCAAGCTGTTTCTGTCATGCCCCACTTTCATCCATGCTTAATTTGTATTGAAATAACAACCTTTTGTGACTCCTCCATCTTTGCTTTTTTCAAATAATATAATTACTTTGCAAACACTTTCAACTAAACAAGATTGCTACATCAGACGAAAAATGAATACAAGTTTTCAATCACTTTCAAAGAAAAATAAAACAGTTCTATCTGGGCAAAACATAACTAACATTTAGAAAAAAAATAGCTTATTGTGGCTGCAATTAACCTGTTTTGCACAATAGATTAAAAACTAAACAAAACAAGTGAACAACTAAACAAAACAAGTTCAAATATTTAGCAATAAAGAGTTTTACTGAGTTTTACACTGCATATATTTTCAAAACAATAATGTGCAACCTTTGCAGAGCAAAACAAATTGTGTGCAGATATGTGTGAGTCATCACGTTTTATCATTATTACACGCTGCAATGAGCTTTCCACTACACCTCTTTTTAAAACGGGGGTGCAGGCTGGATACAGCTCCGCCACGCGTGAAACCGAGAGCCGAGGAGAAGTGTTAACAAGAGCACATAGAGTTACGATCAATAACATACAGCCCTTTAGTTTAATAAAAGAACAAGGTGGGGGACCTTACATTACTTCTATTGTAATCTGGCGCTATGGAGAAAAGGACAGGGGGGCGGGGGAGTATTTCAGGGGGGCGGCCGCCACCCTGTTATAATGGTAGGGGAAACACCGAGTCATGCCCATTAGTGTATGTCAGGGTTCAGCTCCTGGGTTTTCTTAAACATGAAGAGTAGGGGTAACTTGTTGTGTCCTCACAGGCAGAATTATCCAGAAGAAAACATATTTAGCCTTTATTTGGAAGATCAGAGATTTCGCTGTTTGGCATCCAGAGCAAAGCATGGATCTTAATCTTCGATGTAAACATTGCTGCATGATCAAATGTACATTATTCATTTAACTTAACACAAAGGTTATACTCTAACGTTATGCTTGAAAATAGGATTTATTAAATATTCCACTCGGGGTGCAGGAAACAATCAGAAGTAAACTGAAGGATTTACTCATTTTCTGTCTTTTAAGACTATTTTCTTTCATCTCATTCTTTTACATCCTCCACCGAAATGAATAAAAGGCTCGTGGCTGTGTGATATTACAGATTCCTATTGTTTAAATAGGTTTTATTAGACAAGCATTTAAACCCAAAAGAACATTTACTCCAACGTGAATGTTGAGCTCCCGATGTCATCAACGACTCGGGAGCATTGTTCAGATAGCTCACGCTCATTCTTTTGTTTTCCTTACATCAAATTCATTTCAATCACAGTTGAGAAATGTAAGCCACGGTACTACCACCTGTTTACGTCTCTCCTCTTATTTGTATTGAAACTGTTGGAGGTGACGACCTTCCTTATAACAAATTAGTTCTCAGAGTTCAGGTAACTGAATTTGAGTTGGTGAACTAATTTCATTCATTATTTTGGGCCCATAATGCAAATTGACAAATACTACATATATGTATACTCAAATTTGTCTGTATCAAATTTGTCTGTATCATATTTGACGTGATGATAGCACAAGGAATGTGCAGCGAAAACGATTGCCATCTATTCTGTTTTTCACAAAATATTTTGGAGACTGTTTCTATGAAATAGTATTTTCAGTGGAAGCATTTTTTTTTCTCTCTTTTGTCCTGCCAAAGTCCATTTGCTATTTTGGAAACAATAATTATTTTAAGTGAATGTCAATAACGATCAACTGGCACAGTGCAATTGTGGTGTCAAGAATGTCCACCCCGGGTTCACTGTTTTCTGCTTTGCAACAAAGACACCCACAAAATGACGTTAACCCTTTGATGTCTGTGCGTCCGACCCGATTGAATGATTCTGTCTTTAAATTGGACATTTGTTATCTTCTGATAACCAATTCTCCTAAACAGCTGAACAAAATACACCTTGTCACTACTAATTTAAGGATTGCCTATGCATGCTCTTGCCAGTGTTCTATTATCCAGTTTATCCTGACGTCGGCCGTGAAGCTTGCAGCTATCTCACCAGCAAAGTTCTTGCTTAAAGCATCCGAGAATATATTACATTACATTACATTACAAGTTATTTAGCAGACGCTTTTATCCAAAGCGACTTACAATAAGATTCAAGATTCAAGATATTTTAATGTCATGTGCACATATAACAAGTTATTTGTATAATGAAAAGCTTATATTGCTGGGTCCTCCAAACAAAATTACAAGGTAAGAAAGAAAGAAATACAAATAAGTCACAGTTTACAAATAAATCACAAAAATAAGTGCATTCAACCTAGAGTACAAACTAAGAACAACAGGAATGAAGAAAGTAACATTTCCCCAACATAGTCGAACTACAAAAGTACCACAATAAAAACTATTTAAGAGCCACTGAAGTGCAAATCTGTATTTTAATCCAGATATAGTCACAAAAGATGTGTATTTAGTTTCAGGCGGAAGCTGTAGAGACTTTCCTCTGTCCTGATGTCAGCGGGGAGCTCGTTCCACCACTGAGGAGCAGGACAGCAACCAGTCTGGATTTAGTCGAGTGATTAGCTCGAAGTGACGGAGTCACATCTGCATCTGCCACCTTCATTCAATTTGGTTCCCTCCCTGGTTGGATAGCCACCGTTCCACAAGACCTAACTGCATCCCAATAAAAAGAGATTGAGACGACACAAAGTGGAGACAATGATGTGTGGCAGCGTAGCCATTGTTTTCATACGGAGATAATAGAGCATACATTAACATCTGCACGGCAACTGCTTGTCAGGTTGTTGGTTTTAGTTTTTATTATACTAGTCGTGTGTCAATACCCTAAGAGCTCTATTTTATGTATCTTATTGTACGTGCGTATGAATAGCATGTCTCTTTGTCGGGTGATCTGTTGTACTCCCACTCGGACTAGAGCAGGTGTGCCATGTGGTGTGTTAACATCAGTGTGAAGATGTGGAGCATGCCGCTCTGCATTCTGGATCCCTGATTTGTGATATTAAGGGCTTTGATGTTCTGTGTTGTTGGGACTTTACCATGTGGCTGAAACAAAGGAGAGGCTCACCGGGCATTTCAAAAGCTTAACGCTGCTTTAAGCGCACAAATCCCCATCAGGCGTCAAAGTCTCACCTCTGTGTGAGATGTGGGTCAAACCAAACACCGGATGAGCCCACAGGTCGTCCCTCTGACACGGCCGTGATGTCACCAAGGCTATAAATGTGGATTAGTACTTTGACTATTGACATTTTTGAGTGAAACCAAGTTTGAAATGTTATCTATGTCCTCGATCTCAGGGTGGTGCCCGTTTCAGTTAATATCTGTTCAGAATGATATTGATATTAATAGAGGGGGGAGGCAAATGTGGGTCAGTGGTCCCTCAATAACTTACGGTGTGTGAATGTAACATGACTGTAAGTCCCTTTGGATAAAAGCGTCAGCTCAATGACATGTAGTGTAATGTAATACTTGTATTGATGTCAAGGATTTAGTTTTAATACTTGCTAATAAGCAAACACGCTCCTACCGGATCCCAACGATGCTTCAGATGTTTTCTACATAAAAAACAACTCTGCACCATGTGTGAAGAATACTAAAGCACCGATTCTTTTGTTCTTTTCTCAAACTGTGTCTCTCTCTCCCTCGCTCTCTCCCACTCTTTCTATCTCTTTTTCCCTGTCCCCCTCTCCCTCCATCCCTCCCTCTCCTTCTCTCACCCTCTCCCTCCCTCTCTCCCTCTCTCTCTCTCACTCCCTCTCTCTCCCGCCCTCTCTCTCTCTCCTCTCTCTCTCTTCCTCTCTCCCTCTCTCTCCCTCTCCCTCTCTCTCCCTCTCCCTCTCCCTCTCTCTCTCCCTCTCTCTCTCTCCCTCTCTCCCCCTCTCTCTCTCTCCAGGCTCATCCTATTTCTTCAAGGGGAAGGAGTACTGGCGCGTGCCGACCAGCGCCATGGAGACGGAGGCCGGGTACCCGCGCCCCGTTGCTAAGGACTGGTTGCTGTGCACCGAGATGCAGTCGGACTCTCCGGACTCGGAGCCCAAGAGCACGGAGACCAGAGTCAACGTGCAGCATCGGCCGGACCACGCGGAGAACGGCTACGAGGTGTGCTCCTGCACCTCGGACGGCGCCTCGCCTTGGGGGGCGCGGCCCTCCCCGTCCCCCGCGTGGCTGCTGCCGCCGCTCTGGACGCTCTCGCTGGCCCTCCGCTCAGAACCGCTATGATGCCAAAGCACGGGACCACGTCCCTGAGCTGACGGGGGACGGGCCAGCAGCCAGCTTTGGTTTCCTTTTGTTATTTATGTTACAGGTCGTTCGGTGGACACTGCCAGCTTAAGTAGTCATCCGTGTAGGCATCAACCCACACATGCTTTACAAAGTGTTTTCCTGAATTGTCAAACTGCCTCATATGTGGAAGGAGAAACACTGAAAGTTATAGAAACGTATTCCAAATGCACTCAGTGTGATTATCGGTCTTCATGTGCAGCAGATGTACAGCTGCAGTGCCTCATATACAGATGAGAGAAAGGTATCCTTGAATTTAAGCAGGCGCAAAGGGGAACAGCGTACCGACACACACACACACACACACACACACACACACACATACCCATTGTTGTCTATTTCTTTTGTAATTATAGCAGATGTGTTATTACACGGTCCAGTCCCCCAACATTTGTTCATAACTAGTTTAAAAAAGGTCAAAATATTGTTTTTATGACGCTATTATTTCATTCTGCTGTGCTCTTGCCATGTGAATAGTTTGAATGAAGTTAATCTTGATTTTTTTTTTTATGACCTCAAAACCTATTCCTACACAGCTCTGGTAGCACCGAGCCACGTAGGCGGTTTGATTATCATGTCATAGTTCCTGCCACCAGCTCAATACAGCGGAGGTGAGTTTATTTATTCAGTTCAAGGCTGTAAAATTACATTTGCATCTAGTTGCAATGGAAATAGTTCAAAACTAAGTTAGACAGTAACAGAGACTCTTGAATTGGAAGTTATGAAAGTAATGTAGATTCACTTTGCTGTGTGCACCACAAACATTCAATCTGCACACTTCAGGAGGGAGCGCCGTGTAGGTGGACTCGGCCTGGACTCTGAATTGAGGAGCTGCTGCACCTTTTCCCATGGTTTCATCATTTTCACCTCTGGTTCAGAAGCATTCCCTCTTGCTCTTGGTTTAGCTGTATCTTTTGTATCAAATTCAGATGAAATAATCCTGTTTATTTAACATTGCTTAGGCCATAGTTTATAGGGACTTTTATCCTGGACTGTTGGATGATTTATTACCCGAGCTCCTTCTGAATAAGTCACAACGTGGTCCCTGGATTTATTCTTGCCGTAAAGATATATTTACCTATAGACCGATATATTTGAGTTGAAGGGTTCTGCACTTACTGCATAACCGAGTGGACTGTGTATATTTTAAGCTGTGTTTTATAATGTAAAATATTTTTTTAAGAAAAAGATTAAAAAACATCTGAATGACTTTATTGGCCCGGTCACATGCATTTCTCCCGAGGCAGGTCATTCTGAGGACTCGGTGTGGCGTCTGTGTGAGGGCGTAATTAGTGTCTGGAGAGGAGGAGGAGGAGGAGGCCGGCCTTGAAGACGGATGAAGGAAACACGGCAGCTTACAGACACCGAGCTGCTCTCCATCTCTGATGTTTCCTCTCGTAATGACCATTGCTGCTCATCAGGGATGCAAAACACAAGCTGTCCATCACGCCGCACGTTCGTACTCTGAGTGGCTCCGTGAACACGTTCGCTGGCAGAGAGATGCAGCGTACCTCTGGGCTTCTGGAGGAAAGAGAATCAGGGAAGTAATGTCACCTCATCCGACTAATATCCAGCCGCTCAGATGCACTGCAAAAGTGCAGCCTAAAAAAAAGGGGGGGGGGAGTAATAAAATGAGAGAATATTAATTGAAATTACATTACATTACATGTCATTTAGCAGACGCTTTTATCCAAAGCGACTTACAATAAGTGCATTTCAACCTAGAGTACAAACTAAGAACAACAAGAATACAGAAAGTAACATTTCCTCAACATAGTTAAACTACAAAAGTACCATAATAAGAGCCATTCAAGTGCTACTAAAGTGCAAATCTGTGTTTTAAATAAGCCAAATTAATTATCTAGACTGACTGCCTTAATTTGAGACATTTCTTCTTACTTAGATTTTAATTTTTGCAATGTACTGCCAATTCACAGATCAGAGAAGTTAAGAGGACGTCAGCCTCGTGAATCACGTGGTGAATATAATATGTGCATCGTCGGCAAAAACACCTCTGTCCTTTTTTGCTATATCTGACGTTTCAGTTATGAATGATGTTCAATTTGATAACAGAACATGACAAGGAAAACAAAAACACCTGCCTCATATGTGGAAGGAAAAAATACTGTAAGTTATAGAAAAATGCATTCAGCGTAATTATCGGTCTTCATGTGCAGCAGATGTACAGCTGCAATGCCTCATACACAGATAAGATAAAGGTATCCTTCAATTTAAGCAAGTTCAAAAGTGAACAGCGTACCAACACACACACACACACACACACGCACACACACACACACACACTTTATTATGCTTTATTACACGGTTCGGTTCCTCAAAATTACTTCAAAACTAGTTAAATAAACGTCAAAATATTATTATCCCTTTTTTGTGACGCTATTATTTCATTCTGCTGTGCACTTGCCCTGAATAGTACGAATGATAAAAAAAAAGTTAATCTTGAATTTGTTGTAATGACCTCGTAGGAGGTTGCAGTATTTTACTCCACTGAGTAGTTTCAGGTCTGCAGGCTCAGCCTCCGCCTCTCGGCAGCTTGTGTGCCTCGCAGGTGAAGCCGGGGGCGTCTCACGCTGCCACCCGCCCACCGCTGCTCCTTATGCTTATTACCGGGAGCCTCTTCTTGACTATTGTTTAGAAAGGTTCATCAAATATAACAGAAACCGTACCCTAAAAGATGCACACACACACACACACACACACACACACACACACACACACACACACACATACATACATATTTGCAAACACACAACAATTAACACCACACATCGACACCTTTGGTTACAGATGTGTAAAGGAACACATCCAGTGTGTGCAGGTTGTTGTTGTTGTTGTGTGGATTTTCATTCTAGCCAAAGGCAGATACCAAAAAACTCGATTCTGTTTTCAAGTTAAATTAAGTTTAAAAGGTTAAAAAGTCACTCAGTCATCATTCCTGCCAACGGCAGCAGTTTCCCTTCCTTGCTCTTGACACACTCGAGTGGTATTCATTAACCGGTGTGTCTCAGCAGCCACCAGCAGAGCACCTGCACCCACAGGCAAATGTAGCAGGGATGGGTCACTTACTAGCGGTATAGTCTACTTCCTGTCTGGTAAGATATGAATGAAATAATTACATGTGGTTGATTTATTAATACTGGAATGTTATTGTAGGTAGACATTTTTCATTTTCTAAACTATACTGTTTTACTGAATCTTCAAAAACAGAGTGTCATCATCCACAGAGCTTCTTCTAGAGTTTCTCCTCGGCCCTCTCGCGGCTCGCCGAGTCTCCAGATGGGGCCGGCACAGCCAATCCATCACGGCGTAACTAAAATATTCAAGAGTTGAGGAGCGGCTGGCGAAGCCGAGGAGCTGCAGTGTGGTGGTGTCGCGCAAGAGGAGGAACAAATGTTCAGGAAGAGCCCGTTTGATACACGGACACAGGCACACTGATAACGGAGGAACTAGCAGCCACAGAACAAACAATGAAAAAGACAAACGGATAGAAATAGAATGTCGTCTCCGGAGAGACAGGAGCAAAGATAAAGAAGCAATTTAGCGGTAAGGACGTAATCCACAGAGGAGAAACGGTTTCCTCACAGTTGATACTAATACAGACTTTTAAAGCACAATTCTGTTTATTAAAGCGTCTGCCTTTTTTTAATAGTTTGGACCATCATTTCAATCAGTTATGATAAAAACATAATCCACACAAAAATAAGGTGTGAGGAGATGATTACATAGGTTATTAAAAAAGCTGTTGAACCAGGTTACCAAAACATTACATTTGAAGAAGAAACCTGCAGCATCCAAAATTAATTTGTGCATGTACAAATATGGCGAGTCAGAAAAAAACAATTGAAACGGGAGGTTGGTCTGTAAACTGATGGCTGTTTGCTCCATTTATGTATTTACATTAGTTTTCTCTTCCAAATCTCACGTCTCTTGCCCCGTTAAATGTGTATCTATAGGGACACTGTCACGTTCACAGATCTCAACGAACATGCACGATGTGTGACTGGTAGGATTTATTTTTTCTTTCTATGAAATCGAGACCCAAGTTGTAATAAACATAATTCTGCTTTTAAATAGATCAAATAAAAAGCATCAAAGAGTCAAAAGTCTGAGATCGATGCTCAGACAGACGCTAGTTGTCAGACCTATGAGAGGATGCTACTACCAGAGAGGGCAGACTTGAAATCAATCAACTCTGTGTGGAGAGAGAGAGAGAGAGAGAGAGAGAGAGAGAGAGAGAGAGAGAGATCTGAATTCTGAGCCATGCTCTTTATCAGGAACACTCCCACTCTACTCTTTTTTACGGCTGGTAGCTCGGCTCACCACACACGGCCACGTGCATATGATTATTTTCTCTCTCTCTCTTTGTGTGAGAGAGTTTTATACCTTTTAAAGTAAGACATTTTTTTGGAGAGTGAGCACAAGTTGGCCAGCCCTTACGTCTTTAAAGGCCTGTATGAGAATTCAGACCTGCGTTTAATGTTCAGGGTTGAATTAGTCGTACGGGTTAGGGCTTCAGTTGTGATGGGTAGAGTACGGGGCTCGGCAATGCTTTGTGTGAAGCTCTAGCCTCACAATGCCAGAGGTGCAGGTGTGTGTGTGTGTGTGTGTGTGTGTGTGTAGGCTTTCGGCTTGCAGGATAGTCCTCCCTCCATGGAGCAGGAGGTGGTGGTCATGGGGGAAAGCCACAGCTTCTTCATTCCGCCTGTCCTTTGCGAACACTTCAAAGAGCTCCGGGCAGGACCCCTGAAGTGGGCACAGGTGCCGAATAAAACAACTCAGACCTTTAAAGACCTGAGAAGGATGCTGCTGTGAGTCCTGACTGCAGGGAGGAGCTGCTTTAGGAGCACACGGAAACCTACAGTAAGTTATAGAGGATGAAAAAACATTGCTTTACTTTTCAAGATCAAGCGCATAAGTTCACATGGAATACTCATGAGTTAAGAATCTCATCCTTTCACAGCCTCTGCAGCATCAATGACTTATCTCAGGCACAAGGGGGTTCGGTCATGGTCCAAAGATGTATTTTCATATATGAGATACTTCGCTAGGCATGGATCTTTTCCTTGAACCGGAAATGACCCCAAAAGACCTTTTGGGGTCATTATCAATGGCACAGGAGAATCAATACATCAGGCTGAAAAACTCTCACGAAATGTTGTCATGCAATGGTGTGAGAGCGTTGGGGAGGATTCTGGGACCAGCGGCTCAGCACTGTTTTCTAAACATGTCTGGACTATATTCTCCATGAGCATTTTCCATAATTTAATATAACAGCACAGCAGGAAGGACCTTGGTTTACTTCCCAAGTAGTAGTAGTGGTAGAAGTAGTGATAATGTTATTATTATTATTATTATTATTATTATTATTATTATTATTATTATTATTATTATTATTATTATTAGGAGTAGTAGTAGTAGTAGTAGTAGTAGTAGTAGTAGTAGTAGTAGTAGTAGTAGTAGTAGTATAGTAGTAATCATAGTAGTAGTAGTAGTATTAGTAGTAGTAGTAGTAGTAGTAGTAGTAGTAGTAGTAGTAGTAGTAGTAGTAGTGGTGGTAGTAGTAATCATAGTGTTGGTAGTAGTAGTAGTGGTGGTAGTAGTAATCATAGTGGTGGTAGTATTAGTAGTAGTAGTAGTAGTAGTAGTAGTAGTAGTAGTAGTAGTAGTAGTAGTAGTAGTAGTAGTAGTAGTAGTAGTAGTAGTGTTAGAATAGTTATTTGCTCATATTGCATTGCCAATATGCAGACAGCTGTGTGTGTTTAGGGGGTGCTGCCCTCTGCTGGTGGGGACGTCTGACATGTTGACATCAGTTAAACCAGCACGATGATGGTTGTTGTGCGTCTGATCATAATCTGTGATTATGTCATAGATTAAAAAATACCCTTACTTGAGTTCCGGCGGGTTAAAGCCTTCTCGGTGTGTGGCTGACATTCCCTCCACACACACATACACACACACACACACACACACACACACACACACACACACACACACACACACACACTTGTTGCAGCAGAGTTTGGTAGCAGAGATATCTGCAGACGTGTGTGCTCTGATCTTCTCTCGTGTCTCTTTAAATATGTCTCGGCTTCTGTTCAGCGACTTTGACTAAAGCCTGTCCCCCAGACCCTCCCTCAGTTATGTCTTAGGTGTGCGGGCACTTGAATGTCTGAATTGTGGACGTTTAATTCATTGTACTTTGGATCTTCGGACAAAGAAGTATCCGCTCTAAACTCCTTTCAAGCTGCCCCTTCTAGACCCTGGAGGGTTTTGTCTTGTGCACATTTTCTCAAGGGCTTTCCTTCTGCCTCTCTCGCCCTTCTCTTTGTCCTGCCTCATCCTCTAGTGTGTCTGTTTAATAGTTTCGTGAGCTTCTCTCTTTTTATTAATTCCTTTGCCATTTTCTTTGATTTTACACGCTTTTCACACTAAATCTGGAGGTTTCGTTTTCCCCTTTGCATGAAATATTCAAATTTGAGGATGTCGTCATTCTATCAAGTTTCAGGAATAGTGTCATTTTTTATTCATAACGCGTACGTGTCAATAATTAACAAAGTGCATCACAAGATATGTCCTCAAACGTTAATATCGAGCTAAATATTGTATATTTGTCTGTGAATGTCTGTCTTTAAACATGAACTCAAGCCTCAAGTCATTCTTGGTGAACCCAAAACATCTTAATGTACGAGAAAATTGAGAATGAATAGTCTAATTTTGCCACCTTCATGCTTTTCTCTGTTAGTTATTTGCCGATGATCAATTTATTATGCCTCAAATAATAAGAGTACAAGGTCTGGCAATTCAGTAACCTTCCTCTTAATATTATATCTGCTCCAGTTTGTGTGTATCATATATTCATTGTATCATCACATATAGTGTCTGTGCAGCGGTGCAACCAACTGGAACCCAAAAGCACGACTCTGAGACGGGGGGAACCAAGATGATTGTTTTTACCGGGTACAGGGAGGGTTCAACCGGGAGATCAGTCCATGAGGCAAACGGGTCCAGACAAGTGGCAGAAATTGGAAGGTCAGAGAACGGAAGGTCAGAACAGGCAGAACAGGAATACAGAATACGATACGCTGGAACAGAAACACAAGGCAACCTGGCAGAGGACCAGTGTGAGTGAAGTAGTGACCGACTAATGAAGGGATGGAATCAAGGGAGAGGGCGAGAGAACCAGGTGGAGGGAGTGGAGGATGACCAGGAGTGAAATGACATGCAAGTTCATTAAACCAGCAAACAGAATGAAAACAACGAATATGACGGGGAATGTGTGACAGTTAGTGTTTGTGTGTGTGTGTGTGTGTGTGTGTGTGTGTGTGTGTGTGTGTGTGTGTGTGTGTGTGTTTATGTTTGTTTTAAGATGTATCTAACGTGCTTAAACATTTAGTTAATTTGCTTGACAATATGTATTACATTGTTTGTAATATTTATTACATACATAGTGAATTTGAGTGAATACAAATATGAATGAATAACTACACAAAGTACATTAACGCATAAGCTGGGTAAAGGACGGTATTTAGCTGTCCAGATGGAATTGAACCCTACGGGGCACCGTCGATGTCGAGATGGATGGCTCATTTGCATTTTGGATTTTATGAATTACAACAACAAAAATCAACGCGTTTATACAAGACAACAACACAAGGTCAATATAAAGGTACTAAAACAATTATGAGTGAATGGATCATTCATAAACTGAAATGTGAGTTTTTAAATAAATATCCAGTAGGTGGCAGTAGTGACAAATAAGAGCTTTATTGAAACTTGTTTGTGGCTTTTTAAGGAGAAGTACAGGGAGACTCGTAGACTTGGGGGTGTGGGGGAGGAGGGATAGAGAGCAGGCTCAAACACTGGTCTCAAGCCTACTCAGGTAGGCTTGGGATAGAGAGCAGGCTCTAGCAGTGGTCTCAAGCATACTTGAGGACCTGGGAGAGTCCTGGGGACCATTAATATGGTACCCAGGATGTGTAACCTAGGTACAAGTAGACTTGTACCTTTTCACAAAGACAGACCAAAGAAAAAGAAAAAAACACATTGAGGAACACATATTACCCTGATAGTTGCACAAATATGTTGATATACATTTATGTATATTTCTGTTAGAAGTCAAAAACACATATACAATTTTAACTGAACTTTAATAAAAATTGTACAGTATTTGTAAATCAATGTATTGAATAGAGCAACAATCAATATAACAAGTATCAATATAAAAATAGCCAACAAATTCATGGAGCTACAATTATTTTTTAAACAATGTATTGAAGAGCTTAACAATCAATAACAATAATCAACAAGTTCAGGGAGCTGAGGGGATTTGGGCTCGCCTTCTTCTGCCCCCTTCTCCGTCCGCTGCCAGCTGTAGCCCCCTCTTCATGAACACCTCCACCTCTTCATGAACACCTCCACCTCTTCATGAACACCTCCACCTCTTCTTGAACACCTCCACCTCTTCATGAACACCTCCACCTCTTCATGAACACCTCCACCTCTTCATGAACACCTCCACCTCTTCATGCACATCTCCACCTCACGCTCAGAAGCCCTCAATGTCAGTGGGTTCTTCCATACGGCAGCTGATGTGGGAAAAAGTTTTCAAAGACATTAAAGTTTCCGTTGGTACAGAAACAAAAGGAGTTGAAGTTCTATCTGAACTATGAGGAGCATTTACCGATTACAGCTGTCTTCAGTTGCAGGGAAGCCATGGATGTTTTCCCATTTACTCCTCTCCAATTGGTTTCCTTTGCCAGGGTGTTTGAGGTTGTATGCTTCATGCCGTATCAAACCGTATCCTTGACATCACTTCTGCCAGTCAGGCTGAGATGGTTTATCTAAAGTATGAACAAATTATGTATGCGTGTGCCTCTTGTCAGAAAGAATACACTTTCACTTACTTACTCACCAGTTTTGATCGAAAATCAGATTCCTGAAGTTGGCTTTCAAGACGTTGGAGGCCTTGCTGGTCCCTTACTGGCAGGACACCTCATCCATTTCAAATTCAGACACATCTTGTTTTCTTTCATGTAGAATCTGTAGGATGCGTGTTTGTTGCTTGAGAATCATCTCCTGCTTAGTAAGCATTTCCCGCATTAATGCTGAAAAAGCAATATGTAAAATGTGACATAAACATGAAAACGTGATGACTTTGGGGTTTTTAGGTGCTTCATTACAGGATTTTGCTCACATTAATAAAACAATGAAGCCCTTTGATATGAAGGTGATTGCAATGTTTGATGAAGTCTGGGTTTTAGGGATTTAAGTTATATTCACACCTACTCTGTTTATGTCCATTCAAAAGTATATATATTTGACAATGTTTGTATATGTGTGTGTGAATTGACCTGAATAGGAAGCATCCTTTTAAAAAAACAAACACATTATTTTGCACAAAAATGAGACAAACAAATGTTGTTTTTTTAAACAGCGACGTACCACCACTACTAAATACATTTAGGAGAAACACTAAAATAATACATAAATGATCTACCACTTACAGGTTGTAGTTTCAAATGGGGCCTGAGGACTCCAGGATGGCACATGCACTGGCAGAGTGGATGATCAGAATCTTGGATTTGGGTAGAATAAGAAGAAGAAAACTTAAAGCCAAACATAAATACTTCAAACATTTGGACACCATCGTGTAATGAATGATTGTGTTGCGTTTGCAAAAGATGTTTTGGTGGGAATATATAGGACATTTTGGCAAATTCCAATAATTGCCTTTTGTTTATCACTTCTACTTCAATATCACCACTTAATGACCAAAAAGTGTTCATTAAAAGAAAAAATCCATTAAAATCACGTTGAAACAGAGAAAATGTAACTCCCACTGAATTGAATAGAACTTGAATTTAAAATGTGTAACACTTTTCAACCAGGTCTCTTACAGTCAACTCTTGCAGGCGTCCCGCTGGAGCTCCCACTTGGTGAACTGTCTTGTGGCCTTCTGCTGAATGAATGTCCTGGTTTCTGAGGGAACTGGACAGCTTAGAGGACAGAGACAAACAAGAGTTAATTAGAGTTAAATGCATTGCTGACCGAATACAAAACATTTGAACCACAGTTTGGATTCTTATTACCTTTCTTACTTATGCTCTGCTTGCTGAGTTGCATGACTAGACACTTTTACACATTTAACTAACTATACATATACAGCTTTCAATGAAATGCTGACTATCTGGAAAATGATCATATTACATTCATATTTAAACTACGTGCATTTTATTTTCTGTAACTGTTAAAATATAATTAACTAATCTTATTCCCAACATAACAAACAATCACTGGCAAAACGTATTTCCTTCTCTCGCCACCTGTCCTCAACAGGCGGCCCACCCCGTGTTACCTCCTACTGGGCCGATGTCGGTATATCTATGTGGGCCCGCACCCTTACTGCAGGATAACGTTGATTTAAGTACGTTTACCGCCAGATTTGGTCAATGTCCTCAACAAAGAAAATAAAGCGATTGTCATGTAAAGTTTGCATTTGAAAATATAAGTCATGCCAAATCCAAGTAGCCCTCCACTTACTTACACCGTATCTTCCATTTTTGATTCAAAATTATTGAATTTTATCGATGGAAAACTAAATAATCGTGAGCTAACCGGTGTCTCAAACGACAGTCAGTTCCTGGCAGACGATCACATTTTGACATGACACGGCAGGTTTTAATGAGGGAGGGAGTTTGACATTAAAAAGATATGAACATTAGCTTTTAAAATGAGAGATTTCCTCTATGAAAAACGTTCAGCCCCCCTTTATATTTAAATGAGAAATACTCTGAAACTCTGACTCAGTGGAAACCTGACTGAACTAACGTTAGCTAGCAAGAGTATAGCTGCCGCTAATACAAATTCAGACCGATCGACGTATTGAGCACCCCTGTTGTTCAGTATTTGATATGACTTGCTTGAGGGAGAACCTCAGATTATTCATCCACTCAGCCACTTCCTCCGAAGCGGTGAACGGATCACACGTTCACGTCCACCAGGTTATGCAGCATCTTCCAGCTGCAGCTTCGAAGGACCTTGTGAAACTGTTGAAAACCGCGACACTTCCTGTGCCACCAGATAGTTTCTTTAATGCATCACAGAAACATGACACTGAGCACATCTAATACAGGAAGAATACACATCTAACATAAATGCGATATCTGGAGATCTGCAATTTGCCCTGCTATCGGATCACCGGATGAGACGTTGAAAGCAAATCACACCCAAGATCCAAGGCAACACTTTGACATTACTTCATTTGCATTCCCATTATAGCACTGCCCAATCATGCTGCAATGCCATTAGCAGAGGCAGATGTTATTGATATCTTCTCCCACACAAATTTGACTTTGTGTGTCTGCCGAGGCGCCGCGCGCCGCAGGCGGGAACACACCGAATTCCATCTTTAAGCCTGAAAGTTATAACAGAGAAGTGTCTCAACACGTCTCTGAACCGCTCCTCCTCTGACGTAAGGAGAACACCGCGCAGCGAGGCCTCCGCCAGGAACTTCCCGAACCTGGAAAGAGCTACGATTGATTGCATCTAGAAAACAGTCAGTAAAACACCTAAAAGCGAAATTAAGCATGCATGAGAATCGAACTGTACATAGCATTGTATATACTGTAAGTCACTTATAGAAAAAGAAAAATACCTCTTAAACTGTTGCACTGTTTTGCACTGTTTGTTTTGTACTGCACTGTTCTTGTTGCTGTTTTTTGTGTTGTTGTGTGTTGTGTCATATTTTGTCTTGTAAAGTACAATCTATGTAACACACTGAGTCACTTTACCAAGAAAAAATCCTTGTCTTACTTGGCAAATAAATCCGATTCTGATTCTGATTCTGATTCTGAATTGCTCATCATTTGTCTCATCGAATTCTCTGGTGACCCGGAGGGCTTAGAGGATTTTAATTAATTTAGTTTTAGTTCATCTTGGCAAAAGCAACTCATAGCTGAAATGATATAGCTGCGATCCCCTTAAAGGGTGATGCTGAGGCATTACGGTCAAACTCATCCCACTGGGATGTCGTATGTGTGCAGATTGTAAAGCCCTCTAAGGCAAATTTGTAATTTGTGATATTGGGCTATACGAAATAAACTGAATTGAATTAAATGTCAACGTCTGGCCACAGATGAACAGATTTAGTTGATTTTGCTCTCGTTAATTTGTTGGACTCTCAGAACATTTCATCTGAAACTGTAAAAGTTGTATTGATTGTAAAAAGTAGAAACAATCACCCTTTTTGCAGTCTTACAGGTGTTAACCCCTCGTATCGTTTCTTCCCATTTTTCTTTTATGCTTTAAGGTTGCAAAACTCCGATACCATCAGACAGCCTCACATATTCTATATTTGCTCTTTCCAACTTCATTCACTGAAGCAGTATTTTTATAAACTCTAGTGTTTTATATGGCTCAACCGTCCCATCAAATGCAAAGATTCAAGATGTTTTGTGACGCCTGACATGTTTGGTATGTCTGCAAAGACATTTTCCTCGATGAAATCCACAAACTGCTTGGTACTCTTTAAATATTTGTTCCTCTAAAGGCCCAAACTCCTTCCCATCGGTCTGCCATTTAAACGGGCTGCTAACTGCTCGCTCCATCAGGGGGCCTGTACTCTCCTCCCCAAACGGCCTCATAGGACACGCAGCATTGTGAAGGCTCCAATCACCTCTGTAATCTCATGATTTGTCCTCAATACACAAGCAGAGCTGCCAGGAAGAGACCTGTCTGCTCCTCCATCCCCCAAGGCCTCCGACTTCCTGCTCACTGTTCCTCAACTTAGACTGAAGCAGAGAGAATCTTTTATGCATTTAAGGCCTAGCGCACACACACACACACACAAAACATCAACACACACACACAGTAGATTTGAGTGCTGCATCGCCAGAATCAAAGTCCCAGGTAGATTACTGTCTTTGGGTGGTATCTACAAAATCACATACAATTCTGTCCAAAAGACAACAACAACAAGCGGGCCAACCAAGGAGCAAATCAAGACTGAACACACCTGGCTGGTGTGTATATATTTATGTTTTCATGGAACGGTTTACGGAACTTTCCTTTCATCTCCCTTTCGGAGATAGTACAAATCTAGGCCTTTTCACGGCTGCTTTGTGTCTGCTCACAGAGTCACCCGAGAACAATTGAGCCGCATCAGGTAATATTCTCACCTGCCCGCCCCTCCCCCCAGACTACCCCCCCACCCCCCCACACACGGCTGTTCAGACCCCACCCTGTTTGTGCGATGACCAATCGAGTGTAAAGCTCAGACTTGGTGAGGGTAGAGACCCATCTGAGGACATCACTTGGTCTCAGGACGCGTTGGTGTCGATAGCAGGCGGACAAAGTAACATGCAACACACTTCTGGTAAGTTTCAACTCACTGTGTCCCAACTGTGCAATGATTTGTTCTCAGATGCAAGATGTGTATGGCCATTAAGTCTCACATAGTTATTTAATTTACATTACTTTCAAGCCACATTTTCTTTCTTTTTTTACTGATTTGATGAGAAATTGATCATTAAATTAGGATGGGGAGAAAATAAGCGGGCCTATGATACGATGTCTGAAGGTCTTCATGCTTTTGTGAAAGAACATATTTTTCCTGTTTTCAATACGCCGACAAACTTTTTCTTTTATGATTTCTTTGATGACATACATCTGATTTTGCAGAACTGTTCTCATGGGTTTGTCCCCCCACAGACTCCAAATCGCATCTGAGCATGCCCCCGTCCCCCCCAGCTGCTGACGCGTACCAGCAGGGCAGCATCAGGATGACCCTGGAGAACGCTGACCTCTGGAAGTCCTTTCACAACATCGGGACGGAGATGATTATAACAAAGCATGGAAGGTAACAATACTGAACGCTGCTTTCTGAAAATACCAACAGTGCTTTGTAGAAGAAATGATTTCCGTGACACGTGACCTTGTGTGTTTGTTTCAGGAGAATGTTTCCACACTGCAGCATCAGTGTATCTGGGCTCCAGCCTTTTGTTAATTACGTCATCATGATGGACATGGTTCCTGCAGACAGCTTCAAATACAAGGTAAATGCATATATTAAGCGTCTTTGAGTACTATGAAAAGTGCTATAGAATTATTATTATATATATGTAAATGCATATATATATATATATACATGTAGATGCATATAATATATATATATATATATATATATATATATATATATATTCAATTCAATATATATATTCAATTATATATTATATATGCATTTACATATATATATATGTATATATATATACATATATACAAATATGTATATATATATATATATATATATACATACATATAAAGCGTTCATCGTATACTGTATGCACTGTTTTTAACGTCATTTGGGAGATTAAACCCAGCCGATTGCAGTATTTAAACGCAGCAGTCTGCAGACAGGGCCGGCCCTCTCTGAGCCGTTCACCGCTGCATTTCAAAGCCTTTCATTGCTTCCTGTTTGTGCAGTCTCAGCTGGAGGCCCAATCAATTAGCATCCCTCCTTATTCACGATCGGTGAATGAGTCGCAGTCGACCATTCATACTCTCAACGGCTCTTACACCAACTGCTGGGGCCCATTTGGCCCTTGATATCGCCTTTAGCACACGTGAAACAAAGAGCTACATAATAAAGGAAAAGTACTGGAGAGCATTTGGTGGTTGGCTGGTGGTGACTTTGTAGAAACATTGATAGTTTATGATCTTGCTTTCAGTTCTCTACATATATTTTTAGCATACTGGAGCAGAAAGATAGAACCTGACTTTGTAACACAACAGTCTGCCAACAAAGAAAGTGTTTCTCTCTTGCGTCGCACCCATCATTATGAGGGGGGGGGGGGGGGGGAGGGTATTTCATGCTTCACCAAGACTTCTGATTAATCAGACATGGCCTCCGGTCTAACCCTTGATGACTTTGCATCCCCCTCCCCCCCTCCCCCGTCTCTTTGTAGTGGAAAAAGGAGCAGTGGGAGGTCGCGGGGAAGGCCGAGCCCCAGCCCCCGTGTCGGACATACGTGCACCCGGACTCCCCTGCCCCAGGAAGTCACTGGATGAAGCAGCCGCTGTCTTTTCTCCGGATGAAGCTCACCAACAACACATTGGACCAATACGGCCATGTGAGAACGCATCTTACACGCAAGAGTTCAAATGATATCACACACATGTGTGCTTTTTTGGAGGTCTCCAAACTCCCCATCCTGGACTATGCCTAATATGAACTATTGATAAACTCTGTCATATTCATTGAATGTATTTTAACTCTAAATCTGTCCTTCTGGTCACATGACATCTATTGTTCTGTCCATCCTGGAGAGGGATCCTCCTCTCTCTCTCCTGAAGGTTTCTTCCCTTTACCCTCCCCCTGAAGGGTTATTTGGGAGTTCTTCCTGGTCCGATGTGAGGTTTTGGGGCAGGGATGTCTATGTGTACAGATTGTAAAGCACTCGTAGACAAATGTGTAATTTGTGAAACTGGGCTATACAAATGAACTGAATTTAAGTTAATTTTAATTTCAATGTGTCTCTTCTCATCCCTCAGATCATCCTACACTCCATGCAACGCTACTACCCCCGGTTTCATGTCACCCAGGCCGACAGTCCCTACACCATCTGCTGGGCCCCGTTTCAGACCGTCTCCTTCCCAGAGACCACCTTCACTGCAGCGACTGCTTACCAGAATCCACGGGTATGAGCTCAGAAGGTTTAGGAAACATTTAGCCGACACCAATGTGAGGATGGTTCCTGATTTAAACTAAACGCACCGTACCACCGACAGTTTTTCAGTATCTTTTTTTTTGCTTTTTTAAGATCACCAAATTGAAAATCGACCACAACCCCTTCGCGAAGGGATTCAGGGAGGGAGGGACCCATTCCCACAGCAAAAGGTCAGAATTAATCGAATTGTGAAAACACGTTTTCAATGTTCCATATTTAAATTGAAGACAGACATTTGTTTTTTTACCATGAACTTACAGTGAAAGATGTAATCAAAATGTGCAGAAAAGTGGGAAAAAAATGCGTTAAAAGATCAATTTTATTCCCGTAGTTGTCGCTCAAAAAGAAGCCCACCTTCAAAAAGAGCCGCTCTGGACAGGAATGCCCCTTGCAATAGTCCTCCGAGTAAGTTTCAGTCATTTTCAATTTTTTTTTACGATATAATACTCCACTAACAAACACAAATCAAATATTGTATTTCCACGTCAGTCCTGCAGAGGATGCCCTTGACCTCTCCGTCAGCGGGGGCCGAGCGGGGTCATGTTTCCACGCAGCAGCCGTTGAAGGGCGTTGACCTTTCGGCCTCGGCTGCGGAGCGGGACCCGCCTGAGAGTCTCCACGCCGAGCCCCTGGAGCTGCAGGAGTACGACTACAGCTGTGAAGAACAGATGGTGCCTGCGTCCGTGCCATACCAGCCCTACAGGTGATTTTAAAACAGCCTTTCCGAGGTTTAGAGCAAATCCAATTACCCCGCGGACAGAAAAAAAAACTAATGATCCATGAAATGTAAACGCCTTGTCACTCTTCATTCCTCTAGGTCTGCAGAGTACACCAGGTATCCACTTTCCTCCAGCGGCGTTGACGCGGCGCACACCCACGTCCACCCTCCACCTCATTCCCTCGCCACGGCCGAGCACGCCGCTCAGCAGCACGGCTACTACCGCCACTCCCACCACCACGGCGGCCACGCGGCCGACTGGAGCCAGTACCCGCTCTTTTCCTACTCCTGTTGGTGAACTTTGCGACGGTGACGTCGTCGACGGGGGATAAAACCACGAAAGCCTTGGAGGAATGCTGTTATTATGGGTGGACTACGGGAAGGCCACTCTAGCAGTTTATGTTAAAAGTATATCAGTTTATGTTAAAAGTATATCATGGTGTGGAGTGTTTCCTAATGGCATGTGCTTCCGAGAGCCTGTACTGTATGTGGGGGTCACTTTATTGTTTGTTTGAAAAAAGCCTTCCAAACTATATATATATATATATATATAAGCTATATATATATATTTAAAGCTATATATATATATATATATATATATATATATATATATATATATATATATATATAGCTTTAGTCTGACCTGATGAAGTTATGGCAGATAGTGAGTATAAAATTAGCTTCAGTCTGGCATAGTTTCTTCTGCAGAAGGCAGTAGCGTCTGTGCTGTAAATGTTTTACGAGAGAGAGAAAGAGAGAGAGAGAGAGAGAGAGAGAGAGAGAGAGAGAGAGAGAGGCCATATCTGGGACATTCATCAGCTTCAGGGAGCAGAAACTGCAAATACATTTTCTAGAGCATATCAACTGACATGTTTTTGTTTGATAAGATCACTGACAAAAATACATCCAGAAAGCAACATCTTGAATGGCACCAGCCCGGGAGCAGACAGGCTTTCAGTCAGTGTTTCTACAGGATGCTTTATTAAAATATATGTTGTAAAGATGGATGAGCGTGATCCTGATTACAGGATGATAAGTAGCCTGGGTCATCTGGGACGCCCCACAGTCCATCCCAGACTCCTCTTAAAAGAAATATATTATTTACCCTATATGGGATCAATTCTAATGCACACGTTGTAATTCAGGCACCTTGTAAGAGTATGTCACAAAAAAATCATAAGAGATGTAAGCGTAAAGTAAGTCATTAAAATTGCATGATAAATGTGTGTAAGACTCAACAGTTTAATGTGCAATTGAGAAGGAATGGATGGATCGTCGTGTGTGAGCCCGTTTCTGTTTTCAGAGTCCTCAGAGCTGTGAGGAGACCAAAAAGTCAAATAAATGTCAACGTATGTGGCAAGAAATGGTAGGATGGGAGTCAGAGCCTTCAGCTCTCAAGCTCCTTTTATGGAACCAGCTTCCACCTTCAGTCCAGGAGGCAGACACAGTCACCTCATTCAGAGTAGACTGACGACTACACTTCACATCAAGATTACTTATATCTAGTATATACTGGTGGTTTCTGCTTTCAAATGAGTGAAATTAGTCATCAGTGACTTTCCTCGTAACCTTCATCGTAGTTCTCTTTAAATCATTTATCTGATGTTGATGCTCTGCCCACTCCTCCTCTCTACCTCCATCTGCCTGATGGATGATGGAGGTCTGGTTCGTGGTCCATGCCTACTACCAACTATTCATACACTCTGTCATACTCATTGAATGTGTTGTAACTGTGTAATAACTCCTTCTGGTCACATGACATCTATTCTTCTGTCCATCCTGGAGAGGGATCCTCCTCTGTTCTCTCCTGAAGGTTTCTTCCCTTTTTCTCCATGAAAGGTTTGTTTAGGAGTTTTTCCTGATCCGATGTGAGGTTCTGGGACAGGGATGTCTCTGTGTCTCTCTGAGACAAATTTGTAATTTGCGAGAATGGGCTGTACAAAATATACTGATCAATTGAATTGAAATCTTAATATTCTTTATCAGGGGACACGTCCCGTGTGCTAAACGCTCTGCAGCGGCCATCGCACCGTTTGAGCTCGGCAGGAAAGCTTCCATTGACCGTTGAGCAAATCCATTTCTCCACAACCGACATGCAGCGAGCCCGAGGAGAGGTCAGGCTCCGCCAGGTTCCCCGTGGTCATTCCCACTGCAGCCAGTCTGGAGCTAAGCATCGAGCGGCTTTAATGACAATTTAACCTGGAACATGCACACAAAGCCCAAGGTCAGGAAAGGTCAGGGAGAGACTAAACACACAGCATCCCGAATGGAGGAATGGTTTGAAACAGCCCAATGTAAAACAACATCTACCAAAATTAAGGGACCTAAAACATCTAAGCATTGACACAATGGTGTAAATAAAATAAATAATATACAATTATCTAGCATCTGTGTGGAATAGTAGCATTCTACAGTTTCTGTGGATCCATGTCCGCCCCTTGGCTACGACACTAGGAACAGTTTTATAACCTAACATATAATGTAATAAAGTTTATAAACTGTTGGAATCCTCTTACATTTAGCCAAAGCCCCGCATGCATCACCAGAAGCATCGGCCCTGGAGTCCAACGACTAACGCCTTGTAGTACGATGGGGAAAGTTTCATTAAAACCAGTATTGTGCATCTAAAAAAGTTATTTTTCGACAACGGGGAAAAGAGGCTATGCTTATTCTCTAATGTAGTTCAATGGAAGGTTACCTCTCTATGAGCCAGGACTTTTATATTTCGGTATACCATCCACGGATCACTTCTTTCAGATATTGGATTAACATATTGAAACCTGTTATAAGTGTAGCTGGTTTGAAAAGTGCTGAATAAACAAGTCACAGAACATGGCCGTCTCAAACACTGCCCTCCAAAACTTTCCCACTCCCCGTCTCGAGGTCAGCGGAGTTTCTTTTATTAGCCCCTTCATTAAAATTCATTAATTGCTTCCTTTCTCCTGGGCGCTGCCGGAATCAAAACTGGGACTGTCAAAAAGTAGAGCAACTGTCCTGTGCTCCAGATACACAACCTGTGACCCCCCCCCCCCCCCCCCCCCCCATCTGTTAACCAGACAACATGTGTATAGAGGAGAAACGATTAAAGAAGTAGACGTAAATTTTATTTACTTGTTCTGTACATAAAGGGTCAATACCAGCACAGGTGTTAACCATGGGAAATATTAACACATGTAAATGGTATAAGAAAATAAAAAGGCACAATTTTCAATTCTTAAGTAAAAGACAGACTTTCCTAGAATATGAGAAGAGAGCACAGTAATACTGTTAATGCCATTACAAAACAACTCGGAAGCGACAGGAGAAAAGCAAGTTCACCTCGACGAAGGAAACGATCGGGGTGTATTGCTTAATTAGTAGATTTCATTAAGTTTGATGAGAACAACCCACACGGGTGTGTGTGTGTGTGTGTGTGTGTGTGTGTGCAGCCCAGGGGGATCACAATGAGATCAACTGGATTTAATAAGGAGAACAATGGCATTAAGCAGCATTCGGCCAGGCAGAACCGCTCCCCCCCGGCCGAGAGGTCACGCACAGAGGCAACCAGCAGGCAGTTTTCCCTTTTTGTAAATGTCACCGTAGATACTTAAGTTTAATAACACCAATCGTTTGAAGAAAATGCTCGATTTAATAGCCGACTATAAACTGGCAAAAAAGAAAAAAGAAAGAAAAGGGGATACCACTAAGAGCTGCACGATATTACTCTGAGTGAATTGGCTGAGCACTGATTTGAAGGGGAAGCATTAGGCGCAGAGACAGAGGGGGGCATTTTTACAGCAGAAAACGTGGGCGTGGCACCGTTCACACAACTGCTTAATTGGCCGCTCCTCCTGGCCCCGGCGGTGTCCGCTCAGCAGGAACAGAGACCCCGCTGACGGTTTGCATAACGAGACGAGTTGTGCACGGACAGACATCTACGTAACAAAGACGGCGGAGATCCCAAACCTGACGGGAGCAACACGGCATTTAAAAAACACAAGTTTGCAGAGAGCATGCGCTAAAAAAAAAAAAAGAAAAGAAAAGAAAAGAAAGGATGCATTGATCTTACTCTCTGGAAAAAGGCATTGATGGGATTCTCATTGGCTTGCTGAAACATTAACTCCTCCCCTGACCTGAGCCACTGACCGCAGGGATCGTCGCCCCGGTGGAACGCCTTCGGACATTCGGTCGGACGCTTGTGGGAAAGTGCTGGTCAGGGGCCCGGGTGTTGCTACGGGACTTTTGAAAACCGGTTTTGAAACCTCTTTCGGTGCTCGGCGCCGTCCGATCCGAACACCTACTCGCCTCCAAGCAAAGTCCCACCTGTTCAAAAATAAAACGAAGGACCGTAGAGAGAGGTACCGAGTGGACATGCAGAGTCAGCGCTCTACTATACATCCTCTCCATGTCACACTCAGTTTGGTTGAAACTAACAAAATAAAAAACTAGATTTGATCATGTGGCACAAATAAGAAGAAAAAAGGATAACGTCACTTATGGCCGTGTCATGTCTTATTAACATACTATAAATAAGTCTTGTCAGCCAGTCATGTGTCAGGTTGAAGAGCGGAGGGGATATATTATGTCAAGGTACAACCGAGCTCTTCCTCAAACCTCTCTCTCTTTCCTGCTGCCTGACGTCAGTCACACATCACATGCACGTAAAAAAAAACTAAAAAAACAACTGTCAACCTGAATAACACTCATGACCAGTGCGTGTGTGTGTGTGTGTGTGTGTGAGATGGTTAAGGTACAACAGTGACTTGATTGTTTGGAGAAATAACGTTTGACTGGCTGGTTCGCTCCTCGTGGCCTCAGTGCTCTCCGAAGTCCGTGGGGATATTGCCGGATATTTGCACCAACATCCTCACGTCAACAAAACAAACCGACACTTTCTAAAGTCCCCAATACTTCAGACGTAACAGATATTCGGGGAGGAAACCCCCAAAAAAACATGTGATGTAATGTGCTAAATATCTATTGTGATCACACGCACATACACAATTATGCATACATCCGCACATACACACACAGACTCACACTGATGCCCAGTGATCTGGAAATGAAAAGGACACAAATGCAAAACAAACTAAACACTGCCCAGTCGTGGGGAAAGGGAACGGGGAGAAGAGGGGTCAGGTTTTTTTATAGTTTGGAACCAATGTCCAAAGCTGTAAACAGTCAGAAAGCCTTACAACGGTTGGCAACAACAGAGGGGTCGCTATCATGGTACAGCCCGAAGCAGGCAAGCACGTAACCGTGGTGACACCGGCGGGAAAGGTGGACACAGCCCAGCAGATTCAGCTACAGGAAATACTGACGCGACGGTCCGGTGGAACCCGCGGGTCAGTCACTCTCATCCGGGTTCTGGGGGTCTATGATTTTGACGTGGGTGAACGGGAAGAGACCCCTCCGTCCGTTGACCTCTCCCTCCCACTGGCCGCTGATGTTCATCCGAGTAACCATGACGATGTCACCAACCTGAGGGCAGAAGGACAGGAGGCCGAGTTACAGGACGAGCGGGGATCATCGTAAACAGGGTTCTTACACATGTTGACCGATGGATTTCCAGGACTTTAAACCAAATTTCCATGACCAAATCTGAAATCTCGGTATAAACATGAACAATTTAGAAAATGTTGCGTATTGATTGCGTACGCCGGCTTATATTTTGAGCGTCTTTCTTTAAAAAATACATTAATCATTTCAAACTCGGCGTAAATGAACATGTGAATATAACAAATTTCCATGACTTTTCCAAAACTTTGATGATTTAAGTTTTTTTCCATGACTTTTCCAGGCCTGGGAATGACCATTTCTAAATTCCATGACTTTTCCAGGTTTTCCATGACCGTACGAACCCTGATAAAGTACACCTTATTTTTTTTTAAACGCAGTGTGGTCAAAAAACGCAGAAAAAAAGAAAAAACACCACAGGCTGTTGCAGCGTTTAGGGGCCTCTTCTGTGCATGTTGTGACGTCCCAAAGTTACATAACATCATCGCAGGGCGCTTGAGCAAGTCGAACACACTCCTAAAACAGTTTGCGCTACCTAACTTGCTATGACCCGATAAATAAAGTTATAAAAGCGTCATTGATGATAACCCGCAGACAAATCGACACAAATCCATGGATTCATTTAAAGGTCCAGCGGGCGAACGACTGTAAAGAAGCACAAACCGAGAGACGAGCACATAGAGCACATGGCGCGTGTAGTTTAACCTTCTCCAAACTACGCTGGTTACACAACACCCGAGCCAACGGATTTTATTACAAAATAAAAGCCGTTTTTCAGAGCTCCACATGGGCATTAAGCTGTGGTTTGAACGGGCGATGAGGAGCACAGGGCTGCCGCCAAAGTCTTCATCGTGAAAAAAAGAAGCATGATTGAAAAGGGGAATGTGAGGACTCGCCGTCGGTAGCTTCAACTTCAACGACATCTAGTCCGACGCGTGAGAAACAATAATCCCAGTTTACGCCGTCATGGCATGACGAGACGCTGCTTCGTCGTGAAAAGCTTCACGTCGTGCGCCTCGAGGAGTAAAACGAGTCACGTACGTTCTCGTTAAAAGACAAAAAAAACAGATTCACGGTGGAATAATTGACCCTTTCAATTTTCCAAGTGTTGAATTACATTTTATATGTCACAGGATTAATATTCTGCGAATCAGAACAGATTGATTATTAATGATAGAATAATTAAAAGACGTGCGTTAACTTCATACTTGGGGCTTATTATTAAAACCGATCCCAACAAATCATAATCAAATGTAATGTTTAGAATTATTAACCTAACTATGAAGAACACGGACGAGGAGGATGAGGTAGATTATTCAAATATCAAACCAATGAGGACATAACCTGGCAGAAACAATAACTTCTTTTAAATCACTTCTTAAAACCCACTTTTATAGAACCGCTTTTAAGTGATGTCGTCCTTTTATGTTTTTAATTCTAATTGCCTATTTGTTTGGTTTTAGTTGTATTCAATGCTTTTAATGGTATGGTCTTTTTTGTTTGCCGCCATTTAAGTTGTGTTTATGCTTTGTTTATCTGTAGAGCACTTTGTAAACCTTGTTTTTAAAAGTGTTATATAAATAAAGTTATTATTATAACCCGATGAGATGCTGGGGACGGCCTCGTCGAGAGCGAATACATAACGACCCTCAGCTTCTGCTTCTTGACGCCAGTAAATAAGAAAAGCCACAGGACACACGGCGGTTTGTTTCTCGTCGTCTTTCTGGTGGCTTCCTCGTCTCAATTAGAGAGATTATGCCACTGATTGCTCAGAATTGGTTGGGGACAGTTTTCTACTTAATCTACATGCCGTGGGCCCTTTATATGGAGGTCTGCTCCTTTGCATCTCCTGCTCAAATCATTCAGGATACAGAATATTTATGCAGCACAGAGTTTTAATAACGTCCAATATTGAAAGATATAGTATAAAAAAAGTGGAACTGTTAAGGACAGGGTTAAGCTCTCTCTCTCTCTCTCTCTCTCTCTCTCTCTCTCTCTCTCTCTCTCTCTCTCTCTCTCTCTCTCTCTCTCTCTCTCTCTCTCTCTCTCTCTCTCTCTCTCTCTCTCTCTCTCTCTCTCTCTCTCTCTCTCTCTCTCTCTCTCTCTCTCTCTCTCTCTCTCTCTCTCCGAGTATGGGGTCTCCTCAGAACTCCTGCTTTAAGGCAGGGGTCACATGGGAACTGAGGATTATAGGCATCCCAGCAAAATTAAAAAACAGTCACTATTAACTACTTCTTAGTCAATAGCGTCATTATAAGCATTGCACCCAAAACAAAGACTGTCCATGTTGAGGCTAGAGTGGTGTTTTTTGGCAAAGTGTATGGAAGGACAACTGCAATAACCAATCAATAACATCAGCAACCATCTGAATGGATCAACATGATTTAAATGAGTCCTTACTGAGGCAATTATTAATGGAAATGTGAAACAGTAGTTATATTCTTTGTGAATGACGGATGCTATTTGTTATGTTTGAAACTGAAATACTTGTTTAAACACAGGGACCCTGAGTCTGACACGTGTTCCATACGTCTGACCCATCCAGTTAGAAAACCACGGCTTCATCTTTAGTCGCCAGTCTACAGGATCAAGTCTGTACCTGCAGCTCGATACACCTTGACATGGAGATGCATAACATAAAAGAGCCAAATAAAGTCACGTTTCAATTTCATTTCTGCAACACGTGCCCACTTGTGAGCGCACACTCTATTGCCCTCTCTTTGCGGTGATGGTTAAATGAACTTGTAGTTTAATAGAAGTTTCCATCCCTACTCGGTGGAGCCGTTATAGAACGTAAAGCTAAGCGTAGAGCCGGGTGAAGCACGAGGCCAGCCAACATCTCGTTGACCCATTTATCTGCTGACAGTCTGAAAGAGATATTAGGCATTTACTCCGGTGATTATCAAGATCTATTGTTAATCTGTGAAAGAGAAAACACAAACGGGCGCGAAACAACTCGACTGATGCAGTGAGAAGGACCTTTTAAATGAATACCCGTCACCAGGTTTGCTCACGATCCAAATATACACCTCCTCTCAGAGTCACGGGGACATCGCGGCGCACGGCGCCCGCGCTGCAGCGGCCTGCTTCACTTCCTACGTCCGCTGACTCACTCTGACGTCAGAGGACGGCTGCAGCAGCGCCGGGCCCAGAGATACCCTCAGCCTCCACCTCCACCCGTCCCCCGGGGGCATCGAGAGCGGAGCATTCCGGAGGCCCGGTATACGAAGCGCGGGTTACGCGTTGCAGGACACGCTCCGACACGTTACCGCAGTCGAGGCGGATTCGAATTAGCCAGAGTGCATTTCATGGAAACACAACGGAGCTGCGAAGTGAAACAGCGGCTAGCGAGTAGATTTGAGCCCGAGCTTTGCATTCTCCAAAATGGTCTAAAAGCTAAACGTGGCACACGTTCACTCATTTCCAGCGGACGCCGTCAAGCACCATCTACCCACCGTCGAATCGGCACGCAGCACGACGCCAGCGCCCGGAGCCACCAGCTGTCGACTCGACGCACACGACCAACGAGCCCCCGCAGATACGGCGCGCGGATCAGGCGACTGCTGTCGGGTTACGACTATCGGTGTGCAGCTTGTTTTTTCATGGCCAACGGTTGACTTCTCTCCTGGCTGCAGTGATGCACATCGTGGACCAGAGAACCCTGCAACCTCACTGTCGAGTGGGGTTGCAGATTCAATAAAGCACGCTGCTGACTACGCCCAACGACAGAGGTCAGAGGCAAGACAGGAATTGAATATTTTAACCGGAGGGGACAAAAAAAAAAGGCTGGGATGTGGACTTGGGAGCGACGGTCAACTGGCTGTCGCTGCAGCTCGGGCACAAGCTGCGTGTGAACGCCCCCCGCTCGTCCGTCTGCCTGTACTGCAGCAACAGACCCGGTTGAAGATCCGTTTCCCTTGAATGAATTAGACCTCCGACACATTGTTTTACTACTAATATCCAAAAACACACCTCTGCCCAACTCTCTCCGTATTGCTCTGTCGGCTACAACCCACACAACCCACAAACGCTGAAGTGGAGTTTTACGACTGTCGTTAGTACATTTAATCACTCACAAAAGCAGCAATCCATTAAGGAATAATTTTAAAAACAGCTGATCAAGCCAATACAATCCCCTAGTCGGGCAAAAAAGAGAAGAAATGGAAATAATCAAATAATAGCGAAAACACATTTTAGATGAGTAAACTCCAAATGTACTCTACCTCTAAAGCGAGAGCAGTTTTGTCATAGGCGCAGGGCACTCGCTTCTGGATGGCTTTGGCCATGACGGGGCCGTTCTGCACGGACGGTAGAGGGGTGATGACTGCTCCAGGCAATCCGGGGGGCAGCGGCGATGGCGTCTGAGGCTGGGCGTAGGCGTGGACGAGAGCGTGGGACGGCTCGGGGATCCCGTAGCTGTTGGAGTTGCGAGATCCATGGGGAGGTTGGCCGGGATGAGGTGATGGCCGTACCAATTTCTCCACGTAGGGCACCGGGATCATCCCGACGCGTCCCTCTTTGCTCTTGGCGCTCCACCACTGCTCCTCTGGCTTCTCGAGGATGATGAGGATCTCCCCCTTCTTGAAGGGAAGGTCCTCTGCATCGCTGCCAATGAAGTCGTACAGAGTCCGCACATACTCCAGGTTCTCATCTGGGCCTCCCATGGGCTGGATCGGACCGCTCACTGTGCTTGGGTACCTTGAGAGAATACAACAATGAGGCCAAGCCACAAGACACAATGCAGTTACCATTACAAAGTGGATAGTATTAAAACTAATAAAATCAGGGACATGTGTCACATATTTGTTTTGTTGACTGGCTGTCATGGTTAATAATAATGTAGTGTATGTACGCAGTTGGCAAAAAAAAAGGCTTAAAAGAAAACATCTATATTATTATAAAAATGACTGGGCAAGCAATCCCACATACAGATTGATAAATAAAAGCCCTGTCATGAGAGGTGAAGAAGCAACAAAGTAACATCAAGTGGAGAGATCTAGTTGTATGTAAGCAAACATGCCAACAGAGTCAATAAACACAAACGTGCATTAGCATCTTTGGCTGCTGTCTTGTTTGTTGGGACACACACTGCTTTAGGTAGCAGGTTCGATCCCCACTCTCCCCATTAGTTGCAGCCCAAAGTGTCATTGAGCAAGACACTGAACCCCCCAGCTGCTCCCCGGGCGCATCACTGCATGCAGCCCACTGCTCCTTCATAACGAAGGATGGGTCAAATGCAGACACGAATTTCCCCATTGTGGGATCAATAAAGTATACATTATTATTATTATTATTATTACACCACAGACGTGCCAACTAATACACTGGATGTGTGTTGGGAGTGCTGGTGCAGTGGAAGTGCCACCAGTTTGTCCTAAATGTGGCAAACAAACCCAAAGCTGCAGGAGGAAGGTACGGAGGCCTGTAAGTGGGTTGCGTTTGATTAAAATAGACAGCCTATTAACCCAGATCAGCCAGTCCTCCGGTGGTAAAACGCGGTGGGGCCCAGTCGTATGTATGTAACCACGAGAGGTTCCTACCTGGGGGCTGGCTCGATGAGCGTGGTCGTGTCCAGGTAGTGGATCTTGTAGAACTCCAGGAGAGCCGGGAGGTGCTCGAATTCTTGGTCGCCGATCTTAAACCTCTTGCTGGGCAGAGAGTTGATGATATAGTGGGACACCTTGGAGTTCTCGGACACCGACAGCACGTAGTCGCCGGGGCAGGTCGACGAGTCGCGGACCAGAAACATGCCGTGCCGCTGTCCTTGTAACCGGTTCTGAGCCTCTTGTCGCGAGACGGGTCCAAAATACCAGGCGGACCGATCAGACGAATCAAACCGAGCGTTTGACATTTCTGCACCCGAAAAAAAATAAGTTAATATGAAGACTTAAAAATGAGAAGGACACATTACAAAATAGACGAGACAATAAGTTGTTTTTTTAAAACGCGTGCGCGCGCTTGGGGAGAGTTAATCACAGGCAGCCGGAGGGTTGAGAAAGATGCAGGGCAGGGCACTCGTCGCCCGGGGAGCTCTGCACAAATGCTGCCGACTCTAGAGACCGCGGATCAGAAACAACAACCAGGCAACAGAAAACACAAACAGCCCGACGTGTTTCAGAGGCAGGCTGCGACTGGCTTGATCCAACTTTGGACCATTATGTGGTTCCTGTGTTCAGCAGTCAAAGGATCGTTTCAGCAGCCAAAATACACACAAAAATCAACTAAAAACTTGCCAAACGCCGACGGAGAGCAAAGCAGCAGCGGTTCGGTGAAGCTTCCCTTTTTCGTTCCGCCTTCCGAGAAACACCAGGCGTCTAATAATTGTATCTCCTCCAGTCAGTGTCAGTTATGAGAACGGAAAAGGTAGACTCGGTTTTACATCTGTCGGCCAGAGAAAAAGTCGCCAGTGGCCACAGGTCGGAAACGAGCGGGCTGCTTCGTCTCTCCGGGGTCTCACTGCGAGGCACGCGGCATGAAAAATGCGTTTTTGAATCTCCTTTCTTGAGCCGGAGCAGACTTTTGAGGCAGCTGAGCAAAAAATGGCGGCCCGCAACACGTCTTCACACACAAACAGATTTCACAGCAGCGGCGCGTCTCCTGCGCGTTCATCTCAGGTGCCACGCCGTTGTTGCTGAAGCTCGCGCGCGTATTTCCGACCGCTCGCGAGGGATAACGGCTTAACGGGTTCGGTATTTGATGTTTCCCTTATCTCTGCTCGTCCCCCCCCGCACCCGAGCCACCAGAAGTACGAGTATGAGACCGAAAAATGGCGACGGGAGGGCAGGTCCCGCTTTCTGTCTGCGCGTCACTGACGCCTGGAGGGGTGGGGGGGGGGGGGAAACGGGGTGGGCGGGGTGACGAGCCACGGGCAGACCCCCCCCCCAGAGCGAAGTGTCGATCACGTTTCCGGGAACCACAGCTACAGAACATTTTGTATGACCAACGATAAAGAACAAACTACCGGCGGTAAAAGTCCAAATACAGTGCAGAAATGTCTATAACAGCAGCTCGACCACACATTCATGTTCCATGTTGTTATTTTTTTTAAACAGTGTGCAGTAAAGTTAGGGTGACCATATCCATAACACCAAAAAGGAGGACACTATGCGGTATTTTGTGAGACTGAATAATTGCATAGGATGTTGGCGTGCTCCCCTCTATAACACAGTGATTCTACATGTGTGTGTGTAACAGAATAGTCTTGAAGAGTCAAAAAAGTGTTTGTTCACAGTATTTGTATGTGTTTAATACATTGTGGTGTTCAAAAACTGACCATTGAGATGAAAAGTGCCGAGTGCCACAAGGCATAACATTTGTGGTATTCATTAAATTAATGTTTTAAAAGCATAAATAAAAACAAACATTTGGTTTACATTTAAAGGCTCAAAAAGTAAAGCATTTCTAAATTGATTCAGTCTTTTGGGGACTTGTGTGCAGCGTCTTTATCCGTGTGCAGCAGGCCACCTGTATTCAAGCACACTGTTCATCTCCTGCAGGAACAAATATTAACAATACTGTTATCCGCATTTAAAAATCTGTATGGTTTTAAACCCAATGGATATTCATATCAATCAAAATGCTGCATTATAAATCAAGTTAGCATAAGAGCTTCCTACAGGAAATTAGTAGCCTATATTTGCTCAATTAAATACACAGCAAACAGATTGCATCATATGGAGTGGATGCCCCTGACACAACATTATCAAAGTGTATGTCGGTTAAAAAACAATTAAAATCAGACTAGTGTACTCACCAAATTGAAATGGTTAAATCTGTATTTGCAATATACTGGAGCTAGATCTGGCTGCCGGCAGCCATAAAGACCTTGAATCTGGAATATTTCAGACCTCAGGAGGAGGCAAACAGTCCATGTAGCACATCTTGGACTTCATGATGCCCATCTGTTATACTGTCCTGGAGCACCTCCACTGCAGACTGCCTCCTCTTGCCAGGAACAGCAGCAGCAGGCACTTCCTAAAACATTAAACACATGCAATAAAACAACTGTTATAAGGTCATAATCTGACAAAAATCACTCATATTCACTAATTGAATATTTCTAGAAATGGGTTAACATTCCCTCTGAATCACTGTATAGTGTTATACAACACTGTAACAACATTATAATTAAAGTCCTAAGCTGTATTGCCTTATTTTTTTATTTTTACAACAGGCATGTAATCACTTAGCACAACCATTCAAGCATAACATGTGTGAGTTTCATCAATTTACCACGGTTAGTTTAGTTGTTTGGACCGAAATTGTAGCGCCCGGCTGCAAAATCGTCTGGTCTCTGCTGATTGGTCAGCTGCAGTGACGTCAACAGTGATGCAATCAGACAACTATCTCATCCGAACAGTCCTCTTACCCACAATGCAATTCAAAACCTTCGCCAGATAAACGTAAATAAAAAAATAAAAAGTTTTGGAATGTGAAACGAGTCTCTTCGAGCTGTATATTAATGTTGCATATGTATGTATGTATCATATGATGAAAACAACCCAAAAAACAATTAAAAAAAATAAGAAGACAAAAAAAAAAAAAAAAAAACAAAAAAAAAAAAATAAATACACAAACACACACATATATATATATATATATATATATATATATATATATATATATATATATATATATATATATATATATATATATGTGTATATGTATATTATGTATATATATATAGTAAAGTAAAGTGCAGAGTTTGCCAGGAACTCCAGCGATCCACTGGGGGGGGGGTAGTATTTTTTATTTGGGGTTTATTGAAAATTGTAATACCAGCATTTTCCAGAAGGTGTTGTTGCGTTCTTCTCGTCTGCTCTCCGAAAGGCCTCTATAGCAGAATAATAACATAATAATATGTTGTGATCACAGACGAACAACTGCACTCATTTTTAGGTACGCAAAACCTAAATGTGTGATCCAAGTAAATGGAAATCCATATTCATTTTTAGAATCAGTTGAATTGATGAAACTGTGTGGTTTCACACAATGAAAACAAAAACGTAAAGCAGGATAATTATCGTGCATCTGGCAACACTGAGATCGGTCGACCAATGACTGTTCTCTCTAAGGTGGAATGTAAGGGAGATACCATTTCCCTAACTCCAAGACCCAGAGAAACACAAATATCCGACAAAGCAAAATCCTCAACGTTTTTGGAATCCCTGCCGGACATGTCCGGGGAAAAGAGGACACCTGGTTACCTTAGTAAAGTGCAAAACAAGTTGACTAATTTGCTCATTGCATAATAACTCTCAATAACATGGAGCAACTTACGTGCACATACATGACGGGTACATCTCACATGATGTTGCACATGATGTTGCACATCCGTATCCTGTCCAAATAACTAAAGGTTGAATAAATAAAAGTAGCAACAGCACAATGTAGAAAATACTACAAGATCAAGTCCTGCATTTAAAAATAAACTTAATATTATCAGCTAAATAAGGTGCTCCTGTATTCCTTTTCATTGTTTTAGCATTAGACTGTTATAACTGAAGCATTACATGCAAGTGGCATTTTGCTGTTGAAGTCGATTGGGGTGTAATTATTTAAAATGTATGCTTAGCCAATCCTATAAGATATTTATGCAATCTCAAATTGCAAAGTAAGTAGTCACAGTTTTTTTTTTCTTCTTTCCACCACATCTGTTGACATCCCAAAGTAAAGGGCATTTATTCCCAGGCAGAATAAAAGAATAAACAGTTTAATTTCACTATTTCTGTATCATGACAATGAGTGGCTGATGATTTACAGTCATGACAGTTTTACATCCAATCATACGTGACATCATCCCTGTCTGTCTGCCTGGCGACAGTCATCTGATGTGATATTCATCACATCATATTCATCACATCAAGTGATATTCATGATGTATTTCTTCATCGCCTCACGGCTGTAGCTTTCTGTGGCTCACATGTTTGAGATACAGTACATTTGCTCCGTCAGCTATTTCATGCCACCCGTAAAAAAGTTGGACATGTTTCCCTATTTTAATTTCCTGTTGTTCTCCAACTTCCCCTCCATTCAAACTCATTATTTTAAGTATTATTATCTGGCACAACAGTGTGACACATCGATTCGGAGCTCCCCAACCCTCAGCACAATATCCTGGAAGGGAGAGAGGGAATTGAAATGGAGGGGGTGTCGTGGCTCAAAAGAAGCCTGAATAAAGAGTGATAAAGCGAAGAATATGCTGAAAAACTCATATTAAACACGACAAGCCGTCCAACGCGACAGCACAACTTCTGCTAATTGATGAAAGTAAAATAAATATAACGCTGTCGCTCTGTTCCTCTGGTTATTGAGGTTTCAGAGCCCGTGCATCACGAGGCTGCAGCTGGCAGAGAGCAGCTCTCATCACTGCGGCGCCGCCTGCATGTTAATAGATTCACACCCACTGGGTCTCCACGGCTAATGCCTGCTAATTCACACATTTACCCAACAGCACAGGAGAGCAAAAAATAGGATAGATACATACAAACAGCCCTTTACTCCTTAGAAGTATACAACCCAATTATTGAGGGATGCATACTGTTTACCTCTAAGAGGCATTAAAAACATTATGGTTTAGCCATTCAATTGGTATAAAGCTTTGTTTAAACCATATATTGTGAGTTCATGACACGGTAGGATGGAGTTTTCAGTGTAGGTCATACAATTTCACTATGGTATTTATAATAAATACACAAATGTCATGCGTCATAACAAAAAAAAATAATACATTGTGAAAACAAGGCTACATAACAGTAACGTTTCAGTCATTCTTTTATTTTATTTTATATTGTTGACTGTTCAGATTATGTCATAAGCAACCTTTAAAGACTGTTTCATACGTAATGAAACACGGGGGCATTAAAAGCGTCTGCATTTCACAAGAAGGCACGTGAGGGGTTTGAGAACGTCATTAGAAAGGGAGGCGCCCTTAATATAAGCTGTATGTCTCTTTCAGTAATGCTAGGGTGCACCTTGTGCAGGCCCAATTATCTGGATTTGTAGAATGAGTGGAAGTCAAGCTTGGAACAGAGTTGCTGAGTGATCATTTAAAGTCTGCTGCCTCAGACATCTCCTAATCTAATGCAGAGTCACCGCGCGAGACACTGCCGACATCGAGCAGATGAATATAGGACAGCTGGCGTTGTGAGATGCAGTCTGAGATACGCTTTGCTGCGCAGCCTTTCCCGAGGAGTGAATTCAGTAACTACCGTCTCATGTCATTATTTTGCCTCCTGTAAATGAACTCGGGTGTTAAGTGGTACACAAAGAATAACTCAGTAGATTGCTGATCATTTTAATAGTTTTGTATTGTTGCGCTAAGCTGTGCTGCAGGTACAAGACCGATAACAGGCCAGTTACAGCAATCAATAAATACAAACCAATACAGAAAGTGCCTGAGAAGTAACCCTGATGAGTCTCTTCTGTTTCATTAACTAATGTGCTGTTAAAGGCTGAACGCTGGTGGTTTAGCATTGATGAACATTTTGAACGCTGAGCTAAACATAACATGTGATTGGTGATATACAATTATATGATAAACAACAATTCCACCATCCTTTTGGCAGAATTACAACAAAGGTGCAGTGAGAACTAAACGAAAAAAGGTCAAATTAATAAATACATTTACCATTTTCAGTACAAAGGTAGATTTGGGACCATGTTTCATCTTCCTTTTTTTGTGTGCAGAATTAAAAGCTTTTAAAGGTTAATGACCTTTTAAAAAAAAATCTTTGCATGTTATGTGTCCTACGAGAGTAGATTTCTGTACCCGTGATCGACATCTTAAAAAAAAAAAAGTCATAGGCTATAAATACTTCAAATGGATATCAATAACTGTGAAAAGGGCTTTTTTAGAACCACCATGAAAAGCCCCCAGCTCTTAGCCGCTGTGTTGGGTTCTGATCCCGTCACTGCACCGTCCTTTTGAAGCGGTCCCTCTGCACCGCCCGGGTCCTCCTCTGTCGGTCTGCGATGGTGGAGCTGAGGCTCTGTTTGAGGGCCGGGAGGACCACACCGGAATGAGAGGGTCCAGCCCTGGGAAAAGGGAACATACAGATTTATCTGAGAAGGCCGAGATGGCGTTTAGTCCCAAAAAGTCTTTGTATTGTTGCAACTGGCAGTAAATGCTATATTATTGACATTAGAGGGAGAGACATGTTTACATACGTTTTTTCCGGATATGTTTGAACACCAAGTTTTGGAAATTTCTTTTCTTCTGAAGATTTGCTGAGAAGTGCAAAAAATAAAAGACACCCATGTCACAACTGGGCTATTTTATTATATTTTTTAAATGAAAGGTATACCTTAAAAAATGATAATAATGTATCACTTTACCGGGTACCATCAACGAGGTACGCCTTGGTCAGAATGTGATTTTCCGAGGTTATTTTCTTGCTCAAGACAATATCTCTGAGCAACGCCTTCACACGAATAATCTAAAAGCACATAAAGTCATAAAGTCACAAAAATGTCTATTAAACAACTAAATAAGAAGAAATACCACAATTATGGAAAGCTGACTGCATTTTGCCTAATATTGTCTGACGATGGGGCACTCACTTCCTGAGACTGTAAACTGTTAGCGTTGTAGAGCTGCCGGATGATGACCTCACACTCCTGCAGGGTGGGAGCGCGCGGCGGATGGGAGGGATGGCTGTGAATTCGTAGCGGCTGTAATGAGGTGAGGAGGCCCCCCTTCATGTCCGGGCTATGGTCCGCTCTGGCAGATCCCAGAACGTCGCTGCCCTCTCCAACGCTGCTGCTGAGTAGTGAGGGAGACAATACCAATGAGCAACAACAGACAGGCTGTAAACGTCTCGGTGCTTCACCCACACGTACAGATCCAGACTCAACTCTATTCCTTTGCCTTGTTTGTATGACTAGATCAGATGTACATTGCTGTATTTACATATATATATATATATATATATATATATATATATATATATTTTACTTTATTTTGTATTTTATATTTCACTTTGTATACTTTATGCACAGTCACTTTCTTTCTTTCTTACATTCATATTTTATTGTGTTTAGTTTATTGGTGCTACTGTGTCAACAAATTTCCCCTTGGGGATTAATAAAGTATATTTCTATTCTATTCTATTCTACAATATGTCTCTTATGGCCCAGGCTCCTCGGAGTTGACGTCACCAATGGGACGCGGGTCGATTGTATCTAAATATGTGGCTTTAAAAAAAAAGTATATTTTGCACCTACGAAAAAAGGACATTGCAACTATTAAATTTAGAAAATGTTCTGAGTAGCCTTCCCACATGAGGAAATGCTGGAAAAGTGTCCAACATTTGAATGTTACCAGATCTATGTGTTCATACCTCCTCACTGCACTGTTGAGTCTTTGCATAAGAACACACTAAAAACCCTAGATAAGAATTTAAAAAATATATATAACTTCTTGTGCTTGGTATACCCATTCAAGCATAAACACGATTATGTACAATGTATTTTTTTTTTTATCCAAAAATAGATGATATGAAGAAATCCATACCATAAAATCTGAAGAACAAGATTGGACTGCAATCTGAATTTACAAATATTGATACATATGCTGGCCATGAACTTTGGATTTGACATTCAGTGTCGGGTCACCGCCTCTCTGTGAACCCGCCGCGTGCTTCTCCCCATGCCGCCGCTGTGGTGTACCACTGCATGTGGTGGGGATGAATGTGTTCTTGTTTCGACGTCTTCTTTGTGCCACTCAGGTCATAATAATGTAATTCAATCTGTTATGTACATTAAATTACTCGTGTTGTACATTGTGTTTCACCTATACTGAGCTTAAATTGGTCTCATCTCAAAATGACATGACCTTGTATCAACAAACATGTCCTTTGATGTCAGTGTATTGCTATAGTTTCATTTAGAGGTGGACAGCTGAACAGTGATATCATGAGATGAGTTATTATCAGATTTTCTTTAGATTGATTGAGTGTTTTCTTAATGTTTTAGCAGCTGAATAACAGTCGAGTCTCACACATGTATGGGCTATTCAGACTATCCTCGCTCTATTTCCTCGCTACGTTATCGCCAGCCAAATACCTCTGCTAATTACCTCTGTGCTCTACTTTATAACCGAGGTGGTTATGGCATAACAAGCGACTAATGCATCTATTTGTAATTGACCTCCTTTATTAATGTTTCTGATTGTGTGTAATCCAGAACTCGGTGTGTTTTTTCAGGATTGGATTAAGTGATTTTGTGCCCAAATGCTTGTTTAATTTACAACCTTTCTCTACCTAGTAATGTTGGTATTGACAATGATAGAAGAAGTAGGCTAAGCAAGTAAAACTATTAATTATCAATAGTAAAACTACTAGTACTACACAATAAAAATCTGGCGTTTGAATGTTTACTCCAGTGAAACCGAGGTACAATAACTTGAAGGGTACTTATTGTCAAGGTGGACCTTTAAATTAGGATAATATGCTGGATAATTGAATAAATAACTGTGAATCATATGTTACTGTTGTATTTCATGAGTCAAATCTGCACCTGTGACATAACCAGGTATTACTATATGTTTTCCTCTGAAGTACAAGAAGAGTATACAGTAAGTACTATGCTACACAGCTGCTATATGCATATGTATATACTCTATACAGCCGAGTTGCATATGCATTGGGGCCTTTTAAGTTACTTTAGTTAGAATATGCATAATTCAATACTTTTAATATCATAATTAATCTATAACTGCCCAGGTTGTTAAACATTGCCACACAGTAAAGTCTGCCCTTGGTGTTTTTTCTTGTGAACCAGATGGTCGACCTACAGTGGGTACGGAAAGGATTCAGAACCCTTTAAAATGCTCACTTTGTTTCGTTGCAGCCATTTGCTAAAATCAAAAAAGTTTATTTTAATCTTGACAGAAAGAACAGGGTCTGAATACGTATGACCATGGGATATTTCAGTTTTAAAAAACATTGTCAAGATGGGGTGCTGAGTCACATTAATGAGAAATAAAATGAACTTTGTGGATTTTAGCAAATGGCTGCAATGAAACAAAGAGTGAACAATTTAAAGGGGTCTGAATACTTTCCGTACCCCCTGTATTTCACCATTGTTTCTGACCGTGATGAGCTGTGTGATGTGGTTCTCAAAAATCTCGGACCTTAAATAATCCCGCGGAGGCAGGTAGGCAGCTGCTGAATGTAAATTCACCTTTGTGCTTGGTCCTGCGAGGTTCGCGTGTCCTGCAGCTGCTCCTCCAGGTAGAGTCCTGTATGAGCTTCACTTCCCTGAGTGGGTGGTCTAGCGCCTCGCCGACTGTACGTCTTCCCTAAAAGAAAGAGGACCCGAGAAAAGGAGTGTTAGAAACTGTGAACTGTTATTAAACACACGTGGTGTTATTTGGCAGACGAGTTTCACCTAATTAGCCGAGGATGAGACCAACAACAAGAACATAGCCATTCTGTTCTGAGGATGCCTTTGAAGTAAGGTTCAGTGATACACTGTCAACACCTGGTTAATTTATATATCAACATATATTCATACCAGAATGTCAAATATACACCTATTTTTTGTATTTTTTTATTCTTTATTTCAGACGCCAAGTTCCATATAAAAATAACAGACATACAACTCTAAAAGAGAGAGAGAAAACAAGAAAATAAAACATACAACATACATAATATAGTTCATTAAAAAGTATGAAGACTTTTGTGTTTTTATACATCCCTTCAGAAAGATGTTAGCTATATCTCTGAGTTTAGCTGAAAGAACCCAAAACAACAGTAAATCAGGGATTCTTACCTTTTCTACTTGAATTTGCAGGCTCCATTATCATCTTATACTGCAACTCTGCAAAATCCACATTGAGAGTGTTTTAATTGTGCAATGTACTGTAGGGAGGTGCATGGGAGGCACATTCATGCAACACGGACCCGACAGACGGCCTATGTTTCCACGGGGCCCGACTGCCGAGACAGATCTCCTGCAGAGTCTCCCGTCGGGTGGCGAGAGGCCTTTATATGGAGCAGCATTTGACCTGTTCGGTAAAGTGACACTGCATCTTTGTCCACCTCCCACCGAGAGACCGCCAAAACCCTGGAGTTGCTATGAGACCACGGTACCTATTGAATGTCTCTCTTTTCATCACCTTATCAGAGCACAGACAGCTCGTTGGCATTCATTTAAATGATTTGCATAGAAGGCGTGTTGTGGACACAACAGCAGGTTGCTAAGTTTATCCCTTTGAAATGAAATTAATTTAAAAAATATATATAGACTCTTCTGGGCTTGGAGTCCATAAAAGAGCTGATTCCTCCAAGAACACTATTACCTGCAATATTCTCTTGGGAATAAAAAAAAAAGGTGACCCTTTTTTTATCTAACCATCTATGAATAAGAATATTGATCACAAAACATTATTTGCCGTTTTGCTCCTTAACTAGAACAAAAATAAAAACTAAAACGGGTATAATATTAATAATGGTATTTTCCCCACTGGGTTCTTTACCTTTATTCTCCCGTCGGAGATGCTCTATCTCCGCGTGGAGCTTCTCCAGAGTGTCCGTGTGTTGTTGCTGGAGGAACTGGATATTCTTCTGGACCGACGCGCCGCGGGGGTCCGGGTCGCCGTGACGGGACGCCCCCGCCGGCGGGGCGACAGGCAGTTGTTGCGGTTGGCTCGCCGGTAAATAACGCGGAGAGTAAGACTTCCCGAACCGCCCGACTCGAGTCCACTGAGGCAGGTGGTGCACCGGGGGGAGATTACGACTCGACATGGCTCCGGTTCATGCGGCTAGATAACTTAGCTAACTAGTTAGCTAACTAGTAGATCGAAGAACTATGTTAACCGTTAACCGGCGTCGTGAGCGGACCGTTTTCTCTCACCATTGCTTTCCGGTGTCAGCAAGTCGACCTACATGGTTATCCTGGTGGTCTACAGCTTAAGTAGCGCTCGCCTCCATGAATTACCTTTGCACTCGTTTGACACGCTCTCCACTCACACACAACGTTGCCGTGACAACCAACAGGCTGCCGTAAAAAAAAGAAAGAAATTAATGTACACAAAATAAAAAAGTTCCTTTTCTACGAGTTTCTATGATACACATCGAAGATGTGTCAAATTTATTGCCATATTACATGATACACAATACTATTCCTACGAGTTTCTAGAGTACACATCCTGGATATCAAAAACTTAACCGGGACTCTCCCAGAACCTCAAGCAGGACTAAACACGTAATATTCCTACGAGTTTCTAGGGTACACATCCAAGATGTGTCTGACTTTTTGACATATTACAACAAAACTTAAAAAACAACAACAACAAAAACCCTATTCCTACGAGTTTCTAGGGTACACATCCTGGATATCAAAAAACTTAACCAGGACTCTCCCAGAACCTCAAGCAGGACTAAAAACCTCATATTCCTACGAGTTTCTAGGCCCGGGTACACATCCAAGATGTGTCTGACTTTTTGACATATTACAACAAAACTTTTTAAACTTTTTAAAAACCAGGATTTGTACCCTGGGTACTCGTAGACTGAGGGGGGAGGGGGGATAGAGCAGGCTCAAGCACTGTAGACTGGGGGGAGGGGGGGACAGAGCAGGCTCAAGCACTGGTCTCAAGCCTACTTGAGTATCTGGGAGAGTCCTGGGGACCAGAATATATACACAAAATACATAAGTACAGGGTGAACTAATCTTACATTAGGTTGTTCAACTGTAGTAAGATGGCATTGAAGGCCTAGGTAGAAATTGCATGGCCCGCCACTGCATTTATTGTGACTTCTGGTGCAGTGAATATATTTTAGCCTGGGATGAATTGTTACCAGTGATATTTCAGATGGGGAAAGTATAACGAGTAATACCATTTTCAATTCTGCTATTGACGATGTTTTTACATTACATTTTTGTAATGTAATGCATGGCAACAATACACAACATGTTGGATCAAATTGATACACCTCTCTCTGCAGGTCAGGTGTGTGGTGAGAAATAGTCAGCACATACCGCTCCGCCCACTGTTGAGACTCCGCCCACTCCTCCTCTCTGCCTCCATCTGCCTGATGGATGGTGGAGGTCTCCAAACTCTCCATCGTGGAATATGCCTACTATGAACTATTCATAAAATCTGTAAATTTCATTGAATGTATTTTAACTCTAATCTGTCCTTCTGGTCACATGACATCTATTGTTCTGTCCATCCTGGAGAGGGATCCTCCTCTGTTGCTCTCCTGAAGGTTTCTTCCCTTTACCCTCCCCCTGAAGGGTTATTTGGGAGTTTTTCCTTCTCTCCTCTCTCCTCTCTCCTCTCTCCTCTCTCCTCTCTCCTCTCTCCTCTCTCCTCTCTCCTCCTCGACCTCTTCTGTGAACCCCACCCCACCCCGGGATGTGGTGTAGGAGAATCACACAAGGTGAAACCCACGAAACCGCCCCATCCCGGGAGGGGGGGCCAATCCCCCCCACTCCTTCTGTGGGGTCCACAAGTCAATCCCACCGCCTTCCTGTGAGCAGCCCAGGTTCAATCCTATCCGAGGGATGCAGCTCTGAATCGGGAGTCACACAAGGTGACTCGCCGAAACGCCACAAGACTTCCGGGTACGTTAACCCGCCTCAGATGGATGACCTCCCCCCCACTCCGCCTGGGAGCTTCACATCGCGGTGCCGCTCTGCTGGACAACACGCCTATTTACACTGTTTCGGTGCTCAATCAAAGCACAATTATCAAAGCACAATGTTGCCATGGTGACTGTCGTGTGAATGTCGTGTCCGCTAGAGCGCGATTTGAATCCGCTAGCTAAACGGCGCTAGCCTTAATTAGCTGTTTTCTCTTTAACTACTACACGCTTAATAACTATCAACATATAGCACCGCCAAAGCAGGCGAACATAACATGAATACCTTCACTCTACCGCTGTTTCTCCCTGCCTTAAATCTTTGTGGTACGCTAGCTTACTTAAGCTTCATCATTCTTATTTGTTACACCAAAAAACAACTTTTAAGTGGACGAGGGTTGTTTGTGTTATTAGTTTTTATGCTAAGCTAGGCAAACAGTTCCTTCTATAGCTTCATACTTACTGTACAGATGTCGTGTTATATGGACATTTTCATTCAGCTCGCGGCAAGAAGCCAATAAGTCGTATTGGCAATATTCCGACATTTTGGGAATCACACTGTGATTCCCAAAATGTCGGAATATTGCTTGAAGCATAAAAAATAACAGTAACCCCCCACATCCAAGATTATAACTGAAACTAAGTGGAGTAACGATAGAGAGGCAGAAACACGTACACAGCACTTAACACATGTCAGTAATATTAGAATTAGCACACAACAAGATATTTATGAAGCTACATGTTGTTATCATAGCATTGGTTATACACTATGAGGCCTTTAGTCTGTATCAGAGCAGATGGTACAGTTACTTCAGTATGAGCAGCTGTAGAGTTACAGAACTTTACTGACTGTCTGCATTGGAGACAAAGAACTTAACATTTCACTTCTGTCATCTTTTTTTTAAACCGAAGACGGTGCCTGCAGACAGCTTGACACGGAGCAGCGCGTGCGCTCTGATCCCGCGCTCTTTTAATGAAATATTGATACAAAACATATGCTAAATCATATCGTTTTTAACGCACGGATCACTTGTTGGTATCGATACAACGTGCAGCATGACTGCAGTAGATGTAGCGGTGGGAGACATTCGTCCCGATGTGCGCGCGCGAGACGTGTTCACGCGCGCCGTAGAGACAGACTGACGTGTTTTAATGACGTGCTGCTGGAGAGACGATCAGCATCAGATCGCTCAGGTACGCAAAGGCGCGCAGGAACACAAGTGGCAGTACGCATTGTGGATTATTTTCGCGCATGCGTACCTGCGTACCAGTTATGTGCAGTGCACCCCTGTCTATGTGTACAGATTGTAAAGCACTCTGAGACCCATTTGTAATTTGTGAAATTGGGCTATACAAATAAACTGAATTGAATTGAATTGAAATACTACATCAACCAAATATGTTGTTCTGATTACGATGAAGAATTAACATCATCAAGTTATCACAGTGCAGGACTCAGGCCAGTGGTATTACCTGGATACATAGATTTAGCAGACACTTTTATCCAAAGTGACTTACAATAAGTGCATTTCAACCTAGAGTGCAAACTAAGAACAACAAGAATACAGAAAGTAACATTTCCTCAACATAGTCAAACTACAAACGTACCATAATAAGAGCCATTGAAGTGCTACTAAAGTGCAAATCTGTGTTTTAATCCAGATATAGTCGGAAAAGGTGCGTTTTCAGTTTTCGGCGGAAGCTGTAGAGACTTTCTGCTGTCCTGATGTCAGTGGGGAGCTCGTTCCACCACTGAGGAGCCAGGACAGTCTGGATTCCGAGTGATTAGCTCGAGGTGACGGAGTCACAAGTCGGTGAACAACACATCTTCATTGTGTTGTTCCTGTGTTTTAATGTGTGTACTGATTCCTTCTGGTCACATGACATCTATCACACCTGTCCACCTGGAGAGGATCCTCGTCTGTTCTCTCCTCAAGGGGTCTGACCTTTTACCTGAAGGGTTGTTTGGAAGTTGTTCCTGATCCTATGTGAGGTCAAAGGTCAAATGTCATGGATGTCTATGTGTACAGATTGTAAAGCTCTCTGATTGAAGATGGACTACACAAATAGACTGAATTTAATTTAATTGAACTTTGACCTTTGCCCTCTAGGTGTCGATATGGCTGCTGCCAGCAATCTGCCGTCTGAAGACCAGTTCCTGTGCTCCATCTGTCTGGATGTGTTCACTGATCCAGTCAGCACACCATGTGGACACAACTTCTGCAAGAAGTGCATCAATGATTACTGGAATACCAACAACCAGGACATGTGTCCACTGTGTAAAAAGGTTTTCTCCTCAAGACCTGAACTGCTCGTCAACACCTTCATCTGTGAGATGGTTTCTCAGTTCAGACAGTCGACTCAGCAGAAAGCCAGCAGCGGCAGCTGCTCCGATCAACAAGAGTCCACAGGAGGAGTTCCCTGTGACAGCTGCACTGGAACCAAACTGAAGGCCCTGAAGTCCTGCCTGGTGTGTCTGGAGTCCTACTGTGAGACTCACCTGGAGCCTCACCTGACAAGACCAGGCCTGAAGAGACATCAGCTGATGGACCCCGTGGAGAACCTGGTACCAAACGGCTGACACCGTTGTGGGCTAGAAGTACCACTAGCCTCATGCTCGAAAGGCCTTCGGACATGATGGAGAGACGTCTCCCCCGGTGTCAGATCTGGTTTCCACCGAGCACTTCGGTTTCCCATCGTGGAAAAAACCCATTCTCAATGTTTAAAATAAGATAACAAAGAATATATACTTTACTTCTTTTTAAATATATATTATTATTTGTTTAATAATATTAAAATGAAGTATAAACAGGTTTCCTGGTGTGTGTGTATTTATATATATATATATAAGCGTGAGAAATACGATGTGTGGCGGGAGTGCGGGAGTTAAGACTGAAATGCGTGAGGCTTGAGAGCCCTGTGAGCCATAACGCTGCGTTCACATCAAAGTCATTGCACAGATTCCGGAAATCGTTGGCAGGCAGTGAGAATAGAGCGAAGTGAAAGGTTCACCCCACGCCGAGTCGCGAAAGCCAATCTGCGTTGAGACGCTGCGTCATGGCTGACGTTGTGTGGTTGAATCCAAGTGCTGCTGCTCTGCAGGATGTTTTCTCATCTTTAGGTGTGAACGCAGCATCACAGGGCCTTGGCACTAAAGTTTGACTTGATACTGCTGTCATAACCTTGTGTTGTGACTTATATATTATACTTGCATTGTATATTGTTGCATTACTTTGCACTTTGTTGAAAACCCTTTTTAATCCATATTAAAGAAAAATAACATTATGGGTGCACAGTAATACTCACTGTTTGTTGCGTGATTTGAGTGTATCATTTTCCTTTCTGCCAACTTAAAATTGTAATGTGGGGACAGGTATTTCAATTGAATCAAACAAACTACAATTTCACATTATGGTTACTATGCAAATGACTTTTCCTGACACTATATTATTGGGTTGTAAAGGTAAGTAATGCTTTCATTTGAAAACAAGCAAATTATTAGATGCATCTAACTTAAAACAATTGTGTTGATCTAATTTATTAATTTAAGTTAAGAACTTAATTCAATTTTGTGTTACCAAATAAAATAATTCAATTGGTCCAACTATTCTATTTTTACAGTGTGCATTGACAGTTAAACACACACACACACACACACACACACACATATAAAAACACATTTTACATTTATATTTGATACTCATATTTATTTTAGTTAAGAAAAGGGTTGACATTATTTACTCTCTCTCACCTCTTTCCCTTCACTTTCTTTTATCTCCCCACCTCACTTACACACACATTGTTTTAAGAAATGACCAGCTGTGATGTTAAATACATGTGACTTATAATGAATTGTCTAACTCTAAAACATGCCAAAACACTGGTATGCTCCTTTAAATAGACTTAATGTCAAGTCCCCAACTTGAATGGGTCCTATAGCCGTGGGTTCACTGGTCAGCAGCAGGACAGTAGCTGCTGGTATAACTTGCATAACGGATTCTCGTGTACACTACTCCATATCTATAGGGACTAATGGGGAAAAGCTATTTATCGTGGATGTTAAATATAAATTAAGGAAACTCACTCCATCTTAAGACAAATTACCTTTCCATTCACTTTATTCATGTTGCAACTCTCCAACAGTAAAGGTTACATCACACACGGGGACACTGACAAAGTGTGTCGGTCATAGATATGACAACATTAAAATGATTTGGAAACAGTCAGAGGCAATATGGAAAATCAGAAGAAAGCCTACTCTTTGGAAATGTATCGGTGGTGTGGTGCCATTCTCTCCATTCCTGCGGCGTCATTTACACTGCAACAATAACTTAATTTACAATATGTACATGTAATACAGAATGAAGAATGTGAACTCAAAGAAATTAGAACATTCAGGTATGTTCCAACGTAACAATCTAAATCAATGACAGATGATTTTATGATGAATCAGCTGTTTTATAGTATATCAACAGCTGCACACGTCTGTCGACCCCGTCCACCGATAGGATGGCCAATAGCAATGATTGTAGGGAACAATAAAAAGTGAGACATGCGACATAATAACAGAGAACAGCCTCTGTAAGAGGAAGAGGCTGAGGGTGAGTTGATGTTAGGAATGTACACCCTCACAAACATCACACACACAACGCTCTTGCTAGAGTTATACATAAGAAAATGTGTGCAAGAAAATATCAGACAAAAAAAAAAGCAAATACAAATGATGTACATGTATATCATATGATTTCCTCCATTCTGTTCTGCTACTATACTGGCGTCAAAAAATCTCATCTTCAACAATCTTCAGCCCTGACCGTACCTCGACAACGTATTCCAAAATATGCACTTGGTTGCATCTTTAGTTCCCATGTTAATAAACTTTACAAAAGGCAGAGGAAAATACCCCCCAGGGAAAAGGAAGTCGGTTCCGCCGGAGGATGCTCTGAGTTCCAGCGGTATTGTCGACATCCAATCATTCACATGTGGTTGCGGAGCAATGCCTTTAGTTGTGTAGGGAACAATCCCCCCCCCCCATCCATTAATACGTTGAACATCACTTCACACATGCACACAAACTTCTCTCTGCAGCAGCCAACGTAGAAGTTGACCCACCCTTTAGTGGAGTAAAGGTATCATGTTAAATTATATGGCTACGGTCAACAAATACATACATATTTCAGGAAAAATACACATTTTTTAACGAGCACTGCAAATCAACCGGTCACTTTTCAAAACAAACACACTAACTACAAACTTTTCTCGGGCAATGCAAATCATTTTTCAGTGTAAAACCAATTTATATTCTCCTTTTGACTTCTTAAAGAACTCTTTCGAAGGTTTTTATAGCTTATACCATCTCCGCGTCAGCATTCTCACATGGAACACGCCTCCTCGCCTTTTGACTGTAAAACAACTGCAATCAAAGCACGGAAAATAAATCTCTAAATAAGCAAATATGTCTCGGTAAATAGGACAACTGGACACGTTTAACAGGCTCCACTCGAGCTCCTCTCATACAGTACAGAAAAGTGCAAACACACTCAGACCTTCATCCCGGGACAAACCCTCCTCTTCAGTAACAAGGGGCTGAGATCAACGCCGTTTCTCTTGTGGCGGCCCTACATTCAACTTCGATTAAACCTGCTCACCTCCAACATGATTGATTGATAACATTTGATCAGACAGATTATGGAATGATGTGACGGCGTTACGAGCAACTCCAGCACTTAAGCGTCTGTATGACTTAAGAATACACCCCGGGTTATTTAACATGATTGAAACCAAGAATGCAAACAGAACAGCTGAAATAAAACTATATTTGACATTTAAAGTCTTTTATGGACCCAACTTTCTGTCTGTTCTCAACTACCAGCCATCATTTTAAAACACACAATCTCCACTACGCCATGGTAGTCTTCAACATTAAGAAAGTAAAGTGACAAACACAGGGAACATTCCCCCCCCCTAAACCAGCATGATAACCTACAGTACTCTAAAATATATAACACAGAAACAAACCTACATTTCATTTTGGCAACAGTTTGGTAATCTACCTGTGTGGGCTTCCATCCCGGCCCGAGCGCCGCTATTTAAACTTCCCTTCAGCAAGCAAGTAACAAATAGGTAAAAAACAGAAATAAAAGAAACTTGGGAAAGCACACAGGGGGTGAAGATAAACATGTGATGAGATTCAGACTTGGACATTCCCGCCTTTCCCCAGCACTCGTCCTCACTGCGGAAGTGAACAGCAGATACAGGACTTGCCCTCCAGCTACTGATCCTGGTAAGAGATGACATTGTGTTTTTGTTCAGTGAAGTTTTGTACGTGTGTGTGTGTAGCTACTTGGCGGCAGTGACTCCTGCCCGTGTTTCGCCTGGTGAGACCCCTGCCGCAGTCCAGGACTCGGGATGAAAGGCGAGCCGTTTGGGGAGCGCACAAGCCCTGGCGGTCGAGTCAAAACGTCAAGCCTTGCGGTTTTCTCGTGAAAAAAAAAAAACACAAAAAAAAACAACTTCTAAGTGAAAACCATGAGATTCTTTTGGTGGAGGATTTGGTTTGTCGGTAATAATGTGCAAGGGTGCAAACGACTGACATCTCAGCCGACGGTCAGACGCACAGACCCGACTGCAGAGCGGTGAGGCGGCGTTCAATGCACTCCTTACCTGCAGACAGACAGGAGAAAACACGGCATGACAAGTCATACAGAATAGAATAGAAATATACTTTATTAATCCCCAAGGGGAAATTTGTGGACACAGTTGCACCAATAAACTAAAACACACAAGAATAAAATATAAATATAAGAAAGAAAAAAAAAGTGACTGTGCATAAACTATACAAAGTGAAATATAAAATACAAATAAAATATATATGTATATATACACACAACATATATGCAAATATGTATATATACACACAACATATATGCAAATATTCAGCAGTGTAAATAAAATAAAATATAGACACTGCAAAATGGAAAGTGTGTGTATGTAATTGCACTAGTTTCTGGCAGGAGCTGCTTTGTTATATCCACAACAATGGGGGTTTCTTCCTTGTGCTATGATGTTTTTTTTGTGCAGTAGCTTTGTGATGAACTGGCTGAAATATTATTTTGAACATCACTGCATCCCTTCCGTCACCTACATTTGCTCACGCTGAGGATGTCCTCCTGCTCGGTGAGCAGCAGCGACAGGCCCTCCATCAGCAGCAGAGCCTTGTGGTAGCGCAGGACGGACGCCTCCCCCTGGTGGAACATCTCGTCCAGTGCAGCGGTCTGAACCTGAGAGCACACCGGCAGGCTCGCGTCAACACGTCGACGTTTCATTACCCGTACATAAAAAATGCGGAAGGTAATGTTTTTATTTGTATGCGTGTGTGTGTGTTATTCACATAACTAAAAAAGTATTAAACAAATCGCATGAAATTTGGTGGGATGATTGGTTATTATCCGAGGACCATTTGATTCGATTTTGGGATCGATTGGGTCAAAAGTCAAGGTCATGAAAAGGTCAACATCTTCTTTTTACCATAGCGCGGTCAATGTATATCCAAGTGGCTGCAACTAATGCCACCATGTTCATAATTCAATGTGATATGTGAAGGTATGCGCTCTACCGAGTGCACCTTCTAGTTTTCGTCTGGGTTAAAACCAACGACATCATCCAGCGGCGTCTGCGGTCCTCTCTTCCCGAGCAGACATACACACACTCTATTTGTCTGACAGTTACTTTAGTGGCCGTAGAACATTGCTGTGGCCATAAAGCAACAAACAATCTGAGAGCAAGGGGCTTGGAGGCTGAATGTTGCAATCGAGGCGCCTCGGTTGGCCATGACTGCTCGTGGAATGTGTTGCCGGCTGCCCACACACACAGCATTTAAATGATGACGCTTCGGCCTGCCGCTCAATAACCCTCATCTGCTCCTCTGCATCCCGACTCTCTAACCCCCCCCCCCCCCACTGGCGGCTCACCATCTGCACAGTGTGACTGAACAGCAGCCGCTCGGCCGTGATGGAGGTGATCTGGTCCATTAAGCGGTGCTTCCTGGAGAAGAAGCGCTCCAGACGGGTGCTGAGAGAGCGACAGGAGGCCACGCTGCACTTGTACAGCTCATTCAGCCTCCTCACTACTGGATACGGACAGACATGCATTTCAATATGCTGCCAGGACACTCATCGGGCATCCTGCTTCATACACGTATCAGAACATGCTCGTACAAGAAGAAAAAATATGAAATGGCTCGTACTTTGTTTGACTGTGGAGGATGGGTAGAGTTTGCCCTGTTTAACTCGCTCCATGGCTGTGTGCAAGGCTGTGGACAAGAGCTCTGCAGTCTTTAGGTAGAGAACCAGCTGTTCTGCATGACTGAGGAGACACACACACACACACACACAGGTTAAAACTCAAATCTATATTGTGTTCTATTGGGAAAGTTAGGGAGATATCTGCATGATGGAGTTGCGTGGGGCCGTTATTCAGCAAGAAGGTCACAGAAAATGAGAAAACCGTTGATGCGCCCGCTGGCTGCGGCGCAGACAATATCTCTGATCGCCCTCATCCCGCGGAGTCCCGAGGACCAGAGATGAGATCAAAGACCTTCTGATTAAATTACACGCTCCTTGTTATCAAACTCATCCTCGGTGTGTATTCCCAAATGCTAGCAGGCGTGAAATCTCCTCCTCTTCTCTCTGACTTTATCATATTTAAGTCGGCGCGTCTTTTGTTTGTTCTGGAGCCAAAGGAATGGATCCAAGCTTATAAATCTCATTTCATACATTGAAATGCATGCATGCGTTTTGATATATTTGAGTCAATACTCGTGAGCAGCTTCTATACATCTGTCGACTGCAACTTCAAGTCTGACAAACCGTTTTGCCACTAAAAAAGAAAAACATGAGATCCACATTTAACCCTCCTGTTCCCTTTAGGGTCAATTTGACCCCATTCAATGTTTAACGTTGATGTTCTTTGGGGTCAATTTGACCCCAGGCTGTTTTTCACTGTGTCAAACATATAAGAAATATCAACTTTCTTATATATTTTAAGGGCTATTTAGGTAGTCAACAAACACATAAAGTACCTCACACTTAAACTTGGGAAACAATATGAATTCTAATAATTTTCTGGAGGTTTTAACTGCTGTGGTCAAGTTGACCCGAAGGGTAAAACATGTTAGTAAATCTGAAGGTAACAGGAGGGTTAAATAATGTTCTATCCAAACTGGATCCATCCCCATCCCCACAGACTGAGGGCGGTAGTCGATGGATACGTCCGTACCTCCACTCTCGGCTCAGCGAGCTGATCTGATCTGCGACCAGGCTCTGCTGCTGGAAGGCACGGCCCGCGTCTCCCTGCTCCTCGAACACCACCACCTCGCAGGCGCCAGCGATCTCCATCAGGCAGCGGGCGAAATCCAACGTGAAGCGCAGGCTCTGCACGGTGTCCGTGTGCTCCTGCTGCGCTCGCCCAGAGACGGAGAGACAGATTGTTTAGAGAGAGAGAACCTAGAAACTGCATTGGTGAAACCTATGGAGGACTCAAACAACCCCAGCTCATTTGAATATACGGACACGTAAATGTCACACATAAATAAATGAATGAATACGTGTGGACACATAAATAGATAAATAAATAAATGAAGAATTACAGAAATGTAGAAATATATTTATTGAATGATATTCTGATTTATAACTTATATTTACTCATTCCTGTATTTATTTATTTATACATTTATTTAAGCATTTATACATTTATTTAAGGATATATATATATTTATTTATACATTTATTTAAGCATTTATATATTTATTTATTTATACATTTATTTAAGCATTTATTTATTTATTTAAGGATTTATATATTTATTTATACATTTATTTAAGCATTTATTTATTTATTCCTATATTTATTCATGCATTTATTTATTTATTTATACTTAAGTCATTTTGAGTCCTCCATAGAAACCAACATTAACAGGAGACTGGTCAATCAATTTAAATTCTCCACTCTCAGATTCAAGATCAGGCTCATTCGACCACGATGACTTGAGCCAAAGACCCTGACAACGACACTTTGATCTTCCTTGTTGCATTTTTCTTCCAGTCTGCAGTTTCACGAGAGATTATTCACATCACGGTTTTCTGAGAATGAACCCCTGGTCGACGTGCCGTGTACGAAACCTGCTCCTCACCTCCATCAGCGTCTCCTCGGGCAGCTCAGGAGCCTCGAAGGTTATCTGCCCGCCCATGTTGGCGGTGATAGGATCAGCGAAGCCGTAGCGAGGACTGGGAGGAGCCTCAAAGCCATCCAGATAGGTGGCGGTCTGGGGATAGCGGCCAGTGAAGGAGCCTGCAGGGCTGATTGAAGTGAACGAGCCTGTAGGAGAAGAAATAAGAAGAAACGTGCAATTAAATGTATTTAATAAGTACGCATTTTCTAGATGAAATGCCACGCTTGTTGCTCTCGGCATTCACACTTGACGACCGCTGTATTGAGTAGAGATTCGTTCCAGTTAATGATCAGCATCTGCCAGCGGCTACATGAATTTTTATTTTCCCTTCAAATGCTCCAAACTCTAATGACCAATTTGAAAATTGTGTGTTCGAAAAAAAAGAAGTAATTTGGGTTATTAGTCCCTAAATGTAGCTACATTTCTCCACAGTTGGGTTTTATCAAAATTAAAAGTTAGTCAACCTTTTATGCTCGCCTCTCTAATATCTAATTCAGTTTCTACATCGTTGGAAAATGAAAGTCATTTCTTCCCAGTGCTCTGTGTGGTGAAATGCTGCAAAAGTGGGATTTGATTCCTGCAGCAGAGACGCGTGACTTGTGGTTCTTTGTGTTCCAAGGTGCGTGAGCTACCTGAGTATTTCCTCGGTCTGGAGGTGTGAGGCGGAGTGCTGCCGCTGGGAGGAGAGCCCACCGTGAAGACCACCTGAGCCGGGCTGACCGAGCCGGGTGCAAAACATCCCCCACCACGGGGGGGCACTGGAGGAGAGACAAGAGCCATCAGTGAAGCTCCAGCTGGGGAGACTGGGGAGACTGGGGAGACTGGGCATCACTGAGCAAGTTCTCCAATAAACACCAAGAACCACTAGATGGTACTTCAACGACACAATGAAAAGATGTGTGTGTACTGTGTGTGTGTGTGTCTCTGTGTGTGTCTGTGTGTGTGTCTCTGTGCGTATCTTGTGTGTGTCTCTGTGTATGTGTGTGCATGTCTCTGTGTGTGTATGTCTCTCTGTGTGTGTCTCTGTGTGTCTGCATGTGTGTGTGTGTCTCTGTGTGTATGTGTGTGTCTCTGTGTGTGTATGTGTGCGTCTGTATGTGTGTGTCTCTGTGTGTGTGTGTCTCCGTCTGTGTGTGTGTGTGTGAGAGTGTGTCTCTCTGTGTCTCTCTGTGTGTGTGTGTGTGTCTCTGTCTGTGTGTGTGTCTGTGTGTGTGTCTGTGTGTGTGTACTGTACTGACGCATCGGTGCATTGAGCCACACATAAACAGCCATCCTGAATGTCAGACATGTGTTTGTTTGTTCATGTAAATCCACAAAGAGTTGTTCTACCCGTTATGCCGGCGGTTCTCTCAGAGGTCAAGTTCTCTGTGCTGCCTCGGTCCGCCCCCGGCCCGCCTGGTCCGAAGGCAGCCATCAGCAGCATGTCGGACAGACGGCCGGCGCTCTGAGACCTGCTCCGACGAAACAAGTGGAGAGCATGGAAGGACACGGGGGGATAGGAATGAGGTGCAGATCCTTGGTTTATACATGTTTTTTAGTTATTTTTAATAGCTGCCCATTTCCTTCTGTAGACAAATAATTCCTCCTCGATACACAGCATCAGCGTGATAAACGGAAATAAACCGTAAATTGAAAACGCACCTTATCCGACTATATCTGGATTGAAACACAGATTAGCACTTCAGTGGCACTTAAATATCTCTTATTATGGTACTTCTATAGTTTGACTATGTTGAGGAAATGTCTTAGTTTATACTCTAGGTTGAAATGCACTTATTGTAAGTCACTTTGGATAAAAGCGTCTGCTAAATGAAATGTAATGTAATGTAATAAACGTAACGCGGAGAAAACAATAAGCGGACCTTCCGAAGGCCGTGGCGTCCCCCCCCCCCAGGCGGGGGGCGCCGTGCTGCGCGGCTGGCCCCGCCTCCCGGGGCTCCAGCGGGGCGGTCCTGCTGAGAGGGGAGCCGAGGACCAGACCCTGCTGGGTCAGGAAGGCCACGAGGTTGGGAGAGCTCGGAGGCTTCGGGAACTCAAAGGGAGGGATGGTCTGAGGAACGAGAGAAGGAGACGAGAGAAGGAGACGGGAGAAGGAGACGGGAGAAGGAGACGAGAGAAGGAGATGGGAGAAGGAGACGGGTTTGTTGGAACTGCTCGGTAGTCTTCACCTGTTCTGTGTATCTGTAGTGACTTGAGTACGCACATGTTAGTCTCACTCTCTGACACACACACACACACACACAGACACACACACACACACATCTCACTCTCTCTCTCTCACACACGTCTCACTCTCTGACACACACACACACGTCTCACTCTCTGACACACACGTCTCACTCTCTGACACACACACACACACAGACACACACACACACACACATCTCACTCTCTCTCTCTCACACACGTCTCACTCTCTGACACACACACACATCTCACTCTCTGACACACACACACACACTTGTCTCACTCTCTGACACACACACACACACACACACACACACACACACTTGTCTCACTCTCTGACACACACACACACACACACACACACACACACACACACACACACACACACACACACACACACAGTGCTGACTCACCCTGGAGGGCGAGCCCAGGATTGTGGGGAGGGGGCTTCGCTGCATCAGCTCACTGAGCCTGGGGGAGGAGTGCAGCGGGCGGAGGGCCTTCAGCCCCCCCGACGGGGCCCCCACCGGGTCGGAGAGCTGCTTACGGATCTTTTGCTTGCCGCCACCGCCACCGGTGCCCTCCAGAAGACAGGGGGCGCTGTGGAGCCGCGTGCCCAGACCCGCCGCCGCCGCCTGTGGTCGTGGCTGAGAAGTCGGCCGGGACTCAAGGTGCTGAGGAGCTGCGGGGCAGAGGACGGAGGTCAGAGGTCAGAGGTGGGAGGTCAGAATGTTTCCCGCTTTTAGACGGCAGGTGTGGTCGCACAATGAGACGTGAGACCACACAACAAGAGCCCGCAGAGATGGACGCCGCCTAACTCCCACGCCGCCATGCTGGATGTCCAGACAGCGGGGGGGCGGTGCCAGCGTGAGGCACAGACGCCCAGAGACAGGGCTCTCAAGTGTCACACATTGAGCGTGAGACTCACACATTTCGGTCTTAACTCCCACACATCTTATTTCTCACGCTGAAAAAAACCTCTCGGCTATTTAATGTTTTAATGAGCCGCAGCGCCAACATGACCTCGCCGTGGAGGAATCAAGCGCTCCCCTGAGTTCTGCTCTGAGGTGCCACTTATCAGCCAATCAAAAAAAAAAGAAATGGGCTACACAATAACCCATCAGAAAACAGACGTATCTGTTGTATCTGGGTAAGATTTAATCCAGCAACCAATGAAAATAAAGCATCCTGGAATTGCTGCTGATGGATATGTCTCACGCTTGCCTGTCTTCAAAACTTGAGAGCCCTGTAGAGAGCAGCCGGTGGTGAGGAGGAGAGTGTGTGTGTACGTAGGCGGTTGGTTTATTGTCTCAACCGAGGACTTTCAAAAGTAACAAACTGGTTGACTCGGAGCAAATACGAACCACACAAGTATTTCCTTCTTTGTCTGCACTTCAATTTGTGAGGCAAAGTCCCCGACAACAGAGCAGGTGGTTTACAAAGCATCGTGGGGTCTGAGATACCTGGAGGGGAGGGATGGAGAGGTCTGGCGCCGCCCAGGGAGAGCCGAGTGTTGGCGTGGGGCGGCGAGCGTCCGGCCCGAGCGAAGGCCAACGAGCTGCCGCTGCTGCAGCGCCGCACCGGTGCCGACGGCCTGGTGACGCAACAAGCGCTCGCTCGTCACTGCCGTCCAGCACGAGGAACGTCAACACGCGTTTCCATTGGCGGCGCAATACGCACCGTGGAGAGCCGTCCGGCTTGGTGCAGTGGAGGTTCTGCTCCATGCGCTGGTAGTTGTGGACCTGGGTCGGCACGGGGATCGGCAACGACGCGCCGGGGTTACCACAGCGCCCCCCGGAGGTACTCCCCGAGATCTCACCGGACCTGAGAGAGAGAGAGAGAGAGAGGGGGGGGGCAGAGGGAGACAAGAGGAACAGTTTAGTGAGGGTGAGGGTGAGGATGAATGTGAGTGTGTCTCTGTGTGTGTGTCTCTGTGTGTGTGTGTGTGTGTGTTTGTGAGTGTGTCTCTATGTGTGTGTGTGTGTGTGTGTTTGTGAGTGTGTCTCTATGTGTGTGTGTGTGTGTGTGTCTCTGTGTGTGTGTGTCTCTGTGTGTATGTGTGTGTGTGTCTGTGTGTGTGTCTCTGTGTGTGTCTGTGTGTGTGTGTGTTTGTGTGTGTGTGTCTCTGTGTGTGTGTGTCTCTGTGTGTATGTGTGTGTGTATCTGTGTGTGTGTCTCTGTGTGTGTCTGTGTGTGTGTGTGTGTTTGTGTGTGTGTGTCTCTGTGTGTGTCTGTGTGTGTGTGTGTGTTTGTGTGTGTGTGTCTCTGTGTGTGTGTGTCTGTGTGTGTGTGTCTCTGTGTGTGTGTGTGTCTCTGTGTGTGTGTGCGGACACAGACGAGTTTAACATGAACGAGTCCTCCAGATATCCAAGGGACAATCTATTCCTGTTCTTCCTGTTGTTGTTCTTGTCGTTCTTGTTGTTGTTGTTGTTGTTGTTGTTGTTCTACTAATCTATCTGTCAGTGGCCCTCTGAGCGTCACAGCAGCACGTTTCATCACAGCGTTCATTCTGACAGCGGCGAGCCGTTACCTGGCGGCAGTCGGAGAGCCTGTGTGTGTGTGTGTCTCTGTGTGTGTCTCTGTGTGTGTGTGTCTCTGTGTGTGTGTGTGTGTGTGTCTCTGTGTGTCTGTGGCGGTGTGTGTGTGTGTGTCTCTGTGTGTCTGTGGCGAGCCGTTACCTGGCGGCAGTCGGAGAGCCGCTGCAGGGCGGGGAGGGCGGCGGCGTTGTTTTCCCGTGGCTCAGAGCAGCAGACGCCAGAAGAGAGCTGCAGAACGAGGAGAAGGGACGGCGTTACAGAGGAATACAACACGCTCTCACTTTGGACTGCGAGTTAAATTACGGATAGTCACTTATCATCTTTTACCAGCGGGGTTCTCTAATAATGTCACATTTGTGTAATACAGGTAATGTCTATGGATGACCACCTCCTGGCGCCTCACCTGCTGTTCATGAGGCTGTCCTGCAGCACTTTACTCTCACAGGCCAGCTCACCCGCTGGAAGAAATAAATCACACAGATGACCATAAGAGTCCAAATTATACAACGCTATTAATGCCACGTAATAAAATATGCCGAGGCGTGCACATTTGATTTTTAGGTACGGCAATAATACGTGTTCTCACGGTTGAAGAGAGCAGGCACCATGACGAAGTCGTCCGTGTCACAGGAGGAGTTCTTGCTGCTGCCGCCCCCCCCAGAGGAGTCCTTGAGGAGGGAACCAGTGGCCTCCTGGGTAGGGGAGGCCAGAGCTTTGGCACGCACGTGCTGACCCTCAGCAAGAGACTGCTGCAGAGACGGGGAGAGAGAGAGAGAGAGAGAGTAATCGAAGAGAGGAAGCACAGAGAGAGAGAATACAGTGTGAGAAACAGGCACGCGGTTGGTTTCTACGGTAACGCCGCCTCGGGAACAGACATGATACAGGAATGACAAACACGCACCGGGGGGGAGGCGAGGTGAGAGGTGGACGAGCTGCTGCAGGAGCTGGCGGACGCAGAGCTTGGGAAGCAGGTCATGGACGCAGTCGGAGCGGCTGCTGGACAAATGCAAGACGACGCGTTAGACGAGTCGCGGCGGCGTGAGAAACGCGGAGGTCGTGCACGAGAAGAAGTCCGACGCACGGCACGCCAAGAGTCTCTGGCGTTTTGACGAGAGGAAATAGCTTTTGTTGTCGCTACGCATCACGATGTGTCGGTCTCTAGTTCTTACACATTTTAACCAATGGATTTCCATGACTTTTCCATGACTTTTCCATGAATTTAAACCAAATGTCCATGACCAAACTGAAATCTCGGTCTAAACATGAACATTTTGGAAAATTGTGCGTATTAATAACGTACGCCGGCTTATATTTTTAGCGTCTTTCTTTAAAAAACGTATTCATTATTTAAAACTCGGCGTGGATGAACAAATTTCCATGACTTTTCCAATTTTTTTATGATTTAAGTTTTTTCCATGACTTTTCCAATTTTTTTATGATTTAAGTTTCTTCCATGACTTTTCCAGGCCTGGAAATGACCATTTTTTAATTCCATGACTTTTCCAGGTTTTCCATGAGCGTACCAACCCTGTCTACTTCTCGAATCGAGTCCTACGATGGAGTCAAGGCATCATATCGATGACAAATTAAGTCCAGTCATTATTTCAATCTACTATTTTAAAAGAGATGCACATTTCTGCACTTACTACCATCAGAGCATGTGTAATATTTATTACACATTATAGTTAGTTATATAATTATGCATTATAGTTCCAAGACATTTGATACACCCACACACACCCACACACACACATACAGTCCTGCACTTTTGTATGACTGGCAATTATTCAACCTAGCTTTAATAAGAAGTGTATTCTTTATTCTCACTTACTCTTTTTCAGGGATGAGCTCGCCTCCAGGAAGGGATGACAAAAGAACTCGTCTAGCAGTGACGCACAAAGAGAAACAGGATAAGTAGGAGGTAGTGAAGTCCGTATTCATAGAGATACAGACCAACACAGGAATACTTGTTTCATCATATTTACTCCATAAGCATTTATAAAATGCTACATTATAAGTTTGCAGTATTGTAGATAATAATAATAATAATAATAATAATAATAATAACTTTATTTATATAGCACTTTTAAAAATAAGGTTTACAAAGTGCTTTACAGATAAACAAAGCATAAACATAACTTAAATGGCGGCAAACAAAAAAGACCATACCATAAAAGCATTGAATACAACTAAAACCAAACAAATAGCCAATTAAAATAAAATCATAAAAGGACGACATCACTTAAAAGCAGTTCTATAAAAGTGTTTTTTAAGAAGTGATTTAAAAGAAGTTATTGATTCTTCCTTAGATCTGCATCAACAGCACGTAGTCAACGCTCTCATTCACGTCCCCGCCCTTAAAGCCGACTGACCAAAGTCCATGCGGTCCTTGTGGCTGCGCTGCAGCAGACCCAGCAGCAGATGCCTCAGGTGGCTGGACGTCTCTCTGGGGATGCTTCGAATACAGAACAGAGATGCACACTTTTAGCTGCGCTCGGTTCACTTGTTAACCAAATACATGATGTCTCTCTATTGCCTTGAGATGATTAAATGAATGGAAACCGCAGTGTGGGCAAACGTAAAGCCGCATGATTAGGATCGGGATGTCGGGGATTGGTCGGGGGCTTGTCGTCGTGAACAATGTTGTGAATACGCTGCTGCTCGACTGCTTTAAACCACCCGGCTGGCGTGGCCGTGACCGGAAGCATTTATGTGACAGGCTGCGTTTGTTTTGGTTTGAGCAAACACACTGTCAGAGATAATCGTCTCTCTCTGAGGAGTTTAGGCTTCAATTTCTGTTGGCTAGTCCGCTCTCCAGATGCATCGCTGCAGAAGTTTCTTATTTCTTTTAAGCGAATGCAGAACATTGGTTGATCACATTGTAAATAAACGGGCTGTCATCGTGACTCCTTACTTGGGGCTGAGAGTCTTGTTCTTTTCATAGAACAGCCGGAGGTCCTGGGGACTGCTGGCCTGGAATGATGACAAAAGGGTCAGAGCGAACGTTGAGAACATGCAAATATCTGCAAATGTATGTACATTTGCAAACACATACACACTCATACACACACACACACACACACATACACGCACTTTTATGGCACTGTACGCCGCCCTTGCACAGACGGCACAACAACACATGTGTGTTAAAGACTTTCAACAAATAGACTTACTGATGTTGCCAAAAAGGCATTCAGCACTTTAACTTCTCACTATTTTTTTATTACTGCATGTGTTTTCCATCTTTTGGATCACATTGAAATATCTGCTTCAATCCCATTTTCTTGTGCAAACAAACTACCAAGCAAACTAATGTTATTGCATATTGTTCACAGATATTATGCAAAGGCCATTTAAAGATTCAGATTTTCTTTTGTTTCACTTTTGTATACACGTATGACGTACATGCCAGTGATAACAGAACATTGTTCCTCTATGTCTCTTCAATGGAGTCTTACTGATGGCTCGTCCCTAAATGGCGTTGTGTATGGAGGACTCAAAATGACTTAAGTATGAATAAATAAATAAATGCATGAATAAATATAGGAATAAATAAATAAATGCTTAAATAAATGTATAAATAAATGTATAAATGCTTATTTATTTATTTAAGCCTTTATTTATTCCTATATTTATTCATGCATTTATTTATTTATACTTAAGTCATTTTAAGTCCTCCATAGTCGTGAGGGAAGCGGTTAGTATTGCAAGATACCTGAAAAGGAGCCTTTCCAATCAGGCACTGGAACAAGATGGTCCCTATGCTCCACAAGTCGGCCTTGGCATCATAGTGTTGGGACATAATGACTTCAGGCGCCTAGCGAGGAGACAAAATAGAGTGAGATTGCGACACTTCGGTGGAATTTTTTGATCAATTAATGAGACGATTAAGTTAATATCAGTTAATAAGTTATGTGTTCAGCAAACACTCCCAAATTAAAAAGATCCTGCTCCTCGCTCGGCTTGTTTCCGTGACCAACGCTCGGAGAAGCATCAGAAGCCACACCTTCCTCCATAGCGGGCGAACAAAGGACGCTCACCATGTACATCGGGGACCCGCACAGCGTGGCCGCCATCATGTTGCTCTGAAGGTACCTGGCGAAGCCAAAGTCCGCTGTGGAGAGAACATGTGCACATGCTCAGACTCAAACTGATGAAATCAGGAACAATAGAAAACAACTCCCAGAAAAACAACTGCCCCCAAAAAAAGAAATCTATTGTGCTCTAACAACATTTTATGTTTCGTCTCCTACAGGTTTCCAATTAAAACGGTATCTATTTTAAAAACGGATAAAACTATAAATCATAATATTAAGATGGTTGAGAGGCAGCTTCACTGGGATTACAGATATGATGACAATGCAGTATTTTCCCACTGGAGTTGACCCCCCCAGGGAGATATTGTTTAATAAAACCCATGCCAATCATAAAGCACCATTGTTTTCTCAACAACAATGCATATATATATATATATATATATATATATATATATACAATACTCTCTGTCTAGCTCATTAAATTACTTATTGGATCAGAAATCTTGTTTAAAGTCATTAAATGATACCTAATATCAGGGCCAGCATGTGTATTAAGCCCAGCGTGGCTGTGGAGGGGCAGTGAGCGTGATCAGTCGGTTTGTTCGTGTGACCGTGACCCTTTTCCCCGAGTGGTGAGGAGAATAACGTTCTGCAGTGACTGGGAGCCTCAGACTTCTCTCCCATGAGGCAATCCATTCTCTCCAGAAGAACAAGAATTAATAGGCTTAAGGATTAGAAGTTTCCAAACAGCTGAACACAAACTCTCAGCGCTCGTCATTAAACCGACTTTGTTTACAGTCAAATGACCAAACTCAAAACCGAGGGGACGCATACTTCTTGTCTCTGTGAAGACGGTTCTGACTGTTTTGGGGTATTTCTTCCCGACAGTGTTTATCAGAGGAAGAAAATGTGGAATGATATTTATAATTTAATCAATTTTCTGAACCAGTTTAGACTTTATCAATATTAGGCCTTGCTGCTGTCTGTACAGAGCTGGATTACAGCGTGTGGGTTTCCAATGTGCTGTGTCATCATGAGACTCCATGAGGCGCTTCTGTTAAAGGGTCCTAGTGTTTTACCGTGAAATCCTAATGCAAAACAACAAGATTTGGTCTAGAAATATAAAAACGTTTTTTTATTCTTTTCATTTCCTATAAATACACATACAATACTACTGGGTTGCACAAGTTCTGACACATTTTTAAATCACTTTAATATTACAGATCTCAAGAAATTAACAGGTGCATGCACATGCCACCACACCACATCCACATGCCACGTGCACATGCCACATGCCACGTGCACATGCCACCACACCACGTCCACATACCACGTGCACATGCCACCACGTCCACATGCCACGTGCACATGCCACCACATGCCACGTGCACATGCCACCACATGCCACGTGCACATGCCACCACACCACGTCCACATGCCACCACACCGCGTCCACATGCCACCACGTCCACATGCCACCACGTCCACATGCCACGTGCACATGCCACCACACCACGTCCACATGCCACGTGCACATGCCACCACACCGCGTCCACATGCCACGTGCACATGCCACGTGGACATGCCACCACACCGCGTCCACATGCCACCACACCGCGTCCACATGCCACGTGCACATGCCACCACACCACGTCCACATGCCACACACGTCCACATGCCACCACATGCCACCACATGCCACGTGCACATGCCACCACATGCCACGTCACACACCACGCCCACATGCCACCACACCACATGCCACATGCCACGTGCACATGCCACCACACCACGCCCACATGCCACGTGCACATGCCACCACACACGCCCACATGCCACCGCGTCCACATGCCACCACACCACGTCCACATGCCACGTGCACATGCCACCACACCGCGTCCACATGCCACCACACCACGTCCACATGCCACGTGCACATGCCACCACACCGCGTCCACATGCCACGTGCACATGCCACCACACCACGTCCACATGCCACGTGCACATGCCACCACACCACGTCCACATGCCACCGTGCACATGCCACCACACCGTCCACATGCCACGTGCACATGCCACCCACCGTCCACATGCCACGTGCACATGCCACCACACCGCGTCCACATGCCGCACACCGCGTCCCACATGCCACGCATCCACATGCCACGTGCACATGCCACCACACCGCGTCCACATGCCACGTGCACATGCCACGTGCATGCCACCACACCGCGTCCACATGCCACGTGCACATGCCACCACACCACGTCCACATGCCACGTGCACATGCCACCACACCGCGTCCACATGCCACGTGCACATGCCACACCGCGTCCACATGCCACGTGCACATGCCACCACGTCCACATGCCACGTGCACATGCCACCACACCACGTCCACATGCCACGTGCACATGCCACGTGCACATGCCACCACACCACGTCCACATGCCACCACACCGCGTCCACATGCCACCACGTCCACATGCCACGTGCACATGCCACCACACCACGTCCACATGCCACCACACCGCGTCCACATGCCACCACGTCCACATGCCACGTGCACATGCCACCACACCACGTCCACATGCCACGTGCACATGCCACCACACCGCGTCCACATGCCACGTGCACATGCCACCACGTGCACATGCCACGTGCACATGCCACCACACCGCGTTCACATGCCACCACACCACGTCCACATGCCACGTGCACATGCCACCACACCGCGTGCACATGCCACGTCCACATGCCACCACACCACGTCCACATGCCACCACGTGCACATGCCACCACACCACGTCCACATGCCACGTGCACATGCCACCACACCGCGTCCACATGCCACGTGCACATGCCACCACGTGCACATGCCACGTGCACATGCCACCACACCGCGTTCACATGTCACCACACCACGTCCACATGCCACGTGCACATGCCACCACACCGCGTGCACATGCCACGGCAGGCTCTCCCCCCATCAGACCTACCGATCTTGATGCAGGTGTTGTTGGAGTGCGCCTTGCGTCCCGGCGGGTAGTGCAGCAGGATGTTCTGGGGCTTGAGGTCCCGGTGGATGATGCCTTTGCCCTGTAAGACCCGCATGGCGCCTGCTATCTGCTGCAGGAACACCCGGATGGTGTCCTCGCTCAGCGTGCCCTTGGCTGCAGAGAAACAGGGTCACTGACTGGCGGTCTGTTTGGTACCCATGGTGCACAATGTGGCGTATTGATGCATTCCTGATGGAGGAAACGAGGTGGGGGCATACTAGACGGATTGGGACTGAATATCCCTCTAACATAGATTGTGAAATGTATGCAAATCAAACTCGGTTTCAAAACAACATTTTGCAACCAGATGTATTTTCTCTCTCTGTTTTCTCGCAACACCCCACCGCCACCTCCTGCTCCTCGTCTCCTCCCTTCCTCCAATAACATCCCTCATCTCACGGTGGCACGACATGGTTCTACGTGAGCATCCCTCCCTCGTCTTGAATTTCTCTCCGAGTCCACCTCCCTTCCTTTTGAGCCAGAATCAGGAAAAACAGATTGTTCATTGCCCTGATTGTTCATGTTTTTTATTTCTCTACCAGGCAGGAGAAGACTGTTCCTGGAATAGGTCCTCTCTTTACACGTTGTGTACCTGACAGACAAAGTTAGCAGCTAGAGCTGTAATTAGTCTGCTAACTGCAGCATGTCTTTTTTTTCCCACGCTGACAGATCAAGGCGAGGCGAGTGCACTGGCTGTTAAGAGCTCGGCGATTTATGAGACGCGGCAAACCGGCAGGCAGACTTCTGGACTTCTGGACTTCTCCACGTTACTTTAACAGCCAGTCTGTTAGCGTAGTACTGAGGCGGTGTACCATGTGCATGAAATATATATCTCACAAATACATATACGCCTCGACGTGGTTTCATTACACTGCATGTTGAAGTCTATTTTCAAGCCTTGGCTCCAAATCTGTCTCCAGCTTCCTGTGGTCCAACAGGAAGCTCAAAGGCCGCCTGGGGCCGATATTTTACTTAGAAAGTTCTTCACTTTTATTTGACTTGGTAGACTTATCAGAGCTGCAAAATGATTCTTCAACTCCTAACCAGCCGTTCCTGTCTGAAGACCAGAGCATCATTCTGGGTCTTATAGAATATTAAAAAAGATTTAACGTGAGTTGATTTAGTCACTAAAATGCCCTGATTGATCGCTTTAGCGATTTAAACCTATAGAAACTATTATTCTACTGTTGGAAATTGTTAGTGTTTTATGGTGATTTATGATCATGGCTTTTGTAAATAAAGAGAGGCGTTCAGGGACGAGCGAGGACTTTGCCTTTCTTGTCACCAGGCAACAAAGATGGCGTTTCACCATCAGTCCAATCGTTGTTTGTTTTCTACTGGGAAGCATCTGGAGCTTTTAGGAGATGATTTGTCGCACTTACAGTGTAAATAGTCAGCAAGGTCGCCCCCGTTGCAGTACTGGGATGAGAAAGAGAGGCAGGGAGGGGGAGAGAGAGAGAGAGGGGGGAGAAGAGGAAATGAAAGAAGGAGAGATAAAAAGGAATCACATTAGGACACACGGGTAAAACACAGGCGGCCGTGTAACCATAGCGAACACGTCTCTGATGTCAACGTGTCTCTGAAGGGACGAGAAAGGAAAAGGAGATCAGAGCCCTGATTTCTGTTTACCAATATATAACCGAGTGCTCATCAATATGAATGAATCCAGGAAGAGACAAGGTGTGTTATGAAAGGTGACTCTGAAAGGATCTGTCCTTTCCTTTTCCAGACACTGAGATAAGCATGAAAACATGAAGATGATGCTTCAGGGGATACCATGATGAATATAAATACATATATATATATATATATATATATATATATAAAATTCTAATATAAATATATATATATATATAAAAATTCTAATATAAATATATATATATATATATATATATATATATATATATATATATGTATTAATATTCATCATGTGTATCCCCTGCTAAGTCACGTTCCAATCATTTTCCGGTGCTCCTGCAGTCGTCAGTATTCAGTGTGGATGTGAACACTGAACACGTTTCGAGATCCGGAGCCTCTGGCAAAGCAACGCCGCTTTAAAGAAGTTGTTTCTGAGCGAGCTCTTCGGCTTGGAGGGCAAACGTGTTCATGCAGTATTGGATGCAACAACAACAAAAATAATCTACACACATAGGATTTGATTAGCCCTCTAAGAAATAATAGAATGTCCAATTATGTCGTATGAAGAGCGAGCGTGACTAATAAATGAGTATGAAGCATTCGTCCAGAGGCCAAGGTAAAGTCGTAGGTTCAGGTTTAGAGGGAAATCAGAGCAAAATAAACTAGCAGCTTGTGGATGTTGACCAGTGCCCCCCCCCCCTGATGCCTGAGGACACAGCTAATTGAAGCCCAGGTCCATACAGCGCTCGGCAAACAGGGCCAAACATCACAGTGAGCTTACCTCCATTACCAGGTACACTGAGCTGGCAGTTTCCTAAAGAGGGAAGAGATAAGAGGGGGAGGGGGGTGGGGGGGAGGGGTAAACAAACACATATCAGTGACAGACAAAGGAACAGGTGGCAGACATTCTGTTTGAGCACACTAAGGCACATTGGAGAAATATCACATTATCTAAAAAAGGTTTTATGAAAATATCGAGGACTGACTAAACAAAACAAACGGAAAACTGCTGAGTCTTGAGAAAGAAAAGACACAAGGTAGAGGAGAAAGGAGAGCACATTAAAGCATTGCCTTCTGCCGTCTACATAAACACACTGATTTAGTAACGCTGGTTCAACCCCAGACTCCTGTACCACTGGACTTTTCAAAGCAATGCTCTGCTCCATTAATACTGAGCCAACATGTAGTTTTTATATGGGTTGTGGGGGGATTCAGAGTTCGAACATCTTTTCAAACATTTATTTTTTCCTTTTCCTCTGCTATCTCCCCTCTTGGCTTCCTTAAACCCGCCTGAGGCACAAGTTGTGAAAAATAAAACACAGTGATGCCTGCTTTAGAAACAGAAAGAAAAGAGAAGCCCTCTTATCACATGGCAACAGATGACTTTCACTCTGACCTCATCTCAGTATCTTGTTCAATCTACCAGTCAGAGGCCAGGCGGTTTTCTATAGTTCCGCTGAGTCAGGCCTCTTTAAATCGGTTGTCTTTGGCTTTATTGAAGCCGGACGGCCACCGACCAGGCAGCCAGTCAGTCAGGGAGACAACCAACTGGTTTCCACCGGCTCTCTGACAGAAGAGCACCAAACTTCAGCTTGATACGTCGTTTGGTGCCGCATTGAAAGGCGATCTTCATCTCGTAATGTGACTTGCTAATAAATACAGAGGAAACCAGACCTTTTCCCACCGCAACTATTCACTGTTTAAATATAATAATACATTAGGTCTGCAAATAAGGAGTACTTGCATTATCCCTAAATATGCCAATTACTCTTGATAAATAATTTGCAAAAAAAAACTACACATATTTACATTTGTGAAGCTGGAACAAGAGAAAGTTTATTATTTTCGCTTTTGCTCAAAATCCGTGTGACGGTCAAACGGGTCGTTTGCATGCAGTTCTCAGATAATGTCGAACATTGCGATTATTTATCAACTCTCGGACAAATCTTTAAATCCCTCTGGATGACACAAATCAATGAGGCTGGCAGTATTTGTATTATCCAGAATTAAAAAGCAGTTTTCATTTTTAAGATTTTAAATGGGATAAAATAAATAAATGAAAGAAACTGCATCAAAACAAAGAGCACAATGAGACCACGATCACGCCAGTCGATTACTGAGAGGCCGGGATGGAAGTCAACGGTCGCTTGATGGCACACAGCGTCGTGCTAAACCGTGGTCTTGTCAGATGGCGCGATAAGAATAATTTGAACACGAGATGTTTTTTCACCAGATGGTGTGTTATCAAAGGAATTACACGGGGAGTGAAGGATATGTATTTGTGTCGGGGGGGCAGCGGGTCGGGCCGTCTAAATCCGTCTGGCAGGTGTTGCCCCAGTAAACCCAGTGAGCTCCTGACTGGTCTGTAAGCTTCAGGCATCACTATGGTCACAATGTGAGCTAAGAGGTTATAACACGATATTATGAGCGTTATACATGTGCAGAAAAAACCTTGTCAACACCCTACGGATGGTGCCCGGGAATAAAAAAGGTGACAAGATTTTGTTCTTGCGATGAGCAGAGCTACAGATACTACAATTCACACATAGCCTCCTTCATCAAAGAGCTGCGGCAGGAACTGGAGACAGAATGTTAACGAGAGAGACGACTGCGCTCGCAGAAAGGCAGAAGTATTGAACTGAAACAGATTTTTTTTTTTAAAAGAACAAACTAATTTAGCGAAGCCTCATTTCACGACGAGGAGAAAACAAGACTATTCAAGCTGCATGAGAACCAAGTGGGTCATGTGGAACACACACACACACACACACACACACACAGCTGCTTTGTGAGACGCAGAGAGGTGTGATAGTTATGTATGCACAGACGGCGCTCGATCATCCCGATCACATGGCCAGGACCCAGACACCAGTGTTGTTTTACATACCTGAAAGTCCAGTAATGCAACAATGTTCTCATGTTTCAGCTCCTGCAGAAATAACAGATAAAGAAAATATACATATTTGGATGGTGTATGAACTAATCCTTATTTGTTTGCTTCCAATTTAACTTTGCACAATGTTCCACTATGACATCCCCTTGTAGAACGAGATGTCCCATGTTACCGTAATAACCAGTGCTCATATGTCCCTCTGACATGTGGCCCCTTTCCACCTCTAGATACTCTTCATGATGATCTAATACACGCCGTATAAGACTTTAACATATCAAGGTGACACACATGAGTCATTCAGGGATTTACCACTGCTGGTGAGGGCAGACAGTTTAAATGCAAATGCATACTCTATGTGTTCATTGTAATACATATAGTGACCTAATAACTGGAAACCAGTGAAGTACTCATGGGGAAGGAATACTTTTGACTTACCTTGAGTATTTTAATCTCTTTCCCCAGCAGCGTCTGGGATTTGGCCAAGTTCTTCTTGTTGATGCACTTTACCGCCACCTCCCAGTCGTGTTTCTAGGAGGAAAGACACACAAAAAATATGTTTTGGGGGCGGATAAAGAAATTGAGATTCTTTGTACGACGGTTCACAAGTAAGTCAGAATGTTTCAACTTGGTTAAACTTCCAAAATGTGTCACTGCACAGTCCAAAATCCCATAATTTATGCATAATACATTTATAATACTTATATTATACATATATATATATATATATATATATATATATATATATATATATATATATATAGTATATTCCAGGGGTCACGCTCATGGTCTACAAGCCTAGGCGACCATAAATCATGTTGTTGGTTACTTATCACATGCCGCCACTGCAATCAACCAGAAAGTCTGGTTACTGAGATAGATTTGTATCTTTCCTTCCATACCTCAACTATACAATGCAATGTAGTTGTTCTGCATTTTCTGACCTTTTAAATCTATTATATTATGTGTACATTGAAATTCCAAGATGCCATTCTCCTTTATTATAGAATATAGATGGCACTTATATGCCCCCATTGACTAATAAAGCAACAAAGATGCCACAGGCCTACATCTACCCAAAGTATCTGTCTGTGTTCGCAGGCTGGATGTATTGTATTACAGTAAAGACATCATAATATATACTCTTTCATGTCAGGTGTAGGGCATGTTACAACTTGTTCATTGTTGTTCTCAGTGCGAAGCTTTCTCATGGAAACAGTAAAGCTCTGCTGCTCTACATTGACATTTAACAGGATTATGGAGGAACAATAATAACATAAAAAACCCTCACTAAGTAACATCATCATCAAGAAAAGGTCGCATGCAGTAAAGATACAAAACCACAAGTATTGTATCCAATAACTGTGTCGTTACACGCTATTCGTGCTCCCAGGCCTCTTAAGGCCGTACTATGACAACAAATACACCAGATGGCCAATCAAATGCGACTCACTTCAACGAGCGACTTGCTATTTTTTTTTTTTTTTTTTGATAGCTTCTGCAATAGTATTTACTATTTGTATGCATGTGTTGTTGTTTTTTTAAAGTAAAAAGAATAGCAGACAAGGAAAGCACTCACCTCTCGGTGTCTGCCTTTAAAGACGACAGCGAATGCGCCATGTCCTATCAGGTCCTTCCGACTGAACTCAAATTTGCCCACCGTCTCCATACTGAGCCGACGCCGGGATGGGGGGTACTACTCGGGGACGGACGGATGAGCAAGAGGCCTCGGGTCACCCTCCTCAGTAGCGATAGCTCCTTCTGTCAAGCCGGAGCAGCAGCAGTAGCAGCAGCGACGTGCACCCCCTCTCTCACTGGCCACCAGCTGCCTTGCTGACAACAGACTGTCCTCTTCTCTCATGTTCGCACGCGCAGGTTTGGGAGTTTAACTCCTAACGAAGCTCCACGGGGGTTCCCATCGCCGACGGCACGGACGACACGAAGTTAGCGAACTTAACAGACCGAGCGAGTTGTTGTTGTTGTTGCGGCTCTCTGACGTGCCACCTTAAAAAAAAGAGCAGCTTGCTGCGTTTTGTTTATATACAGGGGGGCGGGGCGGTAGGCGGGGGAGGGGGAATCCTCGCTCCCGTCGTCTGGCGCGTGCACACGGCGAACTTAAAACGAGCGAACGGCGTCCAATGACCGGAGACCGCTGTCGGTTGTCCCGTTTATGTCGTGCAAATTCGCGGTGGACTCGCCGAAAGTCGGAGCATCGATGGTCTCAACAAAGCAGACGGAGGCGAGCCTCTGCAAAACAGCGCATGCGCAGAGCTACTACAGCTGTAGGATGTGACGTCACGTCGAGGGTCCTCGGTCGTGAAATGAAAGCGTTTTGACATCATTGAGTATCATAGAGATATTTTGCAGTTACGTAAAATGTGTTGCTGTTGTGCAAATAAGAAAAATGTTTATAAGTATGTTAAATGTGTCATCCAAATTTAATAAAATCAATGATTGCTTTTATAACCGGGCAATACAAACACTGTATTCTCTTGATTAAAGTTTTAATTGATGGCTTTACAGTTTAATTTGTTTGTAACTCACCACTAGGAGAAAAGATCGATCATCATCATCATGATCATGATCTTCATAACGCGCTGCCGAGGAGACGTTTACACACCTAGTGAAACTAATCTCATGTATATTAATAGTAATGTGTTTGTTTCTGATTATACAAGGAAGGTGTCAGATTACAAAAAGGGTTTATTTGATGAGAAGCACAACATCTCAAATCCAAATTAAGACCTGATGTTTTGGCATATTATGACTATGAGAATATGACTCCGTGTTTCTAACAGGTATGTGATAAAGACGTGTCTGATTGTGTTCATGGGTGATTGCATACTGGTTGGATTCAGGCTAATTGGGTGTCCATATCTGTGATGCCTCTAGGAACAGCATCTAAATAAGATGGTAACAAGTTATGATATGATATATTACATCTATACACATGTCCAGCACTATGGAAGCTGCGTGACAACTATTTCAATTCGTATTAATCCTCTGAGAAAGCAACCTTTTAATTTTGGAGGAGGAGGTGGAGGTAGAGGAAGAGGAGGAGCCTGTGAGAGAGCCCCAAGTTGAACGGGTCTCTCGAGTGAGGCTAAATCCAATATGGTATTTGTCTTTTAATTTGGTTCAATGATATGCATCATAAACAAATGATATGGATTCCACTCACAAGATTCCAGACTTTATTTCTTAAAGTTTATTCAAGCTGGTGAATGTGTCCAGGAGGTGGCAGGTACGTTTGAAGCCCTGTGTGTATATTTAAGTGCCAGAGGAGGGCAGTAGAGGACTGCATAAAGCTGCATATTGATCACGCTGACCTCCCTTTTTACTGAAAGCACCGATTGGAAAAATGTCATGGAAACAAGTCATTAGGTCATTATATAATGTTTACAGTTTATTTGACCTTAGTCTTTGGATAACCGTTTGTCCTTCGACATGAAATAATCTGCCACAATATTCACTTGGCCAACATCATGAAATCAGTGACGGCATTGTGAAGTAAACCTGGAAAGAATTGTCCAAGTCGTCAATTAACAGCTTTTGGCTTTTGAGAAGTCGAGTTGTTGTAGAAATGTCGCTGGCACCTTGCAAATAGATAAATATATCTAATATATATAGGAAGAGCTCTTTTTGGGTATCACATTTGTTTATATATGTTGACACACAGAGAGGGACCAGCAACATCACCTTGAAACATCCGTCTCCAGCCGGCTATCTGATAACCGAGAGCCAGAGCTCTGAGCTGATAGCGAGAATCCAGCCGTTGTGTTACCCTGGTGCAGTATTGTCCAACAGTCATGAATTACTCATCGCGGTTCTCCCCGACTCAAGAATAGGACTATATTCAGAAGGGCCGAGCAGAGCACCACGATGATGCACCGCGGACAGCGTGCAGTTACAGTTGACGCTGTGATGTGTTCACAGACACAACAAACGCCAGCGGAGTTCTTCCTCTTCTAGCCTTCAGCTCTTCCCAGCTCACGTTGAGTCGCTGTTGCTGATGCAAAGGCCTTCGACAGGTGTTTACGGTATAGTTGAGAAACAGCCAGCAGTGTCCCCATGTATGTGCACACTGGATGCTATTTAGATGGATTATCATTCAATTCAGTTTATTTGTATAGCCCATTTTCACAAATTAAAAATTTGTCTCAGAGTGCTTTACAGTCTGTACACATAGACATCCCTGTCCCAAAACCTCACATCGGATCAGGAAAAACTCCCAAATAACCCTTCAGGGGGGAAAAAGGGAAGAAACCTTCAGGAGAGAACAGAGGAGGATCCCTCTCCAGGATGGACAGAACAATATATGTCATGTGACCAGAAGGACAGATTTAGAGTTAAAATACATTCAATAAATATGACAGAGTATGAAGAGTTCGTAGTAGACATATTCCAATTATCATGACCCACAATGATTAACACCTTTCCTTCAATCTCTGTTTTTGTAATTAAAATGACATTTTAATGTGCATTTTTTCATAGGGACTTCCTCGAAAACGTCACGGGGCGTGTCTATTGTTATGAAGCTTGTGGGAGTGGCGTGTCGGTGGGGACCCCACGGTTACACAAGTCCCCATGTGTCTGTGTGCACTCAAGTAAAAGTCCCCACTTGGATACGAGAACACACACACACACATACACACACATACATACACACACACAAGAATCACGTCCATGCATCCTATTTCATCAGTGCTCTGTGTGTTATGCATAGTAGCCATGTTAATGCATATTAATGCTCACTCAAGGACAACTATGCATATGTGGAAAGCACACGCTTACTGACGCATACAACGTTGCAATGTTATTATTAGCTTTATTAGACTTTTTAATTGTATTATTTCCCTTACAAAAGCCCAGATAACAATCTTTCACTCTAATCATTATTCATTTTAAATGTCGCATATGTTGCAGTGTACATCAATACATTCCGTAACTGGAATACAATTAATGAAGGGTACAGTCTGTGTGTGTGTGTGTGTGTGTGTGTGTGTGCGTGTGTGTGTGTGTGCCTTTCCACTTAGCTAATATCCATGTTGTGGCACTGTGCCCTGCTCCTCTGCTCAGCCCAACGCCTCAGACCTCGTGGTGAAGACGTTGCGCCGCTGAATGGCGGCCAAACTTTTATTTTAATGTTGACGGATGGCCACGAGTCTTGCCATGAAGGTCGGTGCTTTCTCAAACCCATCTCCGCTCTGAAATGAGCTTCCAAGACTTGATCAGCGTAATAGTTTTGTCTGCACTGCGATGCACAAGCGTGTGATCTCCGCCGATAGGTCACGCCAGATAATTAATCCGAGAAGCAGAGGGAAATCCAATACACTCTATTACAACTGAGAGTGCTGCGGACTCAGGGGAGACTTTGGTATTCATAGACTGGGTACACCGCCTTTCTAAAGCGGCGAGCAGCTGTTGTTGTGTCAGTGTTGACTGACATCGGTGTCACAACACTGACCGACATCACGTTCATGTGCGGGGGCCGAGGGAGTTCACGCTCACATTCGGAGCCGTACGGAGAGGGACGCTTATCTTTGGGAGTCGGGTCTGACGTCGTATCGTAAAGCACGCAGGAGTTATAACAGGTGATTCACCGGTGGGTATGAAAAGAAAAGAGTGCCTTGAACTTGTCATCATCATCATCATCCTCGTCATCCTCGTTATCATCATCATCATCATCATCATCCTCGTCATCCTCGTCATCATCATCCTCGTCATTATCATCCTCGTCATCATCATCCTCGTCATCATCATCATCCTCGTCATCATCATCATCATCATCATCATCCTCGTCATTATCATCCTCATCATCCTCGTCATCATCATCCTCGTCATCATCCTCATCATCATCCTCATCATCATCATCCTCGTCATCATCCTCATCATCATCATCATCATCGTCATCATCCTCGTCATCATCCCATCATCATCCGTCATCATCGCTCATCATCCTCGTCATCATCGTCATCATCTCGTCATCATCATCATCATCATCATCCCCGTCATCATCCTCATCATCATCATCCGCCATCATCATCCATCATCGCTGTCATCATCCTCGTCATCATCCTCGTCATCATCGTCATCATCCTCGCCATCATCATCCTCGCCATCATCATCCTCATCATCATCGTCATCATCATCATCCTCATCATCCTCGTCATCATCGTCATCATCCTCGTCATCATCCTCATCATCATCATCCTCATCATCCTCGTCATCATCATCGTCATCATCCTCGTCATCATCCTCATCATCATCATCCTCATCATCATCGTCATCATCCTCGTCATCATCGTCATCCCCATCATCATCATCCATCATCATCCCTCGCCATCATCGCATCATCATCCTCGTCATCATCATCATCGCATCATCCTCCATCATCCCGTCATCCTCATCATCCTCGTCATCATCCTCATCATCGTCATCATCCTCGTCATCATCGTCATCATCCTCGTCATCCTCGTCATCATCATCCTCGTCATCATCGTCATCATCCTCGTCATCATCATCGTCATCCTCGTCATCATCGTCATCATCCTCGTCATCATCCTCATCATCATCCTCCTCGTCATCATCCTCATCATCATCATCATCATCATCCTCGTCATCATCGTCATCATCCTTGTCATCATTGTCATCATCCTCGTCATCATCCTTGTCATCATCATCCTCGTCATCATCGTCATCATCCTCGTCATCATTGTCATCATCCTCGTCATCATCCTTGTCATCATCATCCTCGTCATCATCGTCATCATCCTCGTCATCATCCTCGTCATCATCATCCTCGTCATCATCCTCATCATCATCCTCGTCATCATCATCCTCCATCCTCGCCATCATCCTCGTCATCGTCATCATCCTCGTCATCATCGTCATCATCATCATCCTCGTCATCATCATCCTCATCATCCTCGTCATCATCATCCTCGTCATCATCGTCATCATCGTCATCCTCGTCATCATCATCCTCGTCATCATCCTCATCATCATCCTCCTCGTCATCATCCTCATCATCATCATCCTCATCATCCTCGTCATCATCATCATCATCGTCATCATCCTCGCCATCATTGTCATCGCGCATCATCATCCTCATCATCATCATCCTCGTCATCATCATCGTCATCATCCTCGTCATCATCATCCTCGTCATCATCATCCTCGTCATCATCCTTGTCATCATCATCCTCGTCATCATCGTCATCATCGTCATCATCCTCGTCATCATCGTCATCATCCTCGTCATCATCGTCATCATCCTCGTCATCATCGTCATCCTCGTCATCATCATCCTTGTCATCATCATCCTCGTCATCATCCTCATCATCATCCTCCTCATCATCCTCCTCGTCATCATCAACCTCGTCATCCTTTCTAACGGCCATCAGGGGGCGACTCCTCTGGTTGCTAAAAGTAGATTATATGGAACTTTAAGAGAAAATTATTATCTTTGTTTCAATCTATAGTTTCAAGTCTTTTTCAATAGAGCACGATGTTCACTTCGGAAATGACGTTCCCATTTAGAGTGAAATAAACCACGTATGCTTGAGGGCGGGGCTACCTTGTGATGGACAGGCCACTCCCCCATTGTTGTTCTACGCTAGCAGCAGCTAATGCAGCCAGATTATAACAAGTCCAGATAACAAATAGTAATCTCTGAGTTTACTCGTTGACATCGCTTGAGGTATTTTATGATTTTGAGCACAGTTGGTATAATCTCAAGCGGGAGCTACTATCTCCACGCTAACACACACCTTCAGAGTGTTGGCTTGCAAAGCGGCACACCAGGTTTTAATGAGGCACGTTCAACTTGTATAGCTATTGGATTTTAAATGATTAATAGCCTCAGATGCAATTCAGTCATCTCCTGATAAAACGGCGGTTTGTCCACCAGGGGAAGGCCGGACTGAGAGGCTGACAAAACCACGAGTCTCGTCTCCCATCAACTGCCCAGTACCTTTATTTTTTAAATGATGTTTCCCCGACATTTTATTTAAGCCACTGTAAGCCCTTTGTTTTGTTTTTTACAAAGATTTAGGAAAATCCCTGTATTCTGTATATTTTGAAAATGTACTTTAATCACGTTCTTACTTTAAAAAAAAGTTTGCTTTGATTAGTCGCTGTCGATGCTTCCTCTCCAGCGTCGCCCGGTGTGAGTAGAAGGCCGCTGGCTTTTTGAGGGCTTTCGAGGTCGAGTGTTTGAATTGAATTTGACCTTTTAAAGATCGTGACGACACGAGGGGCTGCCGGAGCCCGCTGCGACAGATGTGCCAAACGATCCTGTCGCCACGCAAGATCGAACCAACTCCCCCTGTGGCCCCCCGACCTCAACCTCACCGCCATGCATCGACTCAGAGCCCTGCGACAACATGGCTTCCCCACAGTGTGGAGGCCGGAGGGGCGGGGCAGGGGACGGGGGGGGGGCGGGCGGTTTGTACTTTGGTGCATGTTGAGTTCTTTTGTCTTTTGTTTGTTTTTCTGTTTTTCTGTTTTTCCAAACCTCAGCTGTATCAGTGGTTTTATTTTTTTGTTCCACTAAGATGTTCATTGCATAACATGATTACACCTTCTTTTTTATATACCACGAAAATACTACAATATTATCTATTTTTTGTACCTGTGTTTATTTTTAATGCGATCCGTCGGGACTTTGCTGCAGGCTCTAAAACCACCATCACAGCTCAGAGTCTGAGACAATTTCTTTTTAACTATACAAACCTGCCTGGCTGGAAAGAGACAATCAAGACTGACACCGGCTGGGAAGTATTCATTCAATTCAGGGAATGTGAAATGGCTGATAAAAAAAAGTTGTAATATTAAAAAGGTAATAACATTAAATTCAACAGACCTAAAAGAAAACCTGCATACTTTAATATTCCAACAATAGAGTTTGCAACTTGAGTAAATCAGTGGGTCGAACTGCTCGTGCAGAACTCTCCTCCGGGGTGCAGGTGCTCCACACCAGTTAATTAACACCACTCGAGTGTGTCAAGAGGAGGGAAGAAAAATTGCTGCTCTTAGTGGCGTCACAGCTCGGCCTGCAAGGCGCGAGCAATGGGAAGATGCGGAGGGAATAACAATGGGTTCATTTGAAACCGACTGATAATAAATTACGATAATCTGAACATGTGTATTGGAAGGCACAACAGCAGTGGGACCCATTAGGACCAGAACAAGAGATGCATTTGTGCATTTAATCTCATGATGATAAACAATCATCCGGAGGGTCATTACTGAAGAAAAAATAATTGTTGATGCTTTTTAAACTTAATTCTATCTCTAAACAGATTGATAGCTTAAAGCAGATTGATATATACATATATATATATATATATATATATATATATATATATATATATATATATATATGTATAATATGTAGATATATTATAAATATGTATATATACTGTATATATACATATTTTAAACTTTATTCTACCTCTAAAAGGATTAATAGACAATATATATATAATTATATATATACTATATGTATACATATATATATATATACATATATATAATATATATATCAGCTATCATCATAGATATATATATATATACATGCATAGTATATATATACATACATATATATATATATATATACATAAATCATTTTATATAATATATACAAATATATTTATATGTTCTTAAATATATAATATATATATTAAATACTGTAAGTATACATATTTATACATATATATATATATATATATATATATATATATATATATATATATACACATGTATAATATCTATATATATATCATCAATATTTTTATATAATATATTTATATATATACAAATATATATATATATATATATGTAATCCTCTGCCACCAAATGTGTGCGTAAAGCCCCTCAGAGTATGAATGTGCGGTGTGTTTTGCCTCCCTGATGAGCAGCAGTGGTCCTTCCGAGAGGAAACATCAGAGAGATGGAGAGCAGCTTCCGGTTGGTCTCTGCACGCTGCCGTGTTTCCTTCCTCCGTCTTCAAGGCCGGCCTCCTCTTCAGAGACGCAAAAACATGCGACTACACACTCACGTCCACGCGGGCGCAGCGCTAACAAAGAATTGCTCTCCACACAAAAACTCACGTGACCACAGTCTGGTCAATAAATTCATTCATATACTTTTATTTTTCTACAAAAATACTTTACATTAGAAAACACACCTTGAAATATACACATTCCACTTGATTCTTGAAGTAACCGTGGGACGTCTCGACTCAAATATATCTGTGTCTTTATTTAAATTGTAGGTAAATATATCAGCAAGAAGAATAAACTCGGTTGCTATCACGTGAGGTCTTATAACAACGCCACCAGAAGGAGCTCGGACTGCTAAGAGGCTGTCGTCCAGCGGCGAGGGGGGAGAAAAAGAAGCCTTGATGAAGTGTAATCTGATCAAAGCAATATGGAATCACAATCCGTCCATATTTATACAAAAAATACCACAAATCCGCAGTTTGAAAGGAACCTTTGGAGATGTGTGAGCATACAGGGACGAGAGAGAAGTCGTGATAATGGCGTTAAGTGACACTGAGAAACATTTAGACTTCACTTCCCACGGCACAGGGGGCTTTTCCTCTCATGCCGTTCATCTACCTGTCGGCATCCCGGCGTGCCATGTATTTGTCTCCCTGTCCACATCCCATGGGGCCATTCATCTGTTAACCTAACTATTAATCTCCACTACTTTTCAGGGGTTTCGGTCGCCCGTCTACAGTATCTACTGCATCTGCGCTTCAGGTCTTCCTCCAGGAATCGGTAACTAACGGTAACCCACTTACACTTAAACAAGCCTTTGATTGGTGGAGCATAATGGAAGGCCCGAAGCCGCCTGGCAGGAAGATCCACTTCACAGGCACTATATAGAGCAATAGTTTGACATATTGGGAAATGCATACTTGTGCTTTCATGCCAAGGTTTATATGATAAGATCAATATCATTCCCATATCTGTAACGTAAATAAAAGGTTATAATCTGGACCTGCTTAGCATGAACCTGGACACTGCTAGTCTGTGTATGACAAAAGCCTGGTTGTCCATTTCCCCTTTTCCCATCTGAATGCTAAGCTAAGTTAGCATATTGGTCAGCGAGAAAGAGAATACATATAATACATTTCTCCAAATGTCAAACTATTCCGTACAGGTAAAACACGCCTTTACATAACCCCCCCGTCATCAACAGGTTCACTCTTGTACTCTTCCTGATACAGTTCAGCCATTCAAGAAGAAACCGAGAGAAAGAACTGATGATTCTGTGTAACTCAATTTGTGAAGCGCGGCAGTAGCGTTGTGGACGACCCGCAGACACACACCTACATCCTGGTACGATGACGTGATACCTGTATGTACGACGCGTAACGCAGGGCGCTTTAAATAAATAACAGCAAAATAATAGCAAAGGAAAACATACCATTTGAAATGTATACAGGGCTCTCAAGACTCACGCATTCCGGTCTTAACTCCCGCACTCCCGCCACACATCCCGCCACACATATTTGTCACGCTTAAAAAAACCTCTCGGCTATTAACTGTTTTAATGTGCCGCAGCGCCAACATGAGCCGCTCTCACTGTGGAGGAATCAAGCGCTCCCTGGCCGTCTGCCGTGAGGTGCCGCTTATCAGCCAATCAAAAAGAAGAAATGGGCTACACAACAGCCAATCAGAAAAAGCCTGTCTTCAAAACTTGAGAGCCCTGTGTATATGAGCAAAAAGCATTCAGTCCGAGTCTGTGGCCCGTCCCCCGTCAGCTCAGGGACGTGGTCCCGTGCTTTGGCATCATAGCGGTTCTGAGCGGAGGGCCAGCGAGAGCGTCCAGAGCGGCGGCAGCAGCCACGCGGGGGACGGGGAGGGCCGCGCCCCCCAAGGCGAGGCGCCGTCCGAGGTGCAGGAGCACACCTCGTAGCCGTTCTCCGCGTGGTCCGGCCGATGCTGCACGTTGACTCTGGTCTCCGTGCTCTTGGGCTCCGAGTCCGGAGAGTCCGACTGCATCTCGGTGCACAGCAACCAGTCCTTAGCAACGGGGCGCGGGTACCCGGCCTCCGTCTCCATGGCGCTGGTCGGCACGCGCCAGTACTCCTTCCCCTTGAAGAAATAGGATGAGCCTGGAGAGAGAGATAGAGGAGAGAGAGGAGGAGAGAGGGAGAGGAGAGAGGGAGGAGGGGGGAAGGAGAGAGGAGGAAGGAGGGAGGGGGAGGGAGGAGGGAGGAGGGAGGAAGGAGGGAGGAGGAAGAGAGAGGGAGGGAGAGGGGAGAGGAGAGAGAGGGAGGAAGAGAGGGAGAGGGAGGGAGAGGAAGAGAGAGAGGGAGAGGGAGAAGGCGGGAGAGGGAGAGAGAGAGAGGACAGGGAGAGAGGGAGGGAGAGGGTGAGAGAAGGAGAGGGAGAGAGAGAGGGTTGGTTTTAATGTACGTTTACAGCACTTAGGTCAAAACAAGTTTGCAAATTAAATATTCATAGACAGAAAACCGATACATCAGAAGCATTATTGAGAAAAGACGTGTATAAATGAACAATGTGCATTTTTGTTTGCTTCCAATATTTTACATTTGCTCCCCATCCACATGATGCACATCTAGTCGGTGTGTTCCTCATCCGTCTCCTAAACCTGTGATTTGTTTTTCTAATGGCTTTCGTTTTCCCCCCGACTCTTTTCTCGCTCATTGATCACCAGGAGTTGTCACCGCATCTCCTTCATCTCCCTCTCCTCCTCCCTCTCTGGTGCCTCTTCATCCTCGGCTTGTGGAAGCCGCCTAGAGGCAGAGACACGCTTTGATGCGGCTCCAGGAGCCACGTTCACCAAAGGTGTGCATGGATGCAAATGTGCTTGTTACCACACCTATACACACACACACACACATACATGCGTATGCATCTTTCCATATAATGTTTTTTTGTGTTGGATGGGCCCGTCCCCACACATCAAAGGGAGTCGGACCTCTGAAGCTGGCAGAAGCCCAGACACAACACGGACCTGGAAACACCCGACAGGATCAAGAGCTCCCACTCAGCGGCGGCCGCAGGGCCGAGTGGAGATGCTGCTCATCTCCATCGTGAGGTGCCTGGAATAAGGAACGGGTACCTGCAGCTAATTAGTGGTGTGGGTACCACTTTTGACAGGCGCTTTATTTACACTGTCTATATTTTATTTTATTTTACACTGCTGTATTTGCACATATGTTGTATATATATATATATATATATATATATATATATATATATATATATATATATATATATATATATATATATATATATAAATAAATACAGGGTTCTTACACATTTTGACCGATGGATTTCCATGATTTTTCCATGACTTTAAATCAAATGTCCATGACCAAACTGAAATCTCGGTAAAAACATGAACAATTTAGAACATTTTGCGTATTGAGAGCGTACGCCGGCTTATATTTTGAGCATCTTTCTTTAAAAAACATATTAATTATTTCAAACTCGGTGTGATCATGACAAATTTCCATGACTTTTATAATTTAAGTTTTTTTCCATGACTTTTCCAGGCCTGGAAATTACCTTTTTAAACTTCCATGACTTTTCCAGGTTTTCCATGACCGTACGAACCCTGTAAATATATATTTTATTTAATATTTAATGTTTACTCACTTTATTAAACACTTCTATTGCCATAACCTCGGTAACTAGTGAACCAGAGATAACTCTTTAATACCTTATTAGGCAGAATGCTTGGGTTGCCGTAACAACGGGCAATTACAACCAAGCATGGGAGCTCATTTTGCGCTTAAGGAGTAAATGTAATACGTTGATTGAAGCCATCACCAATTGGTTCGTGTGTGAGTCACTGTGGACCGTCTCAGAGAAATGAGAGGGTTGAACTGCCTTCATACAGAATATATGCAATTTAACCTGATATATGATCAAATGTATTCATTCTCAAAGCAATGAGAAAGTCTTTGATGTGGATTTGGCCTCAGGTGCCATTACCGGTAATACCATTTCCTTGATAGTATAAAGCTTCTTATTCTTATACTTTCTTATTCTTATACTGAGCCGACGCGGAATTGGGAAGAAACGTTTGGATATTTTATTTTTCTCCTCGCGACAGACCTTTTCCAAAGCTCAAAGTTCAACATATTCTCCATCCATCCATCGTGTTAAGTTTAGACAGACCTAAATCCTGCAACACAGCTCTCAGGTTGTACCTATTTAGACAAGTAGGCAACATCTCAGTTAAACTAATTAACGTTTAAAATTCCAACTATGAGAGAAACATTCAAACAAATAGACTGCAGATAAAACTGTGACGACTATGTTCACCATCAAGAACCGTCGGTTCATACTAAATAGTCCTCAGTTGTACATTTAAATCACTCATTAAAATGGGTTATGTCATTCTCATGCCACACATAATCACACATGGCCGGCTGCGAGCACACGCACACACACACACACAGTACGCGTCGGTTTTATAGAAGCCACTGTAGACATTTCGTAGCGGGTGGAATAGCGTAGAGTATTTTACAGGCACAGATGCACTCGGTCTATAAAGATGAGTGACATGGCAGATTCAGGCATGACATGCTCCAATAATGATCCCATTACCCCACCTCCGACTATAAAGCTGCCCAGAGAACAGAGAGGAGTAAAAGCAGGTGTGTGTGTGTGTGTGTGTGTGTGGGGGGGGGGGGTTTAAAAGGCAAGTTGAGGTAGATAGATAGGACGGAAGAATAAACACACGCGCAAACTAATTGAATCGTGTAAACAAAATATGCATTTGAGCTAAAGCATTTATCGGCATACCAGTTGTTGATTAAAATTCTGAATATCACTTAGCTTTTTTTTTCATTTATAGGTCTAATTCATATTGACGAGTTGGGCATCTTGACCTTATTTGTACATGACCATTTGTTCAGGACTGTCAAAACGACGCTTTGAATATTGCCATTATCATTATATGAGCATTCAGGAATATTCTGAACATGTTTCTTGTACTCGATTAAATTAACTTCTTCCAGCTTCCTCCGCTTGTTAAGGAGAGACATCCAATGAAGGAATCAGTGACGGCGCCTCGAACGACACGGGGAATCTTCACGCTGCCGTTGAGTGCCTCGGATCACTTAAAGTGAACGAGGAGGCGGAGCTTATATGCCGATTGATCAAAGATCATAATTGGCTGATGAAAGGTCGCGGGCGTTACTTGCGGTTGACCATATGTCGTAAAAAGCCACGAGCCAATTTGACGTGAAGTGATACTCGCGTCGTCCATCTGCCGCTGACACTTCTTCCCCCGACGCGTTTCCGAAATTTCACAATGATTTGTCTACGGACAGAAGGCAGCGCCCGGGCTGCCACAGTAAAAAGTTTCCCGGGCGCGAAAAAAACACTCGGCGACATCAAATGAGCCGGGTGCTCTCCGAGAGACGGAGGCCTTTGTTGCGGCCCCTGAGAACCGGGCGGCTCCGACGCCGCCGGCTGAGGGAGGAGGGCGGCTGCGCATTGGAGTCAAACAGACGGACGCATTGGGACCACTTTCATCCCGTTATTCCCCGAGTGGCTACAAAAGCCGAGAAAGATTTCGAGAGAGCCAACGCTGAGGGCGGCGTGTCGAGGAGAAAAACGGCGATTTGAAACGTGGTCGTCGGGTAATGCTTAGACTTCATGTTTGTGTGCACTTAAACAAAGGATTACATGATTGTTTGCTTTGCATGATTAAAGCGGTGCCCGCGGACGCACATTTATAGTTTTATATGGAGCTGTTATTGATTGTAGGAGTGTTTTATGACTCACAAAATGTATTTACACATCTAGCAGCCCCCCCCCCTGTAATTCTGTAACACCCTGTTTCTGTTTCTCCTGTGTTCCGTGTCTCCTATGTCTCCTCTGTCTCAGTCTTGATTGTTTAATTTGCTGCACCTGCCCTCAGCCACTCTTGTCTCGTTAGTGTCTGATGTCGTACACCTGTGTTTCCCCCCCTATACATTGTGTCAGTCTTTCTCTTGTCTCCTGTCGGATTGTTGTCTATGGTTGTCTCTGGTTCCTGTCATGTTCCTGGTTCTACCCGCCTGCCTGTCTGCCCCTTTTGGACCTTGTTTTTCGTGAACCGTTTTTGACTCATTAAAGAGTGCCTTTTTGTTATTTCCTATTACGTCCCAGCCTATCTCTCTGCGCCTGAGCCTCACCCTTTCACAAAGACGTGTCAAATTCATGCTACACTGAGTGAAATAATACACCTGCTCAGTCATGTGATGGTTACACAACTCAAGAAGGACATTCAGTAGTGTGTGGGTTTCAAATCAAAATAGCGGTAAACACATTTGGTAGACTCGACCTGCAAAAACAGACAAGTACAACTAAACTAAAGAGGAACACGGCGGCTGCAGGCAGGCGACTGATGCCGAGGCCGGGTGTGAGGGCTGCTTTAACCGAGCCGGTCCCCAGAGGGCCGTCGGTCCGATGCACGGCCGCCCACACGGCATACGAGGACCAGGGATGGAGGCAAGTGTGTGTTAGTGTGTGCAGTTTGTATCGCACACTCACACTCACGGTATTGGTTGAAGTGAAGGCGATACACAAACTGCACACTCAAACGCCAAAGACCTGAATAAAGTCCACTTTTGCCAGATTCCATACATCTGGTAATAACTATTTTATTGAGCATATTTTTCACATAAAATGTGTTGTTTCCAAATCAAGTGACGAAATGTTTCCCAAACTTTTCCCACTTCTTTTTAGCCCCACGCGTGACTTTATAAATCCGTTTTCATTTTTAGAGGTTTTCCACTGATGTTGGTTTATTGTAAAACTATAAGAGCGATTTAGGCGGAGAGGATGGAGCCAGAATCCCAGCACAATAACCTTTTACGGAGAAATACAACTTTACGGTCCTTCGACCTTCATCGGGAAATACCTCAATAAAATGAATCGCAGGTACAAGGACAGTGTACGGGGATGCTTTCTTCTCTTGCTCATGGACATTTTCTCCTGTGCACTACAGTTAATTAAAGATGTGCATGGTCCTTCACCGCCAAGAGGATATAAAGAAGAGGAAAGCTCTCCGTGACATTCATGTACTGAGCCAAGTCCGGCAGATAACCAACCACCTTATTTCGCTGCAGTGAAATGACAAGTAAAGAAAAAGCGAGAGTTGACACTGAAGGTCGCTCACCGTCAGACCACCTCATGGCGTCGTCCAGCTGCGTGGGCAGCCCCTTCCACAGCGTGCTGTCTTTGGGGTAGCCCGGGTCCATACGCCTCAGGTGGTCGTCGTAGCGCCAGTAGTGGCCGTCCTTGAAGAAGTAGGTCTTGTCGTTGTGTAACCACACAAAGGCTGCGTCCACGCCTTCCAGGGGCAGGCCAAAGTCACTGATTGGACGAGGGTAGCCCTCCTCCACGTTATTGTCTTTGAATACCCAGTACTGTAGATCTGAAGAGGAGGGGGGGGACACAGGGCACATTTGAAGGGAAAAATATCACCTTTATAGTTTGGAATATATCCACCGTTTACTAAAGAAACATTGATAAACTAGAACGGGCACTCGGTAGAGCGTATACCTTCACATATCACAAGATTGGGCATTGAATTATGAACATTTTGGCATTAGTTGCATGGCAATTGGATATAAATTGATGGTAAAAAGAAGATTTTGACCTTTTTTATGACCTTGACCTTTTGAACCGATCGATCCCAAAGTCTAATCAAATGGTCCCCGGATAATAACCAATCATCCCACCAAATTACATGCGATTCAAGAAGATTTTGACCTTTTTCATGACCTTGACCTTGACCTTTGACCTGATCGATCCCAAAATATAATCAAATGGTCCGCGGATAATAACCAATCATCCCACCAAATTTCATGCGATTCGGTTCAATACTTTTTTTACTTATGCGAATAACACGCACGCACGCACACATACAAATACACGCCGATCAAAACATTACCTTCCACATTTTCAATGCGAAGCTAATAAATGTAGTGCCAAGAATGCAAAGTTAACTTGTCAGTTCAACAAAACCCACACAGACAGATACCAGAGACATTTCCAATCAATCTATATATGTACCTTTGAAAAAGACTATCTTGTGGTCCCCGGGCCGCTCATAAACAGCATCCACGCGGTCCAGATTGGTGGGGAGGCCCCTCCAGAAGCGCTGGATCTGAGCCGGACGCAGAGACACCAGGTCCTTCTCCCTCGTCAGTCGCCAGAAGTACTTCCCTGGGGGGAACAGGGAGCGGTTAGAGCTTCAAACCGCTTCACGATATCCTGTCTGAGTTGATTACAAGAGAAGCCATGTGTAGTTAGGGCACTGTGCTGAGTCTGCAATAATCACATCACAGATTCCTGTTGTGTTTCGGAGGATAGGCGTAATTAATGAGCAAACCTCAGCCAATACACATCACAGAAAACAAGCGCTCCCTGGAGGTCTGCTGTGAGGTGCCGCTTATCAGCCAATCAAAAAAAGGAAATGGGCTACACAACAGCCAATGAGAACAAAATCTGTTGTATCTGGGTAACATTTAATCCAGCAACCAATGAACCAATGCCTTCAAAACTTGAGCCCTGGAGTTGTAATGAAAACAGCGCCACCTGTCGTATCGGAGGTGACATGCTTTCGGCCAATGATTTGAATTACTCACCGCCATGTATATTGGGATAATAGCATATCCCCCAAAAGATAGCATAGTCCGACTAAAGAAAGATTCAAAGTATACCATCATGTAAACACACTGACTGTTTAACATGTCATGGCTATTGAAAGTGTGTTTACCACACTGGCCAATAAGCCAGGAAGATCCACTTCTAGCTCGGCAGATACGTGTAAAGCTAACCAGTCTGTGCTCTAAAGGACTTTTTCCTTTAGCCTGCAGAATATGTGGCGATCGTGAGCCGGAGATACGGGCTCATGACTCGGCTTTCCATCGATCGCTGGAGCCGCCATTCTGCCCCGCCCAAGACCCTTACTCTTTCTTTTCATCTCTCCTCCATCCTGTCGCACTCTTCTCTCTCACTGTCGCTCTCTGTTTATCTATCCGTCCAGCCGTCAGTCTCTCTTGTTCACTTTCTCTTGTTCACTCTCTCTTGTTCACTCTCTCTTGTTCACTCTCTCCTTTTAGGCTCCAATACCTTTGAAAAAGAAGGCCTCCCCTCGTATTTGGGCCACGGCATCGAAAGTACTGGTGCATCGGTCTGGGACATCTCGAGGCAGCCTGAGACAAAAGTTGGAGGAAAGAAAAGGAAAGAAGGAAAATAATGGCATTTCAATTCTGAACATTGAGTGTTTGAGGCGACATTGTTTTTCCTGTTTCGATGTGAGGGATGTCGTATGTGTAAAGATTGTAGAGCCCCTTGAGGCAAATTTGTGTTATTGGGCTTTACAAAATAAATTGAATTGAATAACACAATCTCAGTTATTGACAAGCACGCAGTTCCCGAAAGCAGTTAAATAAATTTGCATACAATTAAAACAACTGTGTGATAATAGCAACCTACTGCTGAGAGTCTGAATGGGCCTTCTGTTAATTAAATAGGTTAAACAAGGGGAACACAATGGATGACATGTTATAACGCCGACATGCTGCGGTCCCCCATTGCATTTATCCTCTGGGTTAATAAGTGATTTAAAAATCTGACGTGGCCGGCCTGGCAATGATGAAGCCATTAGCGCCACAGGGGCTGCCTCTGTGAGTGGGAGGCCGCCAGCCCTGGCATCATCAACAAAGATCTCCATTCAGAGCTCTATTAACGCAGCACCGCTGCCTAGTGGTCATCATGTGTGACCCGGGTCAAGCATGATACAACTTTTCCCACGCATCAGATCAAATGAAGGTCATGACTCATGATGAATGAGTAATGAGGGCAGTGCAAGGACGGTAGCAGTGAGGGAAAGTTGTATGAGATAGTTCAGCTTGGAACCGCTGCACCAGTGTGAGTGTGAGGGCATCGTGGAGGTCAGCAGCATTGGGGTTGAAGCAGTTGGATCAAGCAAGCCGCACTCTCTTGATCCTAATTATTCAAGAGAGCATCAGAGTGCAGTTCACTCACTTTCAACTTACGAAGCTTCACAGAAATCAACATATCAAGCTCTATAAGGTCAGCGGGATGTCGACACCAATACAAAGCTGTTGTATTTCAGCTCATTTACATATAAGGATGTATACGTCTTTCTGTTTTGCCATATATACTTTCTGTATATTATGCCCAAGCAATATAGAGATAGCTGTAAGAAGACACGTCCTGATGTGGAGGAGAGATACCGTAGCATGACGGCCTGGCGGCTGATGGAAGGCGTCATGCGACACAGCAGACAAGAGACTCTTAAACTGAACCCAGGTCATCACTCAAAATTCACTTAGGGTTCATGTGCTGTGCAGTGTGACAGACACGCTGCGCCGCTGTGCATTTAGGGTGGCTCCGTTAGCCAGCACTACCCTTTCGGTCCAGAGTGAGATACCTTTTAAAACCACTGAACACGTTGTAATGAAATTGTGTCCTTTGCTTTATGATTCATTTTTATGTTTCTGATGATCACCTTTCCAATAGCGCCACCATCACGCCGGGTTTTCAACCGGAATGTAACCAAATGGTCCACAGAGGATGGTGGTAGTCTGGCTTGTTTGTATTTTGTTAAACCAATCACAACGGCCTTGGGCAGCGTGGGATGCAAGGGCGCAAAATTAATAGCATAATGTCACGTTAAGTAGGCGGCAAATGGCAGGCTTATACCCATGTATGCAGATGGTGAGTGAGACTACACCTGTGGGGATGTTTCTATTTTATAGTCCACTTGTACATATCCACTAATCATATGGTTGCTCCATCAAGTAATTACTACTTAATTACTATGTTATTACTACCTCTCTCTTCATTGAATGGATTGATGGATGATTGACAGGAATAGGTTGTCAAACAGAGTTATTTGTGTCGCAATACTTACAGGAGGGTGGATCTGTTTTCAGGGAGGTCCAGGAGGACAGGAGGGTCCGCCGTCTGAGACGGGTTGCTTGGTCTGTTAGTGTGTGACACCGAGTCTCTGACGCCTACGTGAAAAGAAAAGGATCCAATGAACACTCGAAATGCGAAGCACTTCATTGACAGTGGGTTCTTGGAGAAATTCATCTGTTATCCAGATACCAAACCAATAAATTCATTTTAATGTGTTGACCCTGTTCCGCCTCTTTCACATTACAATGAATTCACTGAAGTGCAACACAGTATAACATGCAATATACAATATGAGTTGCTTATTCCTAGTTTTATCTTAGTTGTCTTCCTGCATGTAAATTAGTCCCTTTCCCACACACTGCCACTCTCTCTGCCAGTCAACGGTGTGATAAGGTCACATCCCATAAAGAGGTCCAATTAACTGAATCCGTGTTTTCATTAATCAATAATCTTGCTCCTCAGAGCAATTGCTTTTTCTCTCTGTCACACACACACACAAAAAACACACACACACACAGCAGTGGATGGACGATCCCACGTACCGTAGAGCTGCCAGACGCGGACCTTGTCCTCATAGGGTAGGTCGTATTTCAGAGGGTCTCCCACAGGACCCTGGTAGTACGGTCTCATGATGGACTCGATGGCTGAGGTGTGGACCAGGCCGATGGCGTGGCCAAACTCATGGACCGCCACCGCAAACAGATCCATCCCGTGAGAGTCTGACGGAGACAGAGAGAGACACTGAAATCATCATCAGACTTCTTGAACATTGTGTTTTTATACATATACATCTTATATCCACACATGGGACGGATTACCTGCTCAAAACAGATCACGGATAAGTCAACATTGTACATTCAAATCAAAACTGTTTTTCTTAAAGAGGTTATCGGTTACCTTCTATCTGGGGTTATGGCATATTTAAGTTATCAATATCTGCATGTGTGATCTCAGAGTTTTCCGGTTCATCTATATGTAAATGTAAAAGCCATGGAATTGGAATAAACCAAAAGGAAACACATTCTTCAATTGTGAATGCCCCCCTGCTCTTTTAAACTGGACTTATTTAGGTGCAGTCAGTACAAACATAGAAGCGGCTCCAGAATGCTGCACACAGCATTTTATCTCTTCCTATAATTGTGCACTTTAAAACCCTGGAGAGAGCGGCTCGTCCCCTCCTCTGAAGATTTAAAAAAATGAATCGACATCCTTTGGGGTCAGCGAGAGAAAACAACAGAGAGAGAGAAGACATTAGCAAATGATACGATAACAAAAGGATATCTCAAAACACGAGACTTCTAATTCAACCGCAACAATCTCGGCGTCACCTTTACAGCGATCGCCTTGATGCCCGAGGTCCGTGACTCTTGTAGAACCAACACAGCCCCCGTTTGCATGTTTATCCCTCTGATGGGTGCGCTCCGTAGGTTGAGCCGTAGCGGACGGCTCTGGTGGCTGTCAGTGCTGTTAGGCATGTGGTGAAGTGAGATAACGATGGTAATACTGCCTGAGCCCCGGGGCTGCCAATCAAAAATCGTGCGGAGAGACACCTAAAGCGCATTTCCCTCGATGTTCAACTAAAAAGGAAAACTACTTGTCTGGCTCTGCTAAGCAAGACACAACCTGTGGTTTAGAGAGTTAGATTTGCACAAACGGGAGCGCTAGTGTATCAAGTCGAGCTAGCTTAGAGCTCCTTGGTGGCCAGGATGAAAGTCTCTGCTTTCAGTTCACCTACGGTTGGCCTCGACTTGGGAACATCTCCGTGCCGCTCTGTCAAAGGACAAAAGGAAATTAGAGACGTGTTTTCAACACCTGGGATATTCCAAAGCCAAATGCCAACTCTAATCTACAGGAGCACATGGCACGGAGAGGCAAGGTGGATGAAAGGACGGATCGAGGGGGGAAGAAGAGGGATTCGGAACAAAGTAGGCACCATGTCATCGTATTTACAGTCCATCTGAGGTTGACAGATAAAAAACGTAACGCCTGCGGACAAAGTTAGAGCCGAGAGATTTGTGTGGATGAACGAGACTCATCGAGTGAGCTATCCATGGTGGATAGAGAGAGCGAGAAGAGGTTCAGAGTACACAGGCAGACACAGAATTATTCAACCAACAGAACTGTTTCCAACATATCTTAAGATATGGTGTCAAAAACGTTTCATTATTGAAATGTAACTACAACACTTCCAGAGGTACCTCTACCTTGGTTGTAACGTGATACATCCAGGACGCTGCAAACATAGCCTGCAGCATTTAACTAAAAGTTTAAAAAGGACGGTGTTAAATACTGTAGATGGAAAGAGGTACACACAAAACTAGCCGAGGGCTATCCCCTTTATTTGATGTCCTTGTAGGACTGTGACACCGTGGCTACTGTGGCCACTCGATAGTTGATACTTGATTTTTCAACGTTTGATTTACCCAAGTTTAAACCACAGCTCTGTAAATATGTTGCATTTCATATTTTGCAAAATGATGAGTTAGTTAGTTTCCAAATGACCTCAATCATATTTGGGCATTGCTGTATTGCATGTAACGCACTGCTACGTTATCCGCTGGGGGACCAGCAGACAATTAGTCGGAAATAATCCCCATGCCAATATATTGGTCCTTTTTAATATATGTACCTTTCTCCTAGTTGTCATGTGTTTGGAGATACCTCTCCTCTCTGTGATGAGGAATAAAAGTCCTTTTCTGAATTAAGTGGGTTGCATCAGGACGACAGCTCTATAAATCGTTACTGTTTGGCAGCTATACAAAACTATAAATGTGGAAGCGTCACATCGATGGTCGCGATCGGATTAAAACATTTTAGATATGCGTACTCAAAGCTAAAATGCATTCAGTGTATCCTTGAGGCCTTGAATACATTTCCAAGTCACACGAAAATAAATCTCTTGTACGCTACCTGCCCAGCGGCAAGCGGCACTCGGACAAAGTTAGCGATGATCGTGGGGGAGAATTTAGCTAAAAGGGAGAGTGAATATCGGACTATAACTCATAAAACATGACCTTGAAGGAATGCTAATGTTACTCTGTGTTGGCTGGACGTGTAAATAAGCAACAGTTAACTAAGTTTCCTTAGTTGTGCACTGCCCCCAAGTGGACACAAATCAGTTAATACAGCTTTAATAAACAGGAACAAGCAAAATAGAAGTAAAGTGTGATAGATAAGGGTGTCCTCAAATAGAGTACAACTACAGCTCATAGTCAGAATCATAGCTGCAGTACTTTCTGTGTAATGTGCACTTCATTCTGAACAATACCACATTGCTTGAAAATGTATTGGGGAGCTATCAGCTTTTATAGTATATTAGAAATAAATGGTATAAATAGGAAGTATCTTGGTCTTGAGGTGACTCCTAATTCCTGTTTGAATAGACAGACTCAGAGTAAGACAAAGACAAAGATCACAAGGGCAAACCTCCAAGTAGGGGATCAATATCTTCTTTTTATAGCATACAAACAAATGGTGTCTCTATTGTACTACCGATAATTAAACTGGCATAATCCCTAATTTTGTTCTCAAAGAATGATACAAAGTCAAAGGCGTCTTTGTGTACTAAGAAAAGCGTGATAGAAGTCTGAATTAATTAATTAGTATTATTATTATTATGGTACTTTTGTAGTTTGACTATGTTGAGGAAATGTTACTTTCTGTATTCTTGTTGTTCTTAGTTTGTACTCTAGGTTGAAATGCACTTATTGTAAGTCGCTTTGGATAAAAGCGTCTGCTAAATGACATGTGATGTAATATTAAAGGCAGCAGGAGACAATGGCAGCGTGTTTTTATTGGCATATATCGTCAATGACAAACCGGGAGCTGAGTGCCTGAACAGAGTGCCGGAGGAAGTGAGGAGGCGGCGGATGCCAGACTTATGAAAAAAGCCTGATGTGTGTTATTTGATGTAAATGTTGCCTTTTAAATGATAAAAGGTAACCTTGGAAGCAGGAACATGTAAGGAGGGGACGTTCTCGCTCCCAGTGAAGAGGCCGACAATTCCATCAGCCGATGAATGATCGAGGACGCGTTCCCAGTCGTCTTTACGTCGGAGAGAAACCGCCGAGGTTCACGAAGACACACCTCTCTGCACTGCCCTGCTCCCATTAACTACACCCTCTTTCCAGATTACGCTGTAACTACAGCATCACGCCATCGTGTGCTGCCACCGCCGCCGTGGCCTGCTGCGAGGTCTAATTGGAGCAGATTGAGCTGCTGTAACATATGGTTCCCAGCTTTGCAGGGCAGAAGCAAATGAACAGAAATGAACACAGCGCCTGGTTGCATCATCGACTCAACAGCTGGAGATGTCAGTGGCCTCTACACACAAGCTACAAGCTTTAAGCTCCATCCCTGGAGGGCCTGTGCTCTCCCCAGAGGAGCTTATTCTTTCCAGCCTGAGGTTTTAGTCATCTTCACCAGTATGTGCAGTGAAGAATGGCGTCTCACCGGTCTGAAATCAAGGGATCGCATGGAACTGAGAGGTTCCTGATCTGCATGGGCTATTAATAATAGATGACTTCCCCGGGTTGGAAGAATCCGGTCCTTTTATAACGAAACAGTTTCACATTTTTGGGAGGTACCTTGAAATATCTTGCAAAGAGTTATGAATAATGTTCAGATAATGTTCGACAATTATGAAGCCACAGCCAGTAGCTAGCTAACTTAGCTTAGGGTCCACAAGCCCATAAATCTCGTGTGACATTGCGTCTAAATCCCTTTTTTTTATCGATTGTCATTAGTTCATGAGTGCCTTTTATCTTTTTCTTACACATGAATCAAAGGAAACAGTTTGTCCTCAGGTAACGATACAACAATCACTCATGTTCCTCCCGATCATCTGCTGGGAAATTCAAATCACTCTTTTCATGTGGAAACCCAATGGCATAATGTAACAATCAAATGAGATACGAATATAAATGAACTTCAAATACTTTATTTGATGGCTAAAAACAGGGATTACCGGGTACCAGAGGGTGGTTAGAGGAGATTGTCTATGGCGGTTGTCGGGAACGAAAAGCCACTTTTTACGCGTCCTAATAAGCTTGTGATAACAACCACCGCTGCTTTAGTCACGACTCCGAGTCCTGTGTCGGAACCATTGTATGTTACATTCACAGTTCAAACCAATTCAATATTAATCAGAGAATCTGGAGCATGAACAAAGGGTAGAAGCGCAGCTTGGCTGCAAAATGCAGTCAGCGTTCTACTTCTGGAAAGTTCAAACCGCTCTTCAGCCTCTTTTTCCGTTTCTCCTCCGTCTCCGCCACACTGACAGTTCCAATCTCATTTGAGGGAACTGTTTGGAGGTTTCCTAGAATAAAACGGCATATACAATCTGCCCCATCTTCTACCCCTTGATTCAGTCACACACCGTCTTTTACACACACACACACACACACACACACACACACACACACACACACACACACACACACACACACACACACACACACAGGGCGGCCCTAGCACATTTGGCGCTCTAGGCAAGCTTCACGCGCATCGAGGCGGAGCAAAGAAAAAGTCAACCCCCCCCCCCCCCCCCCCCCATAGCATCATGCAGCACCAGAAGTCGCATTAAAATTATACGTTGAAAATACCATATGGCTCTCAATGAAATATATTTTGAAATATTTGCCTTTTATGGCTTTCCCAGTCAAACAGGTTCCTGACTCCTGGCTTAGTGGGTAGAGGCGCCTGCTTGGTGAACTAAAGGACCTGGGTTCAAGACCCGGCAGTGACAAAAAAAAAACTTGAACGGCCTCCTATTCCGCCTGTAGGAAAAAACGCCCCTGCACACACACACTCTCACACACTCAAAATGCTTACTTTTGATAAACTCTTCATTGTTTGGCAATTTACACACACACACACACACACACACACACACACACACACACACACACACACACACACACACACACACACACACTTGTTTCCTGCTGTAATAAAGCTCTGAATATCATAGTGAGACGCTTCAAAGTATTGAAAACGCTGTAATGATGGACCAGTTGAAAAGACGTTTTCCACGAGATTGCAGCCTTCCTCACCTGGAGATCTGAAGGTCCAGGCCTCGTCATCATCAAAGTGTGTATCTCCAGCTGTGAACCTCTCTCCGGGGAAAAAAGCGTGCGCCACGGTTCCCCCCGGCCCGTCGAAGGGATACCCGTCGTTGTGGTCGGCCTTGGTGAAGTCGATCTGAATGTCCGCATCACTGCCGGCCACTTCGTGGAAGTTCAGCGGTGCGATGTCGCTCCAGACCTTCAGGGCGTAGTACATCAGGGCTCGGACCGTGTCCCGGCCCAGGGAGGCCGAATCCTTGGGGAAGGTCCTCACTCTGAGAGAAGAGAGAGAGAGAGAGGGGGAGAGGGGGACAGATCGTGTTACATAAGAGAAGAAACAAAGACATTAGGGAGTATCAGGTCTTTTAGGTTTTTCTCTTCATTTCCACCAGAAAGCCCCTTAGCACTTTTCCAGACATTCCCCTCTCTGATCGGACAGCGTTTTACACCGGAGAGAAATTCACAAACACGTCACCCGTAGCTACCAACCATTTAAAGAAGGACACCCAACATAACCTTCCTTTTTGTTATCGTGTCCAACTTTCTCTAGGGAAAATACAAATGTAACATCCGGACATTCTTACATTCAATCAAACTGCCATTTTTAGCCGAGCTTAAAACAAATGGTGTTAAATTCCCGCTGCTGCAGATCGCTCCAGACTTTCACTGTCTGATGCGACGACAGCCTTCAACCAGAAATGAAAACATATTAATACCCCGACATTCTGAGTATAGCGTTGAGGATTGCTCTTAAGGTGGAAAGTGAAGTGTTGACGCCTAACAGCTGCCAACCGGACTTCACCGCGTCGGTCTCACTTGGGCCTCGTCAGAGGTCTGTCCATCCATCTGGAATTATTTATCAGTAAAACTTCCAATGTTGTTCCTTGAAGAAGAGTATTTTACTGATACTCCCGAGTCTAAACTACTTTACAAGTCAAACTTCTGAACACCAGCGATATCCCTTTAATATTTGTATCACTTGTACAGGTAAGAGAGTTCAGTCTTCTTTGGCTTTTGTTTTGAGCTTTGTTCACACACAAACACACACACACACTTCTCTACCTCACCATTCTCCGCAATTGATTTTCTTTCAGGGGTCCAAGCAACATAAAGTGTTGGAACAATTGTGTGTGTTTTTTTTTATTTTTAAAGCTTCCCTTTCCTCCTTCCTTTCTGCCTCAAAACAATATCTCCGTCAGAGACAATAAGCCCTACAACAACAACATATGTACCTTCTTCAATTTCATGAAAGTCTTTGTTTGGTCTCCTGAACTTTTCATCCAAGCTCACCAAAACCTTTGCAGTTTATACCGGCTTTTGGAGCTAGAGCAGATATAATACAATGCAATAAAGCGGCAATAATCAATATTCCTCTCTACAAGAAAACTTGTATCTTTATTGTAATTAGTGTAAAGGGCAGTACAACAAACACGGGCAGTGACAGTCAATACATAGCAATGGAAATACAGAGGAATACAATAAGCAAAATGAAAAAAAAGATACATAAATAACAATATTATTGTTTTGCAAACATGTTAACTGGTTCTGTCGTGTAAGGGTGCGCGCATATTTGTAACCGACGGATAAGAGACTAATCATACCTACAACATCAATAATAAAAAAGGGCTTGTAGTTGGGAACATGTGCTCAGCAGAATCAGCTCCACAAAGACAACATGAAGAGATGTTGAAGAGACATATTTCCCTCAGGAGTGAGTGGGAAACAAAGTATGACTTGGACTTATATTTGCCAGGTGGACGCCATTGGTCTGTGTCTCTGGATGCATGAACGGTTTCCTGAAAAGTGTCTATGGGCGACTGCAGAATGAAGTTCTGTTGATATTTAAGAATTCTTTTAAAGACAAGACTCTGGAGAAGTACAAACGTATCATCAATTAATGAAGCATCATAAGTAACGGTTAATGGGGACACGTTTTTTGTGGTTTTGATTATTGTTTTATGTAAATATGTATGTGTGTGGATTTATGTGTGTGGGTGTAGATGTATATGGGTTTGTGAATGTGTATGTATGTGTATGTATATGTGTGTATATATATATATATATATATATGTGCAATGTGTATGCGTATATATGTTTGTGTGTATGTATATATATGTATATGTACAGTATATGATTCTCTGAATTAAGTTTTCTGGTGAAATCATAGGTTAGGGCACTTATAACGTTGATACCTTCAGCCTTGACCCTTTCGGTTAGCCGCTTTCTTCTTTTGTTGTAAAAAAATCTTGCTTTTTGTATATTACCAAAATAAACTAAACTAAAATAAAAGTTCACAGACTCCGTTTAGTCCCAGTAAGAATAAATAATATCAACACCTGGATCTCAATAATATAGCAGAATGGTCTCCTGCTGTAAATAAGAAAGCATTGAAGAGCAGTGCTGTGAACAGACTCTCATGATTCTGTATGCAGCTGATCCAAATGTGGTGGCGATGAGCATCATCAGCCTTTTATTACGAACGGGAAACCATCGCCTCTCACTGCTCTCTCCTTTCCACTCAAACCATTTCAAGGACATCGTGGTATTTAACATGCACAGTTCCGGGCGCCATTAGCTGATATTCTCTCCCCGCTCCCCGATGCTCGCTGTCTGTTGTTCCCCGCCGCCCGTTACCGCCACGTCTTTAACGCGCCCAGCGATGCGAATGAGTCCATTAGTGCAGCCAATTAATGCATTAATTAGCAAATATGTCTACGTCAACATGTTGTCACAGAACACACGGGCGGTGTGAGCGAGCGTGGCTTGGAGCAATGTGGTGGGAGGAGTTGGAAAAGTGTCTTTTCCCTCATTAGGATGAAACTGCATGCAGCCGTTTGCCTCCAGTCCTCATCAGACCGACTCGTCTGCAGCGGGTATGATTATTTCCTTTTTGTGTTGATTTGCTCCCAAAAAGAAAATATAATGAAAATGTGATCACACAAGCACACTTACTCCTGCTGGCTGAGTGTTTGACCCTCACTTGTAAATTACAGGGAGCCAAGGTCACTGCAAATGGCTCCCCCTCCACAGACAGTCCACCTGCTTATTAGCCCTAATTCAGACGGACGACGGAGGCCGGACGTGTACGGCTGTGTGTGAGAGGGAATGTTGATGAGGGGGAGCGATGAAGAGGCAGAGTGTCCCGACGTGAATATGTATGTGCATCCGCTACGTCTGTACGCTATCGTGGATCGGTCCACCAAGGTCACAGCATTCCTGCCCTGCATTCCAGATGAAGGCTGCAGCTCCAGGGAACAGATTGTGTACATAAGGAAGCCATAGGTGCACACAAGACAATAACGCAGGAGTCATCATATATATATATATACACACATACACACATATATATATATATATATATATATATATATATATATATATATATATACATATATATATATATATATATATATATATATACACACATATATATATACATACATATTTATATATATACACACATATATATATACATATTCATATATATATATATATATATATACAAATTTAAATATATATAAATATATATTTAAATATATATACATATATACATATTTAAATATATATACACAAACACACATATATATACATAAATATATATATATACATAAATATATATATATACATATATATATATATATATATATATATATATATATATATATATATATATATATATATATATATATATATAATATACACACACACATGAGTCAAACTGATATTTTGAGTGGAAGTTCTAATATTCAACCTCAGTGGTTAAAAAAGTCAAACCTGACAGTCACAGTCACAGGTTCTATGATTGCACGGTTTGCCCTCAAAATAAATAAACCTGTGACTGATCACAGCTGATGGCAGCGTGGTCATGGCGTGAATGTTTATTTTCTTCAGATTTCATGGCCGTGACTGATGGGCAGTCGGAAAGCGATAAGCACGCGAGCCAGCGGAGTTTGGAGACAGAAAGTGCGAATGCACAATTTTTTGTCCGCGGCATAAAGCCTTCACCGGCTCAGGGGCCGAGGGCGCTTTAGCTCCGGAGTGTGCGTCATCGACTCACTAATACACATCCGAGAACAGAGCGTGCGGTCAGACGTTTCCACATCAATCAAATATAATACCTCCATAAAGATCTGCTTGCATCAAAGCACACCTTGACACCACTGAGCAGGCAGTCCTGTGCCGGCTGTGAACCTGCGGCCATTGTGCTTGGCTGACGAGCAGAGGGGGGGGAGGAAGAGGAGGAGGAGGAGGCTGAAGGTTGTGAGAGTAAGCAAGCAAAAAGATGAACTACGCAGATCAATGTCAAAGTATTTAAGATGACTCTATAGTTGTTAATGCAACCAGAACAGACTTATTAAATTAAAACCTGAGTCTTAACAATGTCCTTGGTCATCAAAACAACATAACTTCATATCTGCAGTCTTGTCGACTGATTTATGTCAGCCAATGGAAACGTCTGGTTTTGGCTCCGTCTACGGCACTTTTCATTCAAGAAGAATCTCAAGAGTGCTACAGAGTCAGTAGATAGTTAAAAACTAACAATAATGGAACATAACACGATATTAAAAAGTCTTCGGAGTCCAGGGTCTGTGTGGCCCTCACGTGGTCGGGGGGGGGGCGGTCGCCCGTGGGGCGGAGCTTGGTGTCGGGGACCTGGAGGAGCCGGCTGGTTGTGGATCTGAGGATGCGGGTGGAGGTTTGGGGAGGAATGAGTTCTTGTAGGTACGGAGGTGCATTTCCATTCGTGGGTGAGTGGTCTACTACCGGTCTACTTGGGAGTCAATCCGGAACCAGCCAGTGGAGTGAGTGGGCTTATATTTCCAGACTCTCATCAGGATGCTGGCAGCGCTGTTTTCAATGTATTGCGGTTTCCGAATGTTCTTGCCAGTGATCCCAGTGAAGAGGGAATTACAGAAGCCCAGTCTGGAGGAGATAAAGCCGTGGGCGAGCTTCTCTGTATCCAACAGGGTTAAAGTGAAAAAAGATAATCTTCAGCTTATCGAGTTGTAAGAAAAGAATGGCTATTAAATCGATATTAACAAATACACTAATATCTTTGCCATTAAATCATTAACAGATAGCAATGTTTTGCAATGCGTTTCATGTGTACTGCATTTTTGTCTCGCATAACTCTACCTACCTATATATCCCCGACAAAAATATGCAATAAATCATGCTGCTGATTCTCGTTGCAAGTTTATAGAGGGGCCTCACATGCACATGTATAATAATAATAAACAATATAATACATCCTTCCTAAAGGGCTGTGTTTATATTACACTGGAGAGAGAGTGAGATGAATTCCCCATCAGGGAAGATAACAGATGTAATGAATATGATAAGGTATAATTAACCTGATAAACCTTGCAGACATCCTGTAATTAAAATAAATAAAATACGTTTCACATCTTTTCTGGCAGATTAATGTCTATGAAACCATCCTTGCAAGGTTCTTGCAACACAGTATATATATATATATATATATATATATATATATATATATATATATATATACTGGGGGGAAATTACCTTTGCTAAATAAGCATGTTAGATAATACTTTGTAATATTCCATTCGCCTGAAGAACATCTGGAATAGTTCAGCGTGTTACAAAGCCTGCTGATGGCTATCATAGCGCCCTCTGGTGGCAACGTAAAGTAACTGTGCCGTTGAGCGCAGTCGGTAGTAAACGTGATCATCAGCGGGTCAGAGGTCACAGTGCACTTTACTGCTTCCAGGTGGTAAGAGTTGTGCGTGACTGACGACGCGTCAGGGGAACCCGATACTTACGACTGGAAAGGACATTTATTGAGATTTTTTTCGCGGCGTATCGTCCGATTTTATGAAAGCTGTTTTACAAACGCCAAGAGAAGCATCGCGAGGCTTATCGAGCCGACGCTAGATCAGCCAGTTTAGACAACATTATTAAGATATCTCAATGGAAAGACTGTTAACATTGTGTGGCAACTATGGGTCAGTGGGTAGCAGGTCTGTCTTTCATTCACAGGGTTGGAGGTTCAATCCCTGCCCTAGTCAATTGTCTTTGAGCAAGACACTTAACCCTAAATTGCTCCCTGTAGCTGCTTCTACGGTGTATGAATGTAACAGGATTGTAAGTCGCTTTGAATAAAAGCGTCAGCTTAATGACATGTAATGATAATGTAATTACACCTTAACGGTCAGGCCAGTATAATGTCCATCCTGTTCCAAACACTTATCACTATAAATTGTTGCCTGTTTCTTCAATGTAAATACATTTAATTATCACCGTGTATATACTTTTATTCTGTCGGTATTAATATAGCCATTATATTTTCTTACTGTCGTTTGACCTTTAGTTTTATTTCTATTGCTGCTCCCTACTGTGCACCTGCTGCTGTAACCTTGCAATTTCCCCACTGAGGGACTAATAAAGGATTATCTTATCTTATCTACATTGTTTATTTGTCGAGACTTATAAAAAATACGTGTACTTCTGAATAGCCCATTTTGGTGACCTGCTTACTAGAATTCTCATGACATGTTGGAACCTTTGTGTTTGTCCTTAAACCACACGACCTTCAACTCTCCGTCTCTCTGCCCTGAGCGGTGAGCACGCTTTGTGTTGTGAACGGCACCCTAAGGTGAATGAAAGTATCCCACTAACACCTCCAGTCTGACGTCAATGACCTCTCCATCGCGTAGGCAGGTGTTTTCCCTCCTGACTCACTTTTAAATGGTGCATTCGAGGAGCAGAATTCAGTACCTGGGAACATCATCCGGTGCAGATAATATAAATGATTTGCACCGTATCAACAATAGAGGGACCGTGGAGCTGAGGGTACAATAGAAGGCAGAAAGGTGTCGGAATGTTGTGTTATATTATATTAAATATTACAGTTAATATCTCTCTAATGAAAAGGAAAGGAAAGGGAAAAACTAAAAAACTAAATTCCACATTCAACAAAGGGTAAAAAAAAGTGTCCTCATTAGAGAACCCCCCCCCCCCCCCCCCCCGATGCTGAAGCTCTGTATAGAAAATCTGCGCTTTACTTTGTTGCTTCATCGATTAAACCCCCCCCATAAGGCACCCGCTGAACACGTGACGGAACCTAAGAGTAAACAAGTGTCTATAAAAAAAATAAAAAAATAAATAACTTATACATTCACCATCTGTTTTATAGCAGGAGCTCCAGCTTGAAAGGGAATATCCGAAAAGAAACACGGTCTGTACTGTACATCTCAATTTCCAGTAAAGCGCGGCTTCTTTGCACCGAGCCGTGAGAGCTGGACATGGGGGGGGCAGGACTGAGAAGACAAAGACGAGTGGGGCCAAGCTCAAAGCCTCTATAGGCACGGGATAGTGGCTCCTTGTACTTCTGGCGGTGAGAGAAGAGGAATGAAATATTGCGGTCGTAAAAGCAGCCCGTCTCCATGGCGGTGTGCACGCCGGCTCCTCTCGGAGCAGATGTGGCCGATGTGCAGTACGTGGATGTTGGGGGGGATTATTTCAACGAGGCAACGCCGCAGGGAAGAGGAGCGCCGAAACGTTATCAATAAGCGAGAAGCGTCCCGCTCCGGCCTCTGAACCACCTCCGGCTGCGTGTCAGAAGCGAGGACGAGAAGGCGGACGGACGCACGTCTCCGATTGTTTGTTTTTCGTAAAAGAGCTCGAGTCCACGTGGAGCAACTCGTCTTCATCCTGCTGCCTCACCGTCTTCATCGTCTTCCCTTCAGTCGGAGCGATACTTTATTTTCCGCCCTGCTTTTCCCCCTCGTGCTCTGACGGCTTTCCCACCGTTTCCTGCGTATCGACCTGCGTCCTCAACCCTCTGCTTCTCCCTCCTCGCTTCATTCCGCTGTTCATCTCCTCCTCGGGGTCGTCCATCCTCTGCAGGTTGCTTTGACCCGTGTGCCCACTCTCCTCCACCTGGGCTGGACAAGTGGCTGAAATAAAGGCTTTCCTCGGCTACATGAAGACACGTTTAACTCGTTTACCGCCACCTTTGATCTGCCCTCACACCCATCCTCAGTAGGGATGGGTATCGTTTTTATTTTACAACACCAGTACTTTTAAAACGATACCGAATCGGTCAAAAATCCGGTGCCAATATTTCGGTACCCGACCTATCCTCAGCGCTGCGTAGGCAGCTGCACATTAAAAGACTTTCACGACCAACAAAACCTCCGCATTACATATTCTGAAAGCGTAGCCGCGGCATCGACAGCCTCCCGGTTTGTTTCAGTGTGTTCCAGCCGCCTCTCCTGGCAAAGCAACGCCCCACTGGGCTGGGATGCTGTGCTGACCTGTCAACAGTAAACAACCCGCTCCTCATCGGGACTAAGGCAATTTAACCACTTACGCTTGTGAGAAAAGGCTCGCCACTCGCATGCAGCAAGGAGGAGAGCACAAATACAAGCAGGGTGACGGTACGGTAACACCGTGTATTTGTAAATCACAACATATTTGTTTCTTATTAGCAGGGTTCTTACACATTTTGACCAATACATTTCCATGACTTTTCCATGACTTTAAACCAAATTTCGGTATAAACATGAAACATTTAGAAAATGTTGCGTATTGAAAGCGTACGCCGGAGCGTCTTTCTTTAAAAATATATGAATTATTTCAAACTCCATGAACTCAAACTCAAATGAACATGTGATTATAACAACATTTCCATGACTTTTTCCAAAACTTTTAGGATTTAAGTTTTTTCCATAACTTTTCCAGGCCTGGAAATGACCATTTTAAAATTCCATGACTTTTCCAGGTTTTCCATGACCGTACGAACCCTGTATTTGGTGTGTGTGTGTATGTGTGTGTGCCAACACGGTCTAATGTGTATAGATCAATGGTGTGATGTGTAATTATCCCATTTAGAAGCTATTATTTCCATGTATAATCACAAACTTTGCAAGGTGGTCCGTATTCAAAGCTGGGAAACAAAAGCCAGACGGCAGCTGTCACCGCGCGCGAAGACATTTGGTGCTCAAACGATTCCAACTGGATCCTACGGCGGCCGTCAGCTCGGTGACGCGCTGCACTTTGCCTGGAGCTAAATGCTCCCGAGAGCCAGGACGCCATGCGGACGTGCAGCAGGTGTGCCGTCTTAGTTCAGAAGAGTGCCGGCATGAAAAACAACGACCAGAACTAAGAGGTGGCTTCATGACTGAATGAATGATTTACTCTCATCAGCACCACTGTGGGCGGAATCCTGGGAGAGGATGAACGGGTGAGCAGTGGAGGGGATTTGACCCAACGTTGTGGTGAGGCTGTTATGACTTGTCTGATACAGGGTTCTTACACATTTTGACCGATGGATTTCCATGACTTTTCCATGACTTCAAACTAAATTTCCATGACCAAATTGAAATCTCGGTAAAACATGAACATTTCAGAGCATTTTACGTATTGAGAGCGTACGCCGGCGTATATTTTGAGCGTTTTTCTTTAAGACAAAAGACAAAAGTAGTTTAACGTTTAACGTTTGACAATTTGAGACCAACGAGGATTACCAACAAATGTGATAGGATAATTAAATAAAGTGTCAAATGAAAACTCGATTGAAGAATTAGGATGAAGTCAAGTAAAATGACATCAACATTTAGTAATAAAAAAATTTAAAAAGAAGATATTTCTTTATTAAAGAAAAAAAAACATCTTAACTTTGAAGCAAATTGTGAAGCAGTGTGCAAGGAGGGGCACCAGTGTTTGTTTTGTTCAAGGAAACTGTCCCACTTCCACATTAACAAAACCATGATGACCTTATTTTATCGTGCTTTTATTGAATCTATTTCATCTTTTCCTTTGGTCTCATGGTTTGGAAATGTATCTTTAATGAACAGAAACTCTCTGGTTCAGATAGTTAAATGGTCCAGCAAGCTGATTGGTGAGACACAACTCAGTCCAGAGTCCCTGTACATCAGATCCAACGTCTAACCGGCTCCATCTTAAAGGACACTTCCCACCCCTTGCACAGGGAATTTCAACTTCTCCCCTCCAGACGGAGGTATTTATACCACGGTGGAGAACCAAGCGCTATAAAACCAGTTTTGTTCCAGTAGCCATTACACAGGTGAACCCATTGTTATAATAATTACAACAGCAACGATCTTAACTTTGAGTACTTTTATCATGTTTGTCTGGTTGTTTGTGTTTGTATGTCGAGAAGGACGCCTCATTTTTGTTTTGTACTATCTTTTGATTTGATACTGCAGAACAAGTCTACCTACGGGTACTAATAATGTAACCTAACCTAACCAAGTTAATGTATAAATATGTCGACCGCTCCGCAGCTCTCGCATCCGGAGGCAGACGGTTTCATCGGGCGGCTCGACGCAGAGCAGCTGAGCGCACGGCAGACGCCGGAGAACAACCGCATCCATCGTGTGAGAATCGATACGGAAACTGACAGGCGACCAAGACGAGGGTTTGATAACGGGTGGAATGCCTCCTCTCCTTCTGATCCCGGTCGGCACGTTTCTTGTTGGCTTGGGTTCAGTTTGAGGGGATTACGTTGTGCGTGTGTAGCTTGTTGTCCGTCCGTGAGTGGACACACATCACACAGCACCGGCTCAGATCATCTCCTCAGTGAATCAGCAAAGGCCAACTGAACGCTTCACTGTGGCGTCATCTCATCGCTAAGCCGCGTGTGTTTCCCCCTGACTGATGGTGCAGCCGCATTCAACCATCTGCACCAGATTATTCCATCGTGGACCGTTTGATTCTGTGGAATTAATTCCATCTTTAGGAAGCATACAAGTGGCTGTGGGTGTAGAACTGCACAGACCCGGAGAAGCAATTAGGGTCCGCGCGCGAACAACACCGTTCCGTGCATCTTATGCTCTTCCTCTTCGCCCAAATTGATCTTGAAACCAACAGACTCCCGCCTTGAGGAAGAGTGGCTTAATCTAATCTCCCAAAAGGCAGCACAGATGGACGAGAGGAACAGTGAAAGTGTGATGTTTATGTGAGCTGCACTGAACGGAATTGTGTGAGGCTTAAAATCTCATTTGGCACAGATTGAACTATACTGAAACACAAACACTAACACATTGCATTATGTACAATTTATCACACTTATATCCTTAATTTAGTGTTCTGTTCCCTCCGGCCGGTCGGATGAATTGGGCACATTTCCATTGACTGGATGATCTCATCTTCGTGAAGCGCCCTGCAGCGTTTGGCATCCTTCTTGACTTCATTTTCTTTCAGTTTGAACTGCGGCCTGATCGTATCTCGTGGAGCATCTTTAATGTATCTGTTGGAGCTATTTCATTTGACATTTGTATTTAGGTTTTATTGTAAAGTAATATTGATTGTGTTTTGCTTATTTAGGTTATACTTTGATATGTTAGTTGTTTCTTCTGATAATTGTAGTTTAGTTTAATATATTGAGTTTTAAGTTCACTGATTGGGTAACACTGGGCACCTGTGGTTATATGTAGAGCTGGATAGGCGCAGGACCAGCATGCACCAGGGTGGCCAACATTTTTTTATGTGTCAAGATGTTGTTTGTTACCTTCCCATTGAAAATGCGGAAGGTAATGTTTTGATCGCTGTGTATTTGTATGCGTGTGTGTGTGTTATTCGCATAAGTAAAAAAGTATTAAACCAAATCGCATGAAATTTGGTGGGATGATTGGTTATTATCCGGGGACCATTTGATTAGATTTGGGATCGACCGGGTCAAAGGTCAAGATCATAAAAAGTTCAAAATCTTCTGTGAATCGCATGAAATTTAGTGGGATGATTTTTGGTACTATCCGGGGACCATTTGATTAGATTTTGGGATTGACCGGGTCAAAGGTCAAGGTCATGAAAAGGTCAACATCTTCTTTTTACTATAGCACGATCAATTCTTATGTTCATAATTCAATGCCCAATCTTGTGATGTGCGAAGGTATGCGCTCTACCGAGTGCCCGTTCTAGTTCTTTATTTTTCGTTTTTGAGAAATAAATTATCAAAATAATAACAGGCGGAAATGGACAGTATGTAAGGGTCTGTTCTACGTGTACTCCGTCTCCTCGGTGTCTACTGTGTCTTCTCTGTCTCTCCTCTGTCTCCTTAATTGGTTAATTACCAGCACCTGCTCTCAGCCACTCTTGTCTCGTTAGTGTCTGATGTCGTACACCTGTGTTTTCCCCCCTATATATTGTGTCAGTCTTTCCCTTGTCACCTGTTGGATTGTTGTCTATGGTCGTCTCTAGTTCTGTGTCTTCCGTGTGTTACCCTGGTCCTGCCTGCTTCGACCCTGCCTGCTCTGAACCCCGAGTTCCTGCCTGCCTCTTTTTGGACTTTGTTGTTTTTGTTTGTAACCTGTTTTCTTGCCTCATTAAAGAGCGCCTTTTGGTATTTGAGTTTCGATTCCTCTGCACATGAGCTTCTGCACCTCGTTACCCGTGACGTCGTCGTGACACGGTACTTTCTTTTGCATGCGTCAACACCAAAACCCACGGTGCATCAGTGGCGGTTTGATTTATATTTTTGTTTGATTTCGGCCGCCACGGTATATCCTTACCTCCAAGAGAGATGCCTCTTACTCCATTTGTTCTGAGGGTTCACGCCACGCTTCCTGCGGCCCATTGACCCCTCCGCCTCAGAAACATCTGGCAGAGAACATCTGGGCGTCTTCATGAGCCCCATCGTGTCTTGGTCTAGAGAGAAGAGGACAGGTAATTGGGATACATACTAATGGGCCTAACACCAATTACACTGAATATTAATACAACACCGTAAATAGGACCTCATTACATCCGTTTCACGACAGCTGGTAAAGTCGAACGCCTGATTACAGATTATGTTCACCATAAACGCGCTGGAAGACATCAAACACCACGGCTCAACGACTGCAAATTAATATTTCAGGAGCTGTAACTCACCGTACGCGCTCGTATGCATACATACGCGCATGTGCAGGAGAGCCCGTGTAGGCCATAAATCACACGAGCTCCGTAGGACCCGCTCTCACGCGCATAATCACGCTCCCTCTCTCGGGCGGCGCCCATAAATTATCCTCGCTCACACACGGCCTCCGTTGTCATAAAGCCCATTCACACAGTCCGATGCGTTCTCCCCTCTACAGGTGTGTGCAGGAGATGGAGCAGTGGTGTGTGTGATGGAGAAATTACATTGTTTGTAGAAGAGAATTGCTGTGTGTGTGTGTGTGGCTGACAATATACCGTTGAAAGAAATGATCTATGAAAGAGGATAGAAGTTGGTATGCTGATCACTACAGTACTTTACATATACTACGACCATCAATCACATGGCATGTAGTACTGTCACTCTGCTGTGTGTGTGTGTATGTGTGTGTGTGTGACATCAAGTGTGATTCATGTTCACAAAGTGTTACAAGTGGGGTGTGGGCATCCGTGGGATCTCATGCACTCTGAGACTAAAGAGCTGGAATACATTTTACCCGTCTACCGTTGGATGGGCTGCTCTGTCAGAGTGATTGAGTCCAGCTGCCAGTTTCTGGCGCCGTATTCGGTGTGTGCGTCGCGTGGATGGCTTTCTCCTGAAGGGTGCGCTTTATATTTTCTTCCCCAGGTACACTTCGAAAGTCACTCTCCCAGAAGTGAGACGCACACGTAGCGCCTCCATCCATCCATCCAGAGTGCCGACACAATCATCCCGTTTCAGCACCAGCACACACGGCCACATACCCCAGACTCCGGTCTCCTTCAGCCCTCCGTACTTCTGCATGGCTTTGATGGCCTTGGTCAGGGCCTCCTTGGTCTGAAGCTGACCAGTCACTGGATCAGGGGGCGGGAGGTAGCCAAACTTACTCAGCCAGTCCTGGAGGGGGAACAGTAGACACAGAGTTCAAGGGTCAACCCGAGCATGTCAGTAACTAATTTCAGGCTCGCAGGATCAGTAACTTCTTTTAAATCACTTCTTAAAACCCATTTTTATAGAACAGCTTTTAAGGTGATCTAGTCTTTTTATGCAGAACTTTGGTTCCCCTAATTTAGTTTGTCTGTTTTTAACTTATTTGTAATTTATTTGCTTTTTAATTTAATTTTTTATTTTTTATTATCAATTTTAAAAATGTAATATATACTTTTAAATGTAATATTGGTTTCTTACAATTTCACTTGTTTTGCTTTGACTCTCTGTGGAGTACTTTGTAAACATTGTTTTTAAAAGTGCTATATAAATAAAGTTATTATTATTATTTCAAGGACTCCAAGTATCCCAACCGCTGAGAGGTCGCTGAGGGGTCGTTGGGATACGATCTGCTATACATGTGCATATGTACGTTTGGGTTATGACATGTGCATATGTACGTTTGGGTTATGACATGTGCATATGTACGTTTGGGTTATGACATGTGCATATGTACGTTTGGGTTATGTGAGTGTCTGAATGCATACGTGTGTACACATATCTAAGTTTAACGCGGGGAACCTCCGTCTGTGTGCACTCTGCATACCCCGAGAACAGATCAAAGGCCCTCTTGACGGCGTATTGCTGGAGACTCAAGGAGACTCAAGGGGGGGCGCGGTGTCGAATGTTGCTATTTAAGGAAAACGTGACACAATACGTGATGCACAATATTGATGTAATTTGGATAAACAAGCACAGGGGAGCTGCAGGGCAAAAGAGAAAAAGTAGCTCAGCGAAAATTCAGACAGGAAGACGTTGGGTACAGCTGGTTCATTCACAAGTCTGGCAGCGTTTACTCTATTAGCTGATTGGGGGCGGGCCCAATGAATGAACCAACCGTTTAGAGGCAGCCCAGTTGTCTATCACAGCGTCGTTGGTAACACTTTAAAGTTGTCTGTTGCTGTCAGTTGTTGTTTCAGCTAGCGTCATTGCGACCCTCCTCCACCCCAGGCTCCTCCAATTCTGCATGCACAGATATCAGCATCTCTACCCCTGGGTTATCCTACTTCAGGATGGAGTCCAATCGCCAAAGACTTTGAGTTATGAGAGGCATGTTTTTTATAAATTTATATTTATTTATATATATATATATATATATATATATATATATATATAACTCCTTCCAATATTCATGTATTCTCAAATGAGAGGCATGTTTTTATAAAAGCTGCTCCGCCAGCTGTTTTTTGCCCTGAACGATCAAACCGCTGCTTTGTGCAGTGGTAATCTGTCGTGTTTCAGCTGTTCTGCTGTGGTCGGCACAAAAGTTTCCCGAGGTGTCTTGTCCAAGTGGAACGGAACCAGAAAAGAGCCGATTCGACGATCGAGTAAACATCTGGCTCAACATCTTAAAAGGACTCGCTGGTGTCACTGAAAAGGCTTCTTTGAGAAAAGGAAGCCGCCGTAAACAGAGGAATAATCGAATTTGACGCGTTATCACTGGGTACAGGAAATGTGTACAAGCGACAATTACTCACTTCTTGTTTGGTTTTACTGCGTCCACAACTCATATTCTCTGTATGATAGATTATGTCCGTCGTTGTGGGTCCCAATTAGTTGAACTCCGGCTGCGATGAGCGCTGCACTGTGCACATGGATGTCATGTGACATGCCACAGCAGGGCCAACACGGGCAATCCAGTTCATCACCGTCACGTTTCAATTAGTCTCTACAGCTTCCCCCGGAAACTAAAAACGCACCTTTTCCGACTATATCTGGATTAAAACACAGATTTTCACTTCAGTGGCTCTTAAATATCTCTTATTGTGGTACTTTTGTAGTTTGGCTATGTTGAGGAAATGTTACTTTCTGTATTCTTGTTGTTTATACTCTAGGTTGAAATGCACTTATTGTAAGTCGCTTTGGATAAAAGTGTCTGCTAAATGACATGTGATGTAATATAATGTAATTAGTATCTCAGAGATTCTCGTGAGCCGGAGTGCACACTACCTTGATGACGCTGTGCAGTGACATGTCAACATGGCGGCTCTGAGAAGGAACCATCTGCTGTTGGTGCCTTGTCAAAAGTTAGGAGACAATTCACCCTTCGGGGGGACATAAATGTACGAACACAATGTTATGGCAATCCATCAAATTGAAACTATTAACTAGACTTTTTTTTAAATAATGTTATGAGCATGAATGTGGAAAGGTCAGGAACCTAACTAAAACAATATGGGATTCATCCTCTGGGCACCTTGAATGTGCCAGACTTTATGGGACACGTATCCGCAGTGCAGCGCCTCAAGAAAAGGTCTTTATGTTCAACATTTGTGAGGCCAAACGCGTCACATGTCCAACCTTTATTCAACAACGTGTGGGAAGTACTAGTGTGGAGTTCAGGAAAGGGGCTGGCACTGAATGAAAAAAAACATCATTGGACCTGATCTGGAGTTTTTCAGAATCGTCAACATTCAAGGTTGTTCAAGAAATCAATTGTGGTGTGTGTGTGTGTGTGTGTGTGTGTGTGTTTGTGGACACACAGCAGGGTCTTTGTCCTACGCTGTCAGAAAGCCCTGAACTCATCTGTCTAACTGTCAGGAGTGCTTGCTGCTCAGAAAGGTGACTGTACAGCGAGTGTCAGCGTGTGTGCGTGTGAGTGAGCGACTGTGTGTGTGTGTGTGGGAGCAACAAAAAAGAGAACGTAACCCCACAAAACACACAGCAGAGAGAACAAGGTGAGGGGCGATAGAAGGTGATGAAAGACAGTCGGGGAGATGGAAGGAGACCTCGGAGGAGGAGGAGGGCGTCTCGAGTCTTGAGACCGGCTCGTCCTCAAGGGAGCCGTTTGTCGTACAGCCTTGTAAACATCAAACCCCACCACTGACTCCACACACACACACACACACACACACACACACACACACACACACACACACACACACACACACACACACACACACACACACACACACACACACACACACACACACACACACACACACACACACCACGAGAGAGCGAATCAGAGCCATGCATGAGCCGTCTGAAAAACAGACCAAAAAAGAAAATATTAAGTTCCTAAGTGCTATTCTCCAGAGTAGAAACATGCTCCCCGATTTAATCCGACAGCAGCCAATGTTTTGCATGAAGGCCAAAAGACACCCACTTTTTTTAACGGCCAATATTTAAGCCAAAATGTGCGAGTATTTGCGCGGAGAAGACACACTCGAGGTTCAACGCGACACCTGTAGACTCACCACGCAGAGAAAAAAGGCCGACGCGGAATTAATCAAGTAGAAATAATTGAGAAAAGCGCTTAAATTCATAAGAGGGGTATTTTATGGACCGTTGTGACGAACACAAAAAATAATATCCGTCTAAGTTTTTGAGAGTTTAATGATGAAGCTCCTGGCCAAAATAATTGGTATTGAGAATACCATTAAAGCTTTGTAATCTATTGTGCAAGCATCAATTTAGACTGGCTCCTTTACAAGTAATGAAAAGAGTCCCGTGTAGCAGAGAAGGACCCGTCTACTTAAGATAAATACTTCACCCACAAAGGGACTATTTGAATATCGACTATTCGGCCCGTGTTACCTCAACGTCTTCAAGAAAAAACTGCTTTTTCTCAGGAGAATGTGGCAGCTTTTGCACCAACTGCATTTATTGGTTTACAGTTTGCATCATCAACCCATACGTTAGTGAATAATAATAATAATAATAATAATAATAATAATAATAATAATAATAATAATAATAATAATAATGAACTGGTATCCACGTAGAAATAAAAGAAGGGAGAAAAAAACACATTTATTATGCAGCACCATCTAGAAAGTTGAAGTGGATTTCTCTGGAGCAGGGTTAGGGTTATCAGCATTGTTCTCTAATTGGAGTTGGCCGCTATAATTGGCACACATTCATCATCATTTCACTCGTCGCTGGCTTTTGTCTCGCACACGTCGGCCGGGTCGTTTCTCTCCGCCGACGTCTTCGCGCTGGCCGCACGACAGAAAAATGCCAAGAACGTGAAGCACAAAGACAAACCGGTCTTTCTCTTCCGCCCACAGCTGGATGAAAGGGGGTCGAGTGAACTCAGCAGGGGAGGGATGGGAAAGATGAAGCGGGTCTGGTCAGCCGGTCCTCCTGACCGCAGCTGGACAAAAGAGAGGTCTCACGCGGGAAAGAGGACGCTGGCGGTGTCGGAGGGGGACGAGGATGTGAAGACAGCCGACACAGGGCCGTACTGTACGTGTTGTTATGGATACAAGCCATCGCTCCACGGGGACGACAGAGATGCGCCTGTCCTGAAACCAGCGTTCTTACACATGTTGACCAATGGATTTCCATGACTTTTCCATGACTTTTAACCAAATTTCCATTACCAAACTGAAATCTAACATAAACATGAGCATTTTGCACACTGTCTATATATATATATTATTTAATTTGACATTGCTGTACTTACATATATGTTGTGTATATATATATATGTACGTGTACAAAATAAAATAAAATATATATATATATATATATATATATATATATAACTCACTGTAAATATTCAAATTCATACTACATGGTGATCTGCACTGCACTCATACACACACTTGCATTTTGCACATTATCCAGATATATATATATATATATATATATATATATATATATATATATATATATATATTATTTAATTTTACAGTGCTTTATTTATATTTACATTTACATATATGTTGTGTATATGCTGTGTATATATATACATACATATGTTATTTTGTATTTCATATTTCACTTTGCACACTTTACTTTATGCACTGTCACTTTCTTTCTTTCTTTCTTTCTTTTACTTATATTTTATTGTGTTTAGTTTTATCGGGCTGCTTCTGTTGTCACCAAATTTCCCCTTGGGGATAAATAAAGTATATTTAATTTTCATTCATTCATTCATATATATATATATTTTTATTTTTTATTTTGTATTTTATATTTCACTTTGTGTACAGTCACTTTCTTTCTTTCTTAAATATTTATTTTTTAGTTTATTGGTGCTACTGTGTCAACAAATTTCCCCTTGGGGATTAATAAAGTATATTTCTATTCTATTCTATTTTAGAACATGTGTATGGAGAGCGTACGCCGGCTTATATTTTGAGCGTCTTTCTTTAAAAAACATATTAATTATTTCAAACTCAGCGTAAATTAACATGTGATTATAACACATTTCCATGACTTATGATTTAAGTTTTTGTCCATGACTTTTCCAGGCCTGGAATTGATCATTTTGAAATTCCATGACTTTTCCAGGGTGGCTTACATCTGGTTGAAAACGCACTTTGCTCTCACTGTGCAAAGCGCGGTTGAGATTTGTTTCTGCCTCCTACTGAGGGACTTTGATCTCCCCCAAGTTGTTATCATTTAGGAATGAGGCGACACACGGAGGACCTTCTGCAGATGAGCGAACGTGGAATACATAAACACAGAATCAGTGTATCGCACAAACACATTTTTTTTTGGTTATTCACTTAATATCCTGAAAAGAACCTAATTTATTTGTCCCGGTGTCACCGTATCTTATTATTATTAATATTACAAATCAAACCACTTCTGACTCTTATGCAGAACACAAAATGGTTAGTATTTCTAAACAAGTTGAGTGGAAGAAACACAGCAAACTGATAATGAGAGTGATTATGGAACATAATTATGATCCTCGCCACTCTGCATACTTTTTAAGTTGGAGTTTAAGTGACATAATTACATTCCCCATCACTCAGCATACTGCCTCACTGAGAACGGCACACTTGAATTATACACCGCTTTTCACACCGTACACTCACAAAATCCAACCTTGCAATATTAAAAGCTTTTTTATTGTACTAATGGCTTAAAGAACCTTGGAACCTTCTTTTTCGGTTGCAAGATTAACCAAAAAAACCTAAAGGGTCACAAGAAAATGTCCAAGTTCCAGTTAGAAATAATTAAAAAAATGAAATAAAAAACACTTTTATTCTGACACCCTGGACATTATTCATGCCCCGACGACAGGCGGCTGCGAGTAGACGCGTGTTACTTAAAAGTGGAAATCCATAAAGGTTAGGAACCACTGCATTATGAGCCACTTACGTTAACTAATACAGCCGTCAGTACACGCGTACACTCTTTAAGCATCACAGAATATGCAAAGCAAGAAGTGTCTTTCACCCAGAGTGTGTAACACAAGTCTTTAATAACGCTCCAATGGAGTCCGCCACATCAAACAACTAATCCAGATTGAATTTCATCCACACATCTTTTTAAAAAGGGAGGGGAAAATCAATCCATACATGATTCCGAGTTAAGTCCTGGTTTAATTTAATAGTTCTTACATGTACGCATGCACACATTTACAGCCTGTCACACACTCAGGCAAATTGGCAGCGGGTATTAAAGTGGGTATTAATTCATCCGAGCTTCGGTTTGATCCATTTCGTGCTGCATTATCTGTGAAGGTAAGTGTGTTTGAGACGTGTGCGCCCTGGTCACTGGTCACTGTCATGCCACCCAGGTAAACGGCTACACACACACACACACACCTCTGGTTTGGTTTCTCCATCTATATATATATATATATATATATATATATACGTTTAATTTTACATACATATATGCTTCATTTTGTCTTTTATATTTTACTTGTATACTCTATATCTTTCATCCCTGTTTTTTTAAAATATTTTATTTTATATGTTTAGTTTATTGGTGAAGTTACTGTGACGACAAATTTCCCCTTGGGGATTAATAAAGTATCTATCTATCTATCTACCTACGTATGTATGTATCTATCTATCTATCTTTCTACCTATCTATCTATCTTTCTATCTATCTATCTATCTAACTACCTACCTACGTATGTATGTATCTATCTATCTATCTAACTACCTACCTGTGTATGTATGTATGTATCTATCTTTCTACCTACCTAACTACCTACCTACCTACCTACCTGTCTATCTATCTATCTTTCTATCTATCTATCTACGTATGTATGTATCTATCTATCTAACTACCTACCTGTGTATGTATGTATGTATCTATGTATCTATCTTTCTACCTATCTATCTATCTATCTATCTATCTTTCTATCTTATTCACTTCCTTCATTCTTTCTCTGCCAGTATTCGAACGCTTCACTTAGATGTGTCTCCATGGACACACAGCCTTTGTCTCTGTTTGGACCATGCCTGATATACACCGGCCCGGTCAGATGGCGAATAAGAGTGACACAGAAATGAGAAAATAGAAGAAAAAGTAAATTAGCATGAACAACGTGGCACGGAGAAGTTGCCTAAAAACCGCCCCTGAACAGAGCGCTCTGTTTAGCTTTTTGACTCGTCTCCTTTGTCCTCCTGTTTCTTATTTAAGTGATTCCCGACATGATGCAACACATCCTGTCAACAGGGGACGAACTCTCTTCCCCCGACAGGTCAAAGTTCGCCCTGCCATCCCTTCGGCCTCTATATAAAACTCAAATCAGTGGCATCCTCCTCCCTGGTCTGACAAAACCCTCCTCTGTTTGTCTCCCCGGCGACCAGCTGCGGAGTCCCTTCGACCCCGGCCTCGTGGACGGGGAGATGAGTCACCGCGGGACGTTTAACCCCGGGACCTCGCCGCCTCTCAGAGGCCGACGGAGTAGCGGCGGCCGCTGCTCAGTGTTTACATTGTTCCGCAATGCCTCTGGGAGGAGAGGCAGACCTTCGCTGGCCGGTGGTGAAGCGGTGAAGTATACTAAGACAAAGCAGCAGCACTTCACAGGAGGCCGACGAAGGCCTTTTGGGGATTATCCTGGAGACGTATCAAACGACTCGATCCGTCCAGCCTAATGAGAAATCTTTAGGAGCAGCACCCGAGTGATCAAACGACTTATCGCGCTTACGCTCAGACAGGAGCCGGTCAAAGAGGGGGCTGACCGACTTCTGTCAACATTTGGCTTCTTTTAACCCTCCTGTTAACTTCATATTCACTCACATATTTTACCCTTGGGGTCAAAGCAATTAAAACCTCCAGAAAATTATTAGAATTAATATTATTTCACAAGTTTAAGTGTGAGGTACTTTATGTTTGTTTGTTGACTACCTAAATAGCCCTTTAAATATATAAAAAAAAGTTGATATTTCTTATATGTTTGACACAGTTAAAATCAAATTGACGCCAAAGAACATCGACGTTAAACATTGAATGAGGTCAAATTGACCCTAAAGGTAGCAGGAGGGTTAAATGTCTGGACATTGTGGCAGTGATTGTTTGGGCAAAGCATTTGGGATTTTTAAGCGTTTTATAATATTTGGTTGAAATGTCGACCGTCTTTGTTAAAGGTGGAACATTTGCAAAGCTCATTCTTTACTTCATTTAAATAATGTTGCTGTGTTTGTGCGAGCGGTACTTTCATCAACCGTCAGCCTGTTGACATCAAACCAACGGGCGGGGTGGGGGGGGGGGGGTTGGGGAGGAACTGGAGGAAGTTGGTTGCTGGCTGAAGAGATACACCAGCAAAGTAAATAAGGGAGGAATTTACATCCACAGAGAAAAGGTGCAGAGAAAAGCGATGCAAGGAAAGCAAACTCAATCCACGACAGCTTTACTGTCGTCATTTGCATTCCTGAGACATGCAGGACGGTGGTGTAACATGATTAATATATACAAAATGCCTTTACTTGTTTACAAGAAAGCAGCAGCTGCAAAAGTAATCTAAAACAAAAATATAAATCAAAAACCTCAATGTGACATCTTGCTTCCTATGGATATATGTCTCCACAACCGCTGCCAATGTATGGAGGACTCAAAGTGACCTTACTATAAATAAATAAATGAATAAATGCATGAATAAATGTAGGAATAAATAAATAAATGCTTAAATTAATGTATAAATGCTTAAATAAATGTATAAATAAATGTGTAAATAAATAAATAAATGCTTAAATACATACATGTATTTATACATTTATTTAAGCATTTATACATTTATTTACACATTTATTTATGTATTTATTTATTTAATCCTATATTTATTCATGCATTTATTTATTTATACTTAAGTCATTTTGAGTCCTCCATACCAATGAGCAAACCGCTCTGGAAGTTTATTGCCTCTTCAGTAAAAAAGAAATAAAAAATACCTTTTCATTCTTTCATTCTGTATTATAGCAGTTTGATAAATGTAAATATTGTACGTCATTATTGTCAAAATCTGTATATTAAAACGAATACAAAGTCTGCATACAAGAAAAGATTGAAAGACGGTGGTGTTGGAAAGGCATCGAAGCGTTCGGCTCCTCCAGAAAGTCTCCAAAGAACCTCGACCCGTTGTGAGTCACATCCATCAACAAAACATCCTCTCGGCCAAGGAGATCTCTCCGTGACACCCAGGGAGCGCGTGCGACACGCCGTCATTCTCCGCAGCCGTTTGAGCGGCTTTCCCTTTCATATCGCTGGCTTATTCGGAGGAATCGTAGTCCTTAGAAGCATTAACCTGGAATGACATAACAGGCGGGCGAGGACAGCCTGTGTGTCTGACGGAGGAGCTCATCAACACCGATAGACTTTTGAAAGCTCACGCACTTTTTTTAAAGAAAGGAAGCATTCGCTGTCACCTGTGCGCCAGTCTTTCACCTCCTCGGGGATGATAAAACACGGATGGGCTGCACAGACTTTTTGGAACATGTTTAATCACACCTCCAAAAAAAGAAAGAAGAAGATAATCAAGCCCGAGCCTGGATGTCATCTGTTTTACTGTGATGTGGTTCCACCTGTTGGCTAACGGGACCAGAGAGAGAGAGAGAGAGAGAGAGGCTGTTTCTCAATTCAAAGTACACAACTGCAGACTTGTGTTCTTTTGGAGTCTGGTCTTGGGAGTCCAGACTCTGGAGGACGGGAGGACGGTCTTTCTGCTGGGACCAGCAGCTGACTTGATGATGTCACCACATCAGCTGTTCTTGCTCCTGAGTTTACTCTCATTATTCATTACATTACATTTCATTTAGCTGACGCTTTTATCCAACGCGACTTACAATCCTGTTACATTCGTACACCGTAGACGCAGCTACAGGGAGCAATTCAGGGTTAAGTGTTACACAAGTCTCCTCTGATGCATCCTGGGTAAAGTGGGAGGATAAAGTCACATCCGGGCATTTTGACCGTGCTTTGAGAGAAGCGAACTTTGAATGTGAACATGTACCCGGAATGAGACTGGTGACGTTTCACAAGTCCACAAGGACACAAGTGGAGGAAAGGACACAAGTAGAGGAAAGGACGCACAAGTACGCTGATCGAGAAAAGGCCAGAGAGAGAGAGAGCCAGGCTCTGGTATGAACTGGACTCTGCGCCAGAGAGCCGGAGACGTCTGTGATTGAACACGTTGCAGACGACTGCAGCTCTCCGTCCACGTTCCGCACGGTGATGAGTTCAAAGCGAGGTGGAATGAGCAGATGAGAGCCAGGGGACTTCTCCATCGTCAACAGTTGGACAAGGATTTCCCATTTCTGGTCTTTGGTGATATTTCCTACCTTTTCATGTTTATCCAAACAACAATCCAATGTGTGTTATCATCTGTGCGTGGGTTATGTCTCCTGTGTGCGGAGGCGCCGCCGCGCAGCAGGAGAGTTCATCTGCTTCATCCGGTTGGAATTCATGACCATTTTATTACCTTCGCATTCTGAGAATGCAGAAGGTTATGTTTTGATGGCTGTGGATTTATTTGTATGCGTGTTATTCGCATAACTCAAAAAGTATTAAACCGAATTGCATGAAATCTGGTGGAATGATTGCTTATTATCCGGGGACCATTCAATTTTAGGATTGATCGGGTCAAAGGTCAAGGTCATGCAAAGGTACCAAAAAAGGTATGCGCTCTACCGAGTGCCCGGTCTAGTTTGTTTAGGTTTTTGAAGACCCTGAAAGCGTATGGCATCCAAGACAGCCAATAAGAACAATAGCTAGCTGCAACTTCACAGGGAATGAATGTTTACAACTGCTCAACACAAATAAGTGAATTAAATAATCCTAAAACACAAACTATTTGGTTTCATTCTCCCCTATTGCTTGGCGCCACACTAATTAATTACAACTTACATTCGTTTAATACTACTTATAAGTAGAGTCCACCATCTGATTGTGTAGTCAGTTTTACAAACACAATACTATAATCGTAATGCAGATGTCAATAACTGGCTTAAATGTGGAACTCCCTCCTCTCCGTATCGATCTCCCGCTCCTCTCCTCAGAATGGCGCTTGTTTCACTTTCTTGCTCAGTCCGGAGAAAGTAATAGGTGAACAACTCACAAGGGCCCTCGTGTCCGAGTACACAGCAGCTGCACAGTCGGCATTTTTTATAAATTAAAATACTTTACTCCATCCTACCCAACCCGGCCGGAAGCTGTTGCCGCCTCGGAGTGTTTGACACCGAGTGAGGAACGGAAGGCGTAGTGCTGCGTGTGCACCACACCGACAGCACACGCTGACCCCCGGGTCACCCTTAAACAGAGCGGTGTGTGTGTGTGTGTGTGCGTGTGAAAGGCATTCACACTACCAAGCATGATGTCAGAAATGGTAATAAAGACCAGCTGAGAGGAAAATTGGAAAAAGGAGCGTCAATAACGGAGGACGGCTGGAGGGACTGTGCGGCACGGTATTGACCGTTCACGTCTTAGAACTTCTGGACCAATGTTAGTGGGATGCAGGTGTTGATTTCCTTTGAAATTATCAATATTTATTTATTAACCATGTGCTGGAGCAAATCACAGGGATATACAGTGGGGAAAATAAGTATTTAGTCAGCCACCAATTGTGCAAGTTCTCCCACTTAAAAAGATGAGAGAGGCCTGTTATTTTCACCTCAACTATGGAAGATAAAATGAGAAAAAAAAAAAAAAAAAAATCCAGAAAATCACTTTGTCTGATTTTTTTAAAGAATTAATTGGTAAATTCTTGGGTACAATCTTGTCTTTCATAGTTGAGGTCTACCTATGATGAAAAATACAGGCCTCTCTCATCTTTTAAAGTGGGAGGACTTGCTGACTAAATACTTTTTTTCCCCACTGTATATTTCATGAAGAGTTGTTGGAGCGCAAATTAGAGGAGCAATATTGAGTAAACAAAGTGAATGTTTCCTTTATAATCATCACGTGGCCAGACGCATGGCCCCCATATGTGGGCGATGACATCGCGGCTGTGTTTTTAACATATTGTTTCTCAACGGGCAAAAATGTAAATGCTGCAACTGCTGCGAACATTCAGCATTTCCATTGATTTAAATCACATTGCACTCAATTTACAATCTTTGCTATTCTTTGTTCTTCCGACCGCCGCTGTGGCGCGCCTGAAGATTCAAACTGAGCGAACGCGCCGTACGGTCCCTAAAGGTACTTTTGCATCCGACACATTTGCAGAAACGTTATGGGCGAACTTTGAATCCTTCATAAGTCGTCTGTATGCATCTCCACCAGCGGATTACCAGAATTCTGCCAGAAGTGTTTTGGAATTTGAAACGCTTTTTAAAGAGTGGGACAAGTTATTCCCACTCTTGTAATCCACGTCACCCACCAACACGCACATCTCTACCAGAATTGTTAGAATGTGATATGTTAAACGGTGATGCGAGTGCTGCCTTGGGGACACAGACGCCACATTAAATGAAAGGAGGCACCGGTGTTAATGCCCGTCTAGACGGGATCTGTCTGTTTGCACCTTTCCATCATTCCTCCGCGTGACGTCTCACAGGCCCGTTTTAGAAAGGTGTGTGACTGATGTAACAGATTCAAATAGAATAAGATTATTTTCTAGCTATCGTGTATCGTTGATTTTATATAACTGTTCATTTACTAATTCTTAATTCATTTTAATTTTTCATTAGATTTAGTTTAGTTTAGTTTTGTGTATCCTCAATTAAGAGGTTGTTGGTCAGGGAGGGAGTTTGTCCATAAGAATGATACTGTTGACTTGAATGCTTAAGGGGGGGGAAAAGAAAAATGCTAAATGTATCACAATTGCACTGTTTCTTTGTGTACTTGCCTTAAAATAAAAATATATATTAAAATATCAAAATATATTTTGAAAGCATGCATTGGGGGCAGATAACAAGGGCATGGTCTTCCAGTTTCATAAGCTTTCAAAAGCTTTCATTTTGTACTTTTTATTGAGAGACCAAATCAAGCTGAGGTCCAATAAGAGTCATGCTGCGGTGAACGTTCAAGGGACAATAAACACAATCCATGTTTCTGTTGTTTTTCTATCCTCAAGACTTCAGCAAGTGTTGCAGTCTAAAATGTTTTGAATGGTATTTCACACTCAAAAACCGTGTACCGTTTCCTTCAACACTTTTAGTGAGATTTAAAAATCATAAATTTTTTTTTTTTAAAAAGGTCACGTAAAGTGAAAAACAAGTTGGCAAGTCGAATACCGTTCTGAGGCATCGTAGTTGAGAGTGCATCTTGCAGTCATCTTGCGTACTTCCTTACTACGTATGAATTGTGTAGTTGTTGTGTACCGCTATGACTTCAATCCAGGAGGAAACTGGAGTTCACACCTATTAATGCAAACTCTCCACCACCCCTTATCCGTCTCTAGTGAGTTGACCTTCTCTTCTCCTCTCTTGGCTGACTTGTACATGACATTTTAAATCAAACCAATTCTTTATTCATCAAAGTGTCCAGCTGGTGCAGCAATAACGGTGTGGGGCGATTTTAATGCTCTCATGCCACTTGCTTTCCAGATCCAATCTTCAGATCATATGATCCCTGTGGCCGCTTTAAAAAAAATCTTCATTTTTGTAGAATGCATCCTGAAGCATGAACAGTGGTCTAGTTTCTATCTTTCTGCCAAATTGAGGGGCCAGATTTGTTGCCATCTACATGCAATGGACATCTGCTGCTACTAGCGGTACTTGAGCTTACCGGGGCGTTAACTGAGGCAAATTGCGAATCGTTTGGCACGCTCTTAGACTGTAAGATGAAGTGTGGTATTTTGCGTAAATGGTAAATTGAAAGTGCACTGAATAGCGACTTTCTAGTATTACGGACATTTAAAGTGCTTTTAACACAAGACACGTCATTCTGGAGCCACAGCCGCCCCGGTTATATATATATATATATACACACACACTTATATATTTTGTATATATATATATATATATATATATATATATATATATATTCACATTTATATATATATATATATATATATATATATATATATATATATATATATAAATAAAAAAGCAATACCTCCTGGCGGACTTCAACACTATCAACCTTTTACTTTCTGAATTAAATTACAAAGTCTCTGAAAATGTGTTTGCTGTAAGAATATTTCAATTGGGTTTGGAGTGTGCTTAGCCACATGAAGCCAATATTACACTGGGGTGCATGTACAGAGCAAGCTCGTTGTGAGCAGAATACACAAACACAATCACACCCACACAAAAACTTGTGCGCACACACACACACACACACACACACACACACACACACACACACCTCGCACACATGCATGTATCTACTCCTCATATCGCGTACACACTATATCAGATATATTGCAGTCATTATCGAATAAAATGTAGGTGTTAGAGATGATACATCTATGCTTTTATGTCCCTTTACAAGCGGACACTAGAGAGCAAACAATCACCTACTCTACTGCGGGTATCTGTACCGCCTCAAATGAGTAAAAACAAACTTTTTTTAATGTGTGTGTACCCTAAGCCATACTGTATATTCATTGTTGATACAGGGTTGGAGACTGGTTATCATCTATGATTTTGCGAGGATGATAACAGATCGGTCTCCTCCCAATGGCGCAAGAGCTGGAAACGAGCCCGCCACATTCACAGCTGCGTTGTTGATTTGCAGAGGAAGACGAGGAGTCGACTCGAGTGTCGAAGCTCCTTTCTGAACGCCGCGTTTCCAAGTGGGTCACCGCCGCACGGGCGAGGGTCGTGCCAAGAGCAAACTTTAGCAGACGTGACCACACAGTACAATCTGCACTTCACAGAAGTGGTCCGGTGGACTGATGCTTCACGTAGCATCGGAGGAAAGATGCCACAGACACCAGGCGAGGTCTGTATTTCCATTTCCTTCAGCAGCAAAGGAGGGCCGCCATTCTTTCTTCTCCTTTTCCAACTTATGTTCCCTTTCACCAAACGCTCAGTTTAGTTATACAATGCCCTTGGGACAGCACGGAGGAGACGGCAAGAGCAACTTGGCACATTCACAAGCCCATACTGAATGAGTAAAAAAGCACATGGCTCAGGGTTAACAAACAGAGACAGACATGTTGAATAAGCTGGAGAACCGAAATATTAAGTGCCAAGGTCGGCATCAAAATCACTGTAAACCAATGTTTATATGTTTATCTTCCTCTTTATCAAGAAAGTATATTAGGTCAGACGACCATGATGAACCTTATTTTACATACAATCTCAGATTGACCCAATAATTTATAGGTTATTTAGCTTTTTGCGTGCCAATTTACATCTTGTATTCTGTACAGACTGCAAATTAAACACATATGTGTGAATAAGCGTCGCTAAAGGAAGTAGCCACCGGGCCCCGTCCACATCCAGGATATGATCAAGCCTTACACCGTTCACTCCGTCACTTCGAGCTCATCACTCGACTAAATCCAGACTGGTTGCTGTCCTGGCTCCTCAGTGGTGGAACGAGCTCCCCGCTGACATCAGGACAGAGGAAAGTCTTCACATCATCCACCGGAAAATAAAAACACATTTTTCCGATTATATCTTGAATAAAAACAGATTAGCGCTCCAGTGGCACTTGAATACTACTTATGGTGTTTTTGTAGTTTGGCTTTCTTGAAGAAACGTTACTATCTTGATTCTTGTTGTTCTGAGTTTGTACTTATGGTTGAATGCACTTATTGTAAGTCCCTTTAGATAAAAGCGTAATGTCATGTAATGCTACTTGTGGTTCCTGGAGTCTTAAAATGTAGGACGGGAGCCAGAGCCTTCAGTTATCAAGCTCCTCTTTTGTAACAGTTTAGCTCCACACCTTCCTTCTTGTATGAGTTGTTTTCATCTCACTAACTCTCGCGTCATTCCAGATGCTGCTTCCCATCCCGTCAGTCCAACTCCCGTCACCTTCCTCTGATCACCTCGTTAGACCCTCATTACCTTCACCTGGTCCTCACGCCCTTCTCACCTGTTGCCCATTCCCTAATTAGTCCCTGTCTACTTAGGTTCCCTCACTTGCTCTTGTCCTCTGCCAGATCGTCTTGTGTTTCTCAGACCAAGCCCTTGAGCGTCCACAGTGTGTTTGTTTCTTCGGTCTGTTCTGTTCCTGACAACACTTTCAGTAAAGCATCTTTATCAGCATTATTCTGTCTCCTGAGTCGTGCATTTGGGTCCACCCTAATCCCGTCGTGGCATCTTTTATGGATCCAGCTTCCCCCTTCAGTCCAGGAGGCAGACACAGTCACCTCATGTAGAGTAGACTGAAGACTTTCCTCTTTGATAGTCTTATAGTTCGGGCTGAATCAGGTTCACATGCTCCAGCCGCTAGAGATGCTGCTATAGGCTTTAACCAGGAGTCCAGCGTTTGGGACCGCTGTTTGTGTCCCAGTGTTAAGTTACATTAGTGATGTTTGCGACACGATTTCTGTGCCTACGTTGTTTACATTTGACTTACTTTACATTTTTGATTTACTCAATCACTGTATTTTTTTCCGAAACCAGACTAAGCGAGTAAACTGTGTCTGTTTCACGGGAGTGGCGTGAACTGACACACACTAAGTGTCCTCAAGTGGTGATGCTGTCCTTCTCATGAGTTCAGGCTGATTGTTTTCACTGCTTTGGGGATGCAACTCACAATTATTTGAAATTAGTGATCCATCAATTCCATTCTCCTAAAATTCCAGCCAGAGAACCAAAAGCCTCTGAATTATGTATGAGCAGTGGAATGTATAGACTGTTTGGTTGTAATAGTCTATTTTGATATTGCACATGTACAGAGGAAGTCTTATGCTTTAAATTAATACATATAGAAAGATATTATAATAGGAAATATTAGAGAGAATATTGATATTGTTATTAATGTGTTATGAAGCATAGGGGGTAATGTTTACTCTATACAAATGTAAATGGCAAGAATTAATGTATGTTCATGAGTGACTGTATGTTTAGTAATTAAGATTGTTGAAGCCCGTGAAGTGACTTTATTTGCAGACAATTTTGCAGATATTTGCGGGACTTTTATCGTGAAAATACTCGGGGTTCATGACATTCGACCCTCCATTGTTCTAGCGGGACTTTCAACCAACCGGAAGGTGTTACAGGCCGGACTAACCTTTGAGAGTGAGTGATTGGCTGATTTTGAGACTAATACTCTGTACTGGAGAAATAGCCTTCTCTTTCGTCTGGACCCGGAGCCTTGAATGTTTGTTTTACACTTCTTGCCATTAAATATTGTTAAACTTAATTCATGCGCATTTATCCGAAGCATTATTCCATCATCTGCGAAGTGCCCGGTTTCAGTTTACCCTTATAACTGCAAGATGCCTTACAGGTTGTTCATGTAAGGTACGCGTTGTTCAATCACAACATGACCGGAACTATCAATGGATTATCTGAATGATCGCGGCATGCCGTAGACTGACAGCCAAGGAGTGACACGTAATGATTCAAAGCCACTATTCTGCAAACAGATGGCATGCACCCCCGCCTGCTGAAGCACTCAATCACCCCATTAGACAAGTACTTCCATCTAATGTGCTTATAATGGAGCACATGTTGTAAGGATACATTCTGCTGGATGTGCTTGCTTTAACACCCAGTTTCCACTCGCAGAAGAATCGCAACGTTTAATCACACATATCTAACTCTCGGATACGATTCAAATATAATTAAATTTAGCAAAACCCACGTGAAGCAACAAAGTGTGTGTGTGCGTGTATCTGAGAGGGAGAGTATGACAGTGAGGATTAAAAATCCGTCTGGTAAGTGAATCATTTAATCCCTGGCTTAGAGACAGCTGGTGGCGTTGAGACCCAACCACCATCTCCTGGCTGAGGGAGAGAAAATGAGAGAGATGGATAGTTGAAGAGAAAGAAGGAGAGATTCAAATTGGTACCTCGCTCCCTCAGATCTTCGACACTAAGTGACCCAGACATGCCTGGTTAATGGAGGCTGCCATTTGTTCGACCCTGTTAAATATGGAGCAGTGACAGAGGCAAGGATGGAGGCATCAATGAAGAGTTGGTAATGGGGAGGAAGGAGGCGGCGCTGGAGGTAACTGACAGACACCGATGTAATGCAACTCGTATAATGACGTGAGCTGTGCACATAGGGCACGGTGACCTGGCGGTTACAGAGGTACAACGGTGCATGTGCATATGGAAGTGGACAGGTACAAGTCTTTTTTTTTAAAAAACATTTGGCCAGTTTTAAACTCCCCTTGTGTGTAGTCACATGGGTGGCACGTCACTATACACTCACACTGTAAATAGACTCTGCTTGCATACCGTTTCACAACACACTTTATTACCTTCACAATGAAAATGCGGAAGGTTATGTTTTGATGGCCGTGTATTTATTTATTTGTATGGGTTTGTGTTTGCGTGTTATTCGCATAAGTCAAAAAGTATTAAACTGAATTGCATGCAATTTGGTGGGATGATTGGTTATTATCCAGGGACCATTTGATTAGATTGTGGGATCGATTCGGTCAAAGGTCAAGGTCCAAGGTCATGAAAAGGTCAACATCTTCTTTTTACCATAGCGCGGTCAATTGTTGTCTAATTGGCATGCAACTAATACCAAAATGTTCATAATTCAATCAGAATCAGAATCAATTCAGTTTATTTGTATAGCCCAGTTTCACAAATTACTAATTTGTCTCGGAGTGCTTTACAATCTGTACACATAGACATCCCTGCCCCAAAACCTCACATCGGACCAGGAAGAACTCCCAAATAACCCTCCAGGGGGGAAAAAGGGAAGAAACCTTCAGGAGAGAACAGGATGGACAGAACAATGTCATGTAACCAGAAGGACAGATTTAGAGTTAAAATACATTCAATGAATTTGACAGAGTTTATCAATAGTTAATATTTAGGCATATTCCATGATGGAGAGTTTGGAGACCTCCACGATCCATCAGGCAGATGGAGGCAGAATCAGAATGTTTATTGCCAAGTAGGTTTACACCTACCTGGCATTTTTTCCATGCCCGATCTTGTGATATGCGAAGGTATGCGCTCTACCGAGTGCCCATTCTAGTTTACCAATGTGATCACACCCATAATCACATGGGGGCCGGGCCCATCACGAAAGACCCTGGCCTACTCTTGGAGAGCAATTTGGGGCTCAGGATCTTCCTCAAGGACACTTCGACCGCCACCTGAACGACAGCCGCCCCCGTAACCCGCTGTGGGAGTTTGGATCCACCTTCCATTGATTTTTCTCATGTCATTGGAAGGGGGAAGAACATTGACAACAGTGGCCATGCAGCTCCAGTTGTTCAGGGCAAGCTTGCAAAAGGATTTACCATTCCAAGTTCAAAGATTGTTAAAAAGAAATACGGGCCAGAATCCACTGACGCCACAAAGAAGAAGGAACAAGCTGAGCCAGGCCGCACATGGTGGATACCATAAACATCACCACTGCAGCTTATGGAACACCGTTACCCCAGTAAAAAAGTGTTGATTCCAGATGGAAATGCTGACAAGTGTGTATTTGAAACAACACTTTTATAAACTACGATAAAGTCCGTCCCACTGCAGGAGCGTCATACAATGAGGTTTCCATGAGGAAGTTATTTAAGTTTTTATTGGAAAACCTGGAGGTCTTTTTACACTTTTACAATCAACATTTAATTACACAATAAAACTAATGTATAAAAAGAAATATATATATATATATATATATATATATATATATATATATATATATATATATATATATATATATATATATATATATATATATATATAATCTCCATGAATGCTATTTCTTCTTGACATCATTACATCTGTGTTTGTTTTTGGGACCATGTAGGAAACGGCCCTTTTTAACAGAGGGTATACATTCATGTGAGGTTTTTTAAGAGAGCCATTGACACAAGGTATATTTACATGGGACTAGTGTTACCTGGGGAACCTCTTGCCGTTTTTAAAGAAGTTGTCTGTGATCTTGATCTTGTCAAAATTCCACCAAAAGTTGGTGTGACATGTGACAATTATGAATAAACATCTTGACTGTTTTGAGTGCAAAATCATGAGGTTCATCTCAGTATACCAATATATTTAATGTCACTCTAGGGCTGGAGTGACAATAATAATGTTGTTCACTATTAATGCAAAATTAAGCTCAACATATATTGCAACGCTCCATTAGGTATTTCTATATATATATATATATATATATATATCTATATCCATCCATTGGTTTACATGTCTGAGCCGCTGTGTGTGGATTTCTGAATTGTCCTCGGTGGAGAGCATCAGCACTTAACACTCCAAAAGGTGCGAGTCTTCCCTGTCAGTGTTCAGGACTTCTGAGGAACATTGGACACAATGATCTCCCAAATGGCATATTTTCTATTTTCTGGAGGTGAGTCACACATAGTGCACGCAGTGAAAAAGTCAGTCCAGGTTTTAAGATAAACAAACTGATGGCTTTTGGAGCTAATTTAAGACATGCCTCCGTAACTGGAGTTTATTTTAACAGGCAGAAGATTCAGTGGTTCCACTGAAGGAAATAGAGCCCCCAAACCTCCTTTGAAGGCCTCTCTCTGTGGGAGGTAATGTGGCATGGCAGCCAGCCAAAGCCCACAAACACAGGGATTGAATAACGCCTGAGCAGCGTGGCATTCATACCCGTACGCCACGATGAATAAGAAACATGCAAAGTCACACACATGCCGATAGGCGTACAGATACAAGCAGGTTAGACACACGCCGGCTTGATTGCGCGACAGATCTGCTCGACTGTCCCAGGAGCAAAAATCGGACAAGTCCCAATGTGAGGCAGTCAAAATAAATCCAGTGACAGAGGTGTTTATTTTCTATTTAGTCGTATTTATAGGTTGATTGGCTGGAGTTGCATTCGTGCGAAGTTATGAGGGACGGTATTTCTGTCGGCCCCCAACTTCAAACAGTGTATTTATGGATCACGTATGCAATTTATAGACCCGTGGGTTTTGTTATGGTGCCAAAACATGACAACACACACTGAGCACTGGTGGCAACTGGCCTTAACACAGAGGCACACACACGCGATCCACAGGTCTTCCCATGCTGGATTTCTCTGACTCTTAAAGCCCATAACAAAATAGAAATGTCTGTTGACGGGGACATATTAAAATAAGAGCCAGGAAGTCCGGCTTGGTTCATCAGCAGCCAAGACGGGACGGTGGAACGGAAGTTGAAAAGAGTGATTGAGACTTTACTCTTAATATAAATGAGGTGGCAGCAGGCTGGAAAGAGATGGCCTGAAAGTTTCCTACTGGCTGTTGGCAATACGTTGTCACTTCAAGTAAATATTAAAATATTTGTCAATTTCTTTGGGGGGGGATTATTATTTTTTTTTAATAGAACAAATGTCGGAATATAGCAAATAGCACTGACTCATAATGTAAGTGTTTACGCCTCCAGCCTCAACGTAGCGCCTGCTGTACACGCGTCACTCTCTGTGGCCTAGTTCTCCGCCATCTTACGGTTGTGGAATTATTCCTCGTCGCCCTCCCGTAAAAGTGCATTTTGACTTCATGAAACTGAGGCTGTGTGACTCAAACCGCACATTCAGTGTGCGCCAGGCAGACAGCCACAATAGTGCCTTTAAAAAAAAAAACATAATCGAATAATACATTTAATAAATTAAATGAGTTTTTTTTACTATTCAAATATATATTCAAATTAAAAACAGTCTAAGAAGACGTACATAACTCCAAGGATTTAGAGGTGCACAAGTATCTATAGTAATATCAAAATGTCTTCATACCTATTTATAAGATACAAATTCATGTTATGGAGTCACTTGGAGCAGTCCAGTAACACAAGATAAAGGAAACATTTATAACTATGTAAAGATGCGAATATAAGCCATTATTATACAAGATGTGCTGCACGTATTCTGATAATAATGATATAATAATAAATTACCTTGCTCTGTGTAATGTCAAACTTGGGCCTTTGGTGTGAAAGCTGCTTCTCTTGAGGCAGGATTTAAAATATCTAGATAGTTAAACAGTGGCTGCAACAATGTCCTGATCCGTAGCCAAAGCCCTCATGGTAAACAGTGGAGCTAGTACGACGCTGCATGCTATTTGGCCCAAAGTAATCCACCTGGAATTAGCATATATTTGCTGAACGCATTGAACTGGCAGAAGCTGAAGCCGATTTACATTTTTAGTTCCATGATCTTGAGGTTTCTTTCGTTTTTTTTTTTTTACTTGAACCCTTTCTCAGGCTGCAGTCAGACAATCTGAATGCAGCCCCACATTGTGTCTGCGTGTATGCCGTCTGTGTCACCTCGCGCATGCTAGTGTGGACCGACAGCAACACGAAACACCTTCTTACCTGTCAAACTAACTTTTCATCCCTACAAGGCTTGCAAAGCATGCGGAAAACTGAATCCCACTCTCTCTCTCCCTCATCCAGAAAAAGTCAAAGAACAACTACCTTTTTTTTTCTTAGAACCCCCCAGCTGTGAAAAACACACTGTTTAGTGACGGGCAGTTTTAGTGGCACCGCGGAAGCCGTACATGAAAAAAAAGGGAGTACTAGAACAAAAGAAGAAGCGGTATGTTGATGTGTGTGCGCGTGTGTGTGTGTGTGTGTGTGTGTGTGTGTGTGTGTGTGTCTCTCTGTATGCTGCACCAGCAGTAAGACCTGAGCTGTCTGGATGCGTGCGGCTTCATTAGGAAGTTAAGCCGAGAGGAGCTGGACTGGACCTACAGCAATAAAGCTGCTGCAGAGAAACGACAACGTGGATCAGCTGATTTCGCCACCGCCAGACACTAAAACCTGTGCAGCGGTGAGCTCATAGTGCAACAGAGTCAAACTTCAAGGCTGAAGAATGGAAAGTTAAATTGAACAGAATGATGTCCAGAGGGGGTTTGCTTGCTCTGCTATCTGACACTGATGTAGCTCGAAAATGAGGTCAAAGCTCAAACTCTGGCAATACTTCTAGCCTGGGAATTAAATGGGGAGCTGTGACATCACCGTACCTTCCGGATTGACACGGGCAGGTTTTCCATGTGTGTCCACGCACATCCATGTGAACGAGCCAATTTATTTCCGGGCCTATCAGTTACTCTTCACCGCCTTCATCTTCATGCGTCCCTCCCTCCATGCTGGTTGCCGGGAGGATAGTGGTGCTTATGTGGGTGTTTTCAACTCGCCTCCTGTGGATAAAGCTGTGATGCTATATGGTAATACGATGTTTGGGAAGCACACTGCGCAGTCCAGCTGCAGAGCTCAGTGTGAAACTTTATACCAGGAGAAATCTAGCAATAGGAGATTCATCCAAGTGGAGAACTTGTTACTCCCATGCCAGTTATGGAGGCCGGGGGGAAAAGGGATTGCAGATCAATAACTCTTCTTATTAATCATGTATGTAGGGTAAAATAGCAGTAAAAGTGCAAGGCAGGAAAACAACACGGGAAAAGAAACTAAACGGGAAAGGTAGCACCAGCAGCGATTTGTAACTCTACACAGCTCCAGGTGAACTCAAAGTTCTGGCATTGATTAAATCAGAATAATGGGTGTGAATGGGTGCGTGGCATGTATAAATGTGCGGTCATAAGACCAGAAAAAACAACGATACATGTCCATTCACCAAGATGAAACATTGTTATAGAAAAGAACATTGCTTCCCATGTTCTAAAATGTGCTTAGTGTGGTTTTGAAAATCCCTGACGGTAACTAAAAACTATAAAACTACAAAAATACCAGAAAGCACACAGAGGATTCCTGCAATATGATGAAACATCAACTATATTGATACGCAGCACTTTCACAGCCAAACATCTTGTAGGATCATTCCTCCTGATTCTTTCCACAAGAAGCAAACCAAACATCTGTAAGAAGCTGCCAAAATAGAACAATAAAAAAGTACCCAATAAACCCAAGCAAAGACGACCAAAACAAATCCAATCAACCCAACAATCAATGACCACAAAACATGCAGAAGACAAACATAACCATAACTCACCAGTTGCCTGTCATCTCCTTATGAAGACAAATCGTCTTGACAATCGCGCAGCGATAAAACAAAGTAAAGATTGAGACTGGGTCGGTGTTCATGAGACAAGGATTGGTACAGCCGGATAAGGGAGAGAGAAAGGCCTACAGACCTGAAATATAATGAATATGTCTTTATCATGCAGACAGAATCTGATAAGACCGATGGGGAGAGACGTAGAAGTCCAAGAACGGAGTTGCAGCTACAGGATGTTTAGTTTGCCTCAGCAGTATACTACAAACAATAGAGTATGAGCTTTGAGCCCAGTTTTGAAGAGCAACTGGTTGGTTCTGAATCTGTAAAAAACTAAATGTACCTTCATTCTAAATGTACATGCATTAAAAATGTATTACAAGCTGTAATGCTCACCACGATTGTTTCGAGCATACCCTGCAATACAAGGCACATAACTTTGAAAGCCTTTAGCAATTAGTTGGGCGAGGGAAAAATCAATCAACTTTTCATTTGTTTTTTTGGAGTTTCTCTATAAAAACGCCCAATTTTCATAGGTTCCAGTCTTTCAGATGAAAGCATTTGGAGCCTCTCTTTCTCATCATTAAAGATCATTAAAGACTAGATTCCTTGTTCAGAGAAAATAAGAGACTTTACCTGAGGGTCTTTTTCTATTTTTTTATATATATATATATGTATATATATTCATATTCTTGGACACAAAGTCTATCCAATTGGATGAAAAATACATGTTGATGATGAAGTAATAATTAGAATGTAGCACTAATCTTTAAATGGGTCCCTTTGCTGAACTCAGAGCCAACAAGATGGACAACCATGAGCTGCTATCTGCTGGTCTGGTCACTTCCACTGGGCTGGGTGGGCCCTCACTGGGTGGAGCTCGTGAATATGGGCATTAAGACAGGCTGTCCGGTCTGTGAGTTTGATTTGCATTTCCAAGTTTTAATAAATGGCAGCATCAAAAATAAAATCAATACACCGTCACAGACTTTGCTAAATGCTCAGATTGTTTTTCTTTTTTCTTTATTTTAAAAGACACCCGACAGAAGTTGACTGTCTATTCCCACCTAATATTATTATATTATCATGCGAATATCTAGGTTACATTTGATTTGCGGTGCTGCGATCAAAAGAAAAGCCAACGTGTCTGGGTTGCGTCGGTTTATCAGTCAGTTTATTCTACAGTGTGAATATTCAACTAGACAAAACAAATGTGCACCACTTTGACACTTGCTCCAGGGTTCTCTGCTTGGCATCAATAACTCCTCCAGCTCCAGGTGGAAGTATGGATCGTAATACTGAAATATTAGATCTTTGCATGACCCAGTTTGTATACTGGATGGCTCTCATCCAGCTCCCTTTTTCCCCTTCAATTTGTAAAATCCCAAAATGTGTCCTTTTTGGATTGCTGGAAAGTATAAAAAATGACAGCTCTGACTCAGCCAGAGAGAAACATCTGAGAGTTCGTTGACTGGAGTGTGAGAAACGGGAGCAGTATGAAGAGTCTCCGAATAGTTTCGGTCCGACGATTTCAAATGACAATAAAAGGGGCAAATAGTGACGTGTTCATTTATCTGAATAGTTTATATGACGAGCTCCATCAGACTATTTTATTCATAAAAACTCTGCACAGAGGGACGTCTTTTGTCAGTGAGAATAATAAACAATGAAGTCTTTAGAAGCGCTGTTGAACAGTTATAATTAACTCAAATAACCCCGTGGTATTAAAACACACGGACAGACCGAGGAGGATGGCCGGCTGGTTACCCGGCATGCTCGCGAAGCTCTTTGAATTCAGATAGTCGTTTTCTGCACCGATGCACCAATCAATCACAATTGAGTCGCAGCAGAGTATCTATACCCGTTTTTCTCTTCCACTCCTAGAAATATGCAACCTAGAGTCCAAGAACTCAAGGAGGGTCCAATTTAATGTGTAACTGGAAGCACGGCTCAGCAAACCCCATTTAACTAGTTATTAGGGTGGTAACCATATTCACATGGACAGTCCATTTACTGATCTATTAACAAAAACATTATCACCTGTCCTATATGGTGTCCTATATGGTGATAGATTCCCATTTTACCAGTAGTACCAACGTAGACAATCGATCAAGATCAAACTGGAATCTAAGTGACCCGTGCAACATGTTAATGCTGGGTTACCTGCTCCGAGCATCTTCTGTTATTCAGACATGATCCTTAACTTTGATATAATATTTGGTCGGAGTTTCCGGCACACGGAGAAACAGTCAGTAAACAACTTGTTTTGTGCGGGGGGGGGGGTATGTAATTAGTTTAATTGTCACTTAGGGAAAAGCACACTGAGAAATCACTCTTTCTGTTTCTCTCCCATGGGCTGGAGAGAAAGACAAAACAATCCACTGCAAATAACTAATTAGGCAATGAATAATTGCTGAGTTAATGGCCACCTCAAGATATAATCTTGAATCTTACAGTCACTCTCAAATTAATGGGGCTGTGTATTGTGCAGCAGGACAAAGTGATTCTGCTCTAAGTAGCAATGTCAGATTGTTATGCTTTGATGTTCACTGCATCCAAGCGCATGTCATAATTCTAATCAACCAGGGTTTCTGACAGATGTTAAGCACAGTCTAAGAGGGGGAGGGGGTAGAGCAAAATGTGGAGGGGCAGCTTTCCAGTAAAATGAGAATAACTGGTCCACCTTAAAAGGGTCAGTAGTTGCTTACTTTCACTTTAATCCAACAGGCAGCAAGCAAACATCCTGTCATCGTTTTTTAGAAGTTTTGGCATTAACACATTTTAGTTTACAAACATGTCTTAAAAATAAATAATGCCCCGGTATTAAACCCGGCGGGGAGTCAACTCTGGGCCAGTGGGCTTGCAAAACAACTCTGAAAGCTGAAACTCGTTGTTCCCTCGGGATGGGAACTGAAGCTCTGTTCCAAATAAAAGTCGAATACGTCAAGAACTAAAAGCCTATACAGAACAAATGTCTTTTACATCTGTTCGCTGATTGGTTCTTAAACAACCACACAATGTCACACTTGCTGGACTGGAAGACGACGCCCAACAATGATCCATTGGGTTTTGCTGTTTATGCATTGGAAGATTAATAAAGCATTGTTCCGACTTCCAGCTCAAATCAGATATTTGTTGGCACTCGCAGATTTGACCCAGATTGAAGTCTTAACTTGAAATGCAATTTTTGCAACTCCGACGCCTCACCAACCTGACCCCTAAAATCAGATTCCAAAGAAGCACCGCTCAGAAGCCTTGCAGCTACTCGAGTAGAGCGCCAACAAGGAAGCAGAGAGCAACAAGCTGAGGACGGACATGCTGAGGCTTCTCCCTCATAAAGTATAACAACGTCCTCTGTTGCGGTCACGGCTACTCCACGGGTAGCGAGGTGCTCATGCGCAGAGGAATCAAAACTTAAATAACAAAAGGCGCTCTTTATTGAGGCAAAAAAACAGGTTACTACAAAAACAAGATTTGTCAGCGCAGTTGTTCAATGGCGATCAGACACTGCATCTCCAGCGTTGCCATACAGATGAGGTTGGCAATGTCAGGACGCGCATATTCTCTCCAATCCCTTCCACAGAAGCCGGTGGACAGTCGGTCTTAAAGGTCTGGTTTATGGGGAACAAACGGTCAGCTTTGGGTGAAAAGTTGCACACGCTACTGTCACTTTTTACCGGGCCGTCCATTCACGTTGGTCAAATACCTGGATGTCAGTGTGCGAAATACCCAGTGGCAGTCGGATGGGGGGGGGGGGGGGGGGGGGGTCTTGGCTTCTTCTCATTACCGTCCGGGGAGCCAAGAAGAGGACAGCTATTGTCCTGTTTCCACTTACGTTCATATCAAAGGCCCCGGATTGGATTAGTCTGAAATGTGTTTTGCAATTGACATATTTGGAAAAACAATATTCGGAGAAACTATCCATCAGGCAGGTCTACATCCTGCAACGGATCCCGCAATGCAAACGGCTGGAGCGGGGCGGTCTACGGCCGGAAACAACAGCATTTCAAAAAACAAAGTTTCAACAATCTCGTAAACTATTTCACCACTAAATTCCCTTCGGCGAAGTTGAGGTGATGTATCAACTGTGTACATTTACAATGTCAGCAGTTGTACATAAAAGCTCCACATCTGGTGCGATAGCGAGTTAACGCCTGTAGGGGCTACTGGCTGCTAGCCAGTCACGCTGCCGCGCTCACAGACCAGCGACGGAGAGGCAGGCGGTAACAACGGAGGCGGAGAGGGAAAGAGCAGAGAGGAACTTGTTGATCCAATATATAAATATAACATTTATTTATTTGGGGGAGGGGTCAAACTGGAATCAATAAACAAACCCAAAATCAAAAATGTTCAAATCCAAACAATAGCCAGTCCTGTTAGTCACAAACCCCCAGCGCCTTGCCTTTGTACAATTTATTTGTCTTTCCGTCTTCTTTCTTTATATATTCAACTTGGATAAACATACAAATGTGCCTTCATTTCGCTCCTACTATTCTGGAATTGATTTCCAAAGTACACATGAAGGGCTCACTCAGAAAGTGTTTATCTTTTCCTTTCACTCTTCTTTTTTATTATCATCACAAACTGTCCTTCACTTCGATGTGAAATAAACTAAAAGTCGACAGTGGCCATCATTCCATGTGCCAATGAAATATGTACGTTCTGTCTCCTGCTCCAGAGAAGCAAAAGCCTTTTTTTCCATTTCATCCTTGCACGCATACAAACACACAGTTTCAGAAGGCAAACTTCTGAGGAGCTCTGTTGTTGCTTTGAGGTTTCCTCTGGTTCAGTTGGCGGGCTTCTGGATTATTTTAACTTCAACATGCAAGCAGCACAACCACCATAATTGCAGGACTTGGTCAGTCCTTTGAATGGCTTTCGGCAACCAAGACCTTTGATCGGTTGTATGACTTGAAGGGGGCGGCATGGCTCAGTCAAAATAGGACGACCACATGGAGTTGGTTTGGGGTTTTCCACATGGGGAACCCGAGACAGCGAGAGCTAGTAAGTCAAGAAACCAGTAGGAGCCAATGGGAGGTTGAAATCACATGCAGCTGAGGAAAACAGTGATACCAGCACAACAGCTCACGAAGTCCGATCCATTACTTCAGTAAACTCACCGACAGACATTTGTCTGTGCCAAAATGTTTTCATGCAAACAAAAGCATATAAATATGCGCACACATTATTGTTGATTTATAAATTCATGCATATGCATGGCTCCCAGTCATAAATCTTCCCCGTTGGGAGACTGGGCAGACCTGCACAAGCCTGATTTCCTCCCTCACAGTTAGCCATGGATGGATGTGCGGTCCCTCAATCGCCTTTCTGCATATAAAAAGCCTCTACCTGCGCTCCCACACTCTCAATGACACACAATTTCACAGAATTGAATTGGCTCAGTCATCAATCAGCACCAGAGTAGCAATCCTATGGCGGTGGCTGGCTTCAACACCCATAGAGAAAGCCCAGTTGATCCGGCGGTCTTTCAAATGTGCTGTTCCCGTATTCGTCGCATTTCGGTGAGGACAGCACAACGGTGCACAGGTGGCAGGTGAGATGCCGGCATGTAGGAGGGCGGATCATTCAAATGAGGCCGTAAAAAGTACAATATTTTAGTGGAAAATCAATCTTAAAAAACATCTTAGAACCACATCTGTTTCTGCTGCCAGTCATTTAATTTGTTGCTAATTAAGTAATTTTATAGAGCAAAAAGCAGAAATAACATTTAACTTGATCAGTATACGGTCAACTGAGTGGTTTGAGCAGTCGCCACATCTGCTTCATACTGCTTGACAACCTTCTTCTTCACCTCATTAAATCCCTACAGCCATCGGAAGTCAGCAGGACGGTAAGACGTCATAAATCTGCAGCCTCAGATTGTGCCGCAGTGTCATTACACATGACCGTTGACTTTGATGTAAATCACATGCAAACGACAGCAGACTGCTTCTAAATAACCCGACGTCTCGCAACTCTGTGTTCTGCCTGTTTATGCAGCAGACACCGAATCAATTCTGTAAGTCGTATTTTTAACCTCCGAGGGTGGTGTTTTAATCTATATGTTTTTTTTCCAAACAGATTGTAGCGGAAACCTTGCTGTCACATTTAGTAGGATTTGATGTGACCCTATAAGACGCGAGGCACATTACTCGAGCAGCCTCAGATAGATGCCATCATGCAATTGGCGACACCAAAGTATTTGGATATTTATTAATTTCCTTTTTTAGCATATTGTGCTGCTGCACTCAGACCCACACTGTCATTAATTAATTAATCCATCAGACCGGTGAACTATCACTGTATCACGTCAAATGTCGGAACAGTATTGATTTTGTTTCGAGCAACCTCAAATTAGAGTGCAATACTTCACAAAGAGAGAATAGATGAATTGTGCTCCCTGACTGCTGATGGTTCTTCGGGCCCTCAAAACGCTGCACTTGAATTTTAAGATCTGAGAATATGTGGCCAAAAGTCTTGCAAGTCTTGCCAATCATCTTGTTTTTGTTCTTGTGAGTCAACATAAGAGATGACCTGAATCAAGCTCAGAATACATGGCTTCAGACTTTAGCCGGGAAGACGCAATGTCATTATCTGAAAAGTGGCACGCAGAAGTCACACAGCTGCCATGTATCGGTCCCAAGCCGCCATGGTGCGGCTGCAGTGGCAGCCGATGTGGTGTCGGGGCTCTCGAGACCCTCGTAGGATTCGTATCTGAGGAAGTCATGAACTCCTGGGTAACGCTGACAGTCTTCTGAGAAACTTGCACGTCTCGGAGAACTTTTTCCGCTTAACAAGGCCGGGGTGACAGATCGGAGGGGAGCCGATTGAGGGACTGGCTCCCCCCCCCCCCCCCCCCCCCCCGAGAAGCTGAGAATGCGCCGTGTAAAACACGGCGAACATTCGCTCTCTGTCAATCTCGGCGGAGAAATATACTCTGCAACACTCCAGTCAGCTCCCGCAAGACATTGCTCCTGAAATAATCTCCTCGCCCTCAATTTGTGTCCCAAGATGCATTTCTACAGACAGAAGGTCACACAGCTTGATTGAAGTGGAACAGCCGAGCTAAAAGTATCCTTGTGACCTGAGATGATAGTGTAATAACAGATTTACATGCAAACCAGCATCCAGAGTGTGTTTTCTTTCTGGCATGGCTAAATATTCCTGCAGCTCATCACCCACTGAGCGCGTGCCAACAAATCAATCAATCCATCTCTCTTAGAGCTATAACATCAATAAATCAAAACTAAACAAGTCATGTTCTCGGCTGAAACGTCCTCTTCATTTAGCACATGCTAATTGACTATTTGATCAATTTGTTGTTGCAGTGCAGAAATCCTTCCATCGTGCTGCTCCTCGCCCGTCACTGGATCCCGTTATGTTTTTGAGCCTCCTCCATCCCTGGACCTCTGGCTGTCATCAGAAGAACCATGATGTGCTGGTCGAAAGAAAGCCTTCTACGTGAAGAGTAGACGCATAAGTTAGGGTGACCAGACGTCCTCTTTTCCCCGGACATGTCCTGTTTTTGAGACCTAAAAGATGCGTCCGGCAGCGATTCCAAAAACATCCGTGATTTTGCTTTGTCGGATATTTGTGTTCCTCTGGGTCTTTCACAAACTAGTAATCACCCCTTACATGTTTTCGAATTGATATCTCCCTTACGTTCCACCTTCTTGAGCGAGCTCTGACTGTAGAGAGGACAGTCATTGGTCGACCGATCTCAGCGTTGCCAGATACACGATAATTATCTTCCAAATACGACCATTCTGAGCCTTTGGTACGATACTTCACCATGTCCAATCTGGCAACACAGAGCACCTTGCCGCCTCCACTAGTTGCATTGTTTACAGCACATGACATCTTTTTTATTTGTTATCATTATTGCTTCAATATATGAACAAGACACATTAAAGAAGTGCCGGACGAAATGCCACAAAAAAGATTTGTTTTACATTTGCACTTTTCAGTGTCCTCCTTTCCACCAACTCAAATCTGCTCACCCTACATAATGGAAGGAAAGAAACAGAGAAGGAAGGGGATGTAATGCCGTACATAAGTTTTAGGCAAAGAAGGTACTAATGTGGGTGTTTGCGGCCAGAGAAATGGCTCCTGGAAATTAAATGATGTCCCTATTATACCCTTCAGAACAAAAACTGAATTATTAAAATGTACATTTTCCATCTAGAAATTCCTGAGCCACTGTCGGGTGGAGAATTAATGGTACTTGAAGAGTGCGGATTCTAACAGCAAGAGAGCAAGTAGATATTCTTATGTTGAAAGCTTGGGTTTTATTTTAGTGCCAAATGCTCAAGTTCATTCTTACGGTTCTCTTAAGAACACCAATTACCGAATTACTGAACCCTCAATGGGTGTTATGAGGTCATATCGGAAGTCTGTTCAGAAACCTTGCCATTTTTAACCATTCAAAATAACCCAAAAGTATTGTACATTGCATCATAATTGATTAGAGAAGCCACTGTAAACTAAGGAGTTTGGGGATGAATCCTAGTAGGACTACTATTAAACCATCAGGTATAACTCAACAAAAAAAATATATTTTGCTTTATTAAAAAACAAATGTTATCAATATATTTTCCAGTGATTGTCAGTGACGTAAAAAGGGGGAGGAGCCTACTTCTCCAGGGGAAATAATGCCAGATGGTGCTCTCATTGAAGAAACTAAACTGCAAAATGAGATTGAGAAATGGACTGGCGGGTTGTGGATGCCCTTCAAAGGCGCACGCACACACACTCGCACAGCCTGAGGCCTGTGGATCATTGGTCGTGGTGCTTAAATGTATACAATTTCACTGGTTGCTGGATGTACAGTTATTCAGGTAATTTATCAGACGGTAATCTGTTCCACTCCCTCTCGCTCATCATAAAAAGGAGAAGCCCTAAGTGTCCAGGTGAATAGCTCCTTTGGGTAGGTTCGGTTTCAGTGAAGAAAATACCCCTCGCGAGGAACATAACACAGAGAGCAGAAAACTTATTACAGTGCGTTTTAGCTGTTACGACTTCGGTCCCTCAAGTGCTGAAATGGCAAGTCAGTTCAATGCAGCGATACATCAACCTGGATAGCAGCAATACTATAAAATGACTCTGATCTGTGCTGTGGTTCAGCAACTTAAAGCAGTCATTGTGCAGTTGTTATGAAGACGCTACACGAGGCGATACAGAAGATTCACACTCTCGACTGTGTGCCGAGTGATGGAGCGTCGCTGCGATGAAGTGTGATGTGGACTGGAGGGGGGGAGCAACGACTTAAATGAGAGGATTGTTCTGAGGTTAGTGGTAGAGGTTGTTCGGGGCATTTCAAATCCTGGGTGAATGTGTGCGATAGATCATAACTGCCAAACACAGACACGCACATGCATGCATAGATACACAGTAGAGAAAGAATGATATGTGCAATCATCTGATCACATCTGTGCACTACAGCCCTACCAGTGGCGCAGAGCGGCGCTCTCTGTGTGTCCTCTGGCTCCCGGCGGCACCCCAGAGACAAGGAATCCGTCATTGGCCAAGTGATCATCATCGGAGCTGTCCGCACTGATACTTTCTCTTCGTCTTCCCTGATGAACTTGGAGCTGTGGTTAGATTATGTTGTCTAGATGAATTGCCTCGGTGCCATCGGTGATCAAGCTCTGTCAATCTGTTTTTAAAACGAATAAAGCAGGAAAACTTCATCTCTCACGGAACCGACGGCAGAGCACGTTTAAGTAGTTTTCCCCGTTATCAGATTGTTCCTCTTCAGGCCTCCTTCACATATGCCGTCCCCTCTTGACACGGCTTTTCTGCATACGGTGCGATAGCTTTTCTCTGGTGCAAAAGGTACCTGCGAATATGAACGTTTGCTCTGTACTGCCCTTCGTCTCAACAGCTGATCGGAGGACAGACTTTTCCCCTGGAGCTGCTCCGAAGACATCCTGTTCCTGGGTCTTCACTTGAGGACAGAAGAAAGTGTTCCAACTATTTCTTGGTCACCCGGAAAAAAGAAATATATATATATATATAGCATTTTCCTGTCTTTGTGGTTTATTGGCGCATGAAGTTACAACACTAAGCCCTTTGGGGTACCTTAAGAGCCCTGAAAAAAAAGAACAGCCCTTAAGAGTCTGGCAAGTAACTTCTCAGACTGTTTTCTAAAGTGTGTGTCCTCGCTGCGGTGCTGGGGAATGCATGTCTTCTTCCACCAAGACAAAAGACCAGCCTGTCACTAAAGCTGATCTTCTTCTACAAACACATACCCATCATGCAAGGCTCCAGGGTATGGTTAAAAATAGAGATTGTTTTTGAGAATACGAGATTCTCAGATCCTAAATTGAAGGGCTTTTAGCAGACAGTAAAGACTTTTTTAAGTAATCTTATTCTGCCAAATTGACATGCATAGTAGGAAATAGTTGTTTTGAAAGGAGTTCCCTCAACAGAAATATGCTGGCAAAAGAGGCTCAACATCCAGGAAATGGTCACTTTTATTGCATGAACTCTCGTGACCTCCACCGAGAGTCATTTTTAGTGCCTCCAAGTCCATAGAACAAATGTGTGGAGACTTTTGGGCCCGTATCCATCACTGCACGGGCAGTGTTGCATTTACTGGCACGGGAAGCGGGACCGGGCATCCGAGACATCGCAGCAAGAGTAATGGCCCAGAGACTAAACAAAGACTACAGGACCACTTTGAACCGAGAGGATCACACAGCTCTATAGAAATGTAGGGAAGCATCCACCCTGAGTGTGGTTTTCTCTGCCATGGCAAACTGTAGAAGATTATTGTGTTTATTGTGTTATAGTTCACCCATTTCCCCAGAAAATAAAGAAATAAAGTCTGTGCAGGAAATACAGTACAACAATATCATACCTGCAAACTCATGAGGGCTGAAAAGGATTGATTGATTGTTCTGACCCTAAATCTAAATAATAACAAACATTATAAGAAAAAATGTCCTATGAATAATTCAGTGATCGGGCCCTAATAATAGTAATAACAACTTTACATTGTCATTATATATAATATGGTTAAAGTCATTCATGAACCGACTTCCTTTTTTTTTTACTTGTGTGCTCTGCTGACCTTTGAGTCTGTTCCTTGATTCTGTTCCGTGAGTCTGTTCCATGATTCTGTTCTGTGAGTCTGTTCCATGATTCTGTTCCTTGATTCTGTTCCGTGAGTCTGTTCCATGAGTCTGTTCCATGATTCTGTTCCATGATTCTGTTCCGTGAGTCTGTTCCATGATTCTGTTCCTTGATTCTGTTCCATGATTCTGTTCCGTGAGTCTGTTCCATGATTCTGTTATGTGAGTCTGTTCCATGATCCCGTTCCATGAGTCTGTTCCATGATCCTGTTCCATGAGTCTGTTCCATGATTCTGTTCCATGATTCTGTTCCATGATTCTGTTCTGTGAGTCTGTTCCATGATTCTGTTCCTTGATTCTGTTCCGTGAGTCTGTTCCATGATTCTGTTCCATGATTCTGTTCCTTGAGTCTGTTCCATGATTCTGTTATGTGAGTCTGTTCCATGATCCCGTTCCATGATCCTGTTCCATGAGTCTGTTCCATGATCCCATTCCATGATTCTGTTCCTTGATTCTGTTCCATGATTCTGTTCCGTGAGTCTGTTCCATGATCCTATTCCATGATTCTGTTCCATGAGTCTGTTCCTTTCTCTACCTGGTTGTCACAATCCTAAAAGTATAACTTCTATACGATACCTGCCATAAATATCATGATACCCGATACCAGGATTCAATACAATAAGTTTGCAGTTGTCAGCTAAAGGCCACAACCTTTTTGGTAAAAAAGAACACTGTCAATGTCCAATAACGATCAAGACTTTTACACCAATAGTGTCCCATAATCCTTAAATGAGCCCCTCTGCTTTGCGGCACTGCTAAACAGCTCAGAGTGAAAGAGATGCAATGGTGTGAGTTTGTGAGTAACCACAAAACAGAAAAGAATTAGAGTTGACTTGGCAGATACACAAAAGACAGCATTTTTCCGACAATATGTTTTTCTTTCTATATCAATGCCCAAATCTTGTGATTGAAGCTATGAAATATGGCTATTACTTTACAGAGTGGGAGGCACAGAATTATTATGAATTAACTTGGAAACAAAAGGAGACAAGAAGTCCAATGATAGGAGGGGTGTTCTCGTGATGTATGCCTCACAGCAAGGAAGAGCTGTGTACAGGTTCTAATGAAAATCCTGCCAGGTGTGGCCAAACTGACCTTTTGAAAACCATAAGGAAATTGATTCGGAGCGAAAAGTGTAACGGACCGTGTCCAGATGTCAAGGTTGTTGGCATCCACCGCCGCTATGAGAAACATGGGTAATGAAAGCCTAACAGGCTTATTTCCTCTAGAAACTATATATTGGATCATGTAACTTATGTACAAACATATGGAGCCTGCATATTATCTGTTGAAATTGTCTTTGTATTGCCCACACACAGCCTAAACTAGATCAGAAAGTATCTGTGTAGTTTAGGCTGTGTCGCAAGGCAGGAAGAAAAAATAATAGCTTGGACTTATATAGCGCCTTTCATGAAACCCAAGGACGTAAAAAGTATACAATGCTTCTAAGTGGACAAAATAAATATACTTAAAGTGCTTTAGTGCTTTTTTTCTAGTCCTTGTAAAGAAAAAGAAGTTTGTATGTGCAGCAATACAAATGGATGTGGCCCCTAGGAGCGAACATTTTAGTAAAATGCAACTTCAGGGGGAAGAAAAATATATAAATAATAATAATAATTAGCCTAAAGTCAAGAAATACACATTTTGTTTAAATAAATGTTGAATAAGATCATATGTTATGTACAGCATAGCTCATCTATATAAAAGGATAAGAAAACACTCACACACATAGACGCATCAGTCCATCTGCAGGTATGCTTTGCATACTGTGGGACAGTGATGATGATGATGATAATCTATAGTCAATGACTACTATACTACTATACTATGTGTCTTGCCAATATACTGCTCCACCAGACTCCAATATGGGATCCTCTGTGTGTTTAACCAAAGCAATTGCCTACTCTTGGTTTCAAGTCTGTATAGGCATCACTTAAGAAAAAACATGATTACATGATCTTAGATTCCTCATGAGTCCATGCTGTCCCATTGAGCTCCAGTTATCTTATTAGCACAGGATACATGTCAGCTTATCGGGAAAGAGGTCGATATCCAACCTCAAGGCTCATCTCCTCACATTTATATATTTATTATGGGCAATTGATCGAATATTTGTACTTATTTATCTTTGCAATGGGGCTGATTCCTGAGCAGGTACATAAAGTTCCTATAGACATGTACATGTGTCATCGCGCAGAATCCGTGTGTGTGTGTGTGTGTGTGTCCGTGTGTGCCGACACTCTTGCCTTGTGCATTGAACTGCAGAGCGACGTTAAAATTCTGAGCAAGTATTGGGAGAAGACAGCGCGTGCTCTTCTTCCAAGAATGAAAGGAAGAGGGGGGGGGGACCTGCTGCCCAACAGTATGATAAGGTATGATAGAAAGAAGAAAAACCCACGTACACGAATTGCACTTGCGCTAGCAGGTAGAAGAACTTGCAGGTAGAAGAACCCCCCCCCCCCCCCCTACACACGTGCACACACACATACACACACACAGAGGCGCACACACTTCCCCCGTAAGTAGATATAGACAAGATAGAAAACTTACCACCCCGGTGTCCAGCTGCTCGGTCATTTGGGACGGAGCGGCTCCAGTCAGAGGTAAAACCAACAATATCTGCACCAACAGCAGCATCTCCGGTGGAATACTCCTCATCCACTTGTGAAGAAGCAGAGAAATCACGGTGCCCTATGACAGGCGGGTCCCGCGGGGCGCAGACAGCGACCCCGACAGCCGCATCCACGGGGGTGAAGCCGCACGCCGACGCGCCTGTGAATGTCGCCCGAGTGAGAAGTCTTCCTCCAACACGTGAAACACATTCAAACCCGGCGCCGGTGGCACTTTAGCGCATGAGAGAAGCCGCTCGGGCTCCGGCGGCGGAACTGTGCGCTCGTAACTTAACGCGCAAAGTGGGTCGGAACCGGGAGGTGAGCAGCGTGTTCTTGTCTCTTATCTCGAGTCCATCCGAGGTAATGCGACTCCCCTGGAGCAAGAAGCGCGAGCTCCCACTCTCTGTCGTAGCGTCTCGAGCTCCTGGAAAATGAAAGCAGATGCGTGCGGTTTGGTCGCGCGCAGCGGAGATCGATCTCAAGTCGCCCACAATAACCTTTTACACTTCCGGACACCATACTCAAAATAAAATCCAGGCTTGATGGACTTGTGCAATTTTAAGTGGTAAATGACAAAAGCACACTTTACCTTGTAAATAAGATATACACTTTACCTTGTAAATAAGATATATATATATATATATATATATATATATATATATATATATATATATATATATATATATATATATATATATATATATATATATATATATATAGTTTCATATTTCAGTTTAAATCATGTTTGCCCTATATCCATATTATTATAGTCAGCGTATGCTGAAATGATTTACAGACATGATACATTTTAATTTCAGAGTTGTTGAATGTGCGTAAATTGGGCGTATGGTGTGTGGCACTCTTCGCGCTTTCATATCTCTGTACATTGTTATTTGGTTCTCAATACAAACAATTTGAAAACACAACTCCAGAGTTGTTTAATAACTTGTTATAACGCATGTGTGATGTGTTAAACTTTCAACATGTTTGAAACCAAATTATTAAATGCATTAAGAAATCGATTAAAAAAAGACCAGTCAACCCAAACCTGTTAGATCGTGCTTTTATTTTGAAGTTCAGTCTTTAAACTTCCAGTCGCTTACAGTATGTCACTTTCGTATTTTTTCTTTGAGTATATTTACACAGCTGGGAGATCATTTGAATTCGGCTTGAGGTGGCTCTTTAGTTAATTTATTTGGTCTTTATTCACGAGTCATCACAACTATACAGTCCATAAGATAATGACAGTGTGGCCATGGTGTTGCAGTAGTAACTGTGTTATGTGATATGAAACTGGGAAATAGATACATTAATATACATCAGTAATAACAACAGCTTCTACTGCTGAATAATAATATTAGTATCATAACAATGATAATTATGATTTCAGTTTGATTCAGTATTGTTATGTTTTGCTTTGACAGAGATAGAGATTAAATACAAATTCATAAAACCCTAATTTAAATAAATGGATTTAAAAGAAGGCTTGCTGTCAACTTAAGTTTGGTAGTGCTTGAATAATGGCCAATTACATTTTATTTTCTCAATTTGAAACTTAAAAGCATCACGGTAGCGCATTGACAAGCAAGATTCTTCAAAATCAATCCCCCAAAATGGCAATTATCCACCCTTTTGAAATGTCCTCACTCCACACTCCGAAATGCTTATTAGTTCTCGCTGTGCTGACCTGTCGACGACCCTGCACCACTGCTCTCAGACCTGTGCACGTAAAAAAAAAAAAAGGACATTTCCCTCTTTGAATTTTAAACAGTGGAACACAATTGTAAGCACTGTTGAGAATCGCCATTGACTGCCTCCACTACATCAAGCTGAATTACACATTTAAAGCTTGAATCATAATGCACATGCACGCACACGCCTCGATGCCCAACCACATGCAGACAGCCACATGCAAGCATCTTAACTATTCCGTGTCAACTTTGACTGACAGTCTCCTTAACCTCCGGTGCACTGCCTCTAATGATTCACAGCTCTCCTTTATTGTACCGCTGCCTCATGTCTCGACTGCAAAGAAATGCATAATGAGTGTGATGTGGACACAAACGTCCAAACACACACAAATTAAACGTATCCAGTACATCTACATCTGGAACTATTCCGTTTTCATGTTTGTATTCAATGTAGTAATGAATGTCTATATCCTTGTTTCCCACCGGTGGCTCTAGGCATGCTGGGGGAAACACCAAGTAATGCATTGGCACCCAATTAAATCCATATATCAGTGGATATCTCTTTTCTTGATGCAAAGAAAAGGCACTGGTCTCTGAAATGCAGAGATGCTGCACCCCTCATTACACTTCCATATTCATCCTATTGTGGAAAAACATCACAGAAAAGAAATATTCTTAATGAAACCTTTGCAATGAGGAAGTCCTACTTAGTTAATGGATATTATAACTTCATCAGCCCACTCGCTTCCCATGAGGAGAGAATAATGAATGTATTCATATGATATGTTAAATATCAAAATGCACTCCATTTACAAACCTGAGGATATTTCATGATCAATCATTAGATCAGTCAGTCTATCCACAAAAGGCCAGACGGGCATACAAACCTCCATGGCTGGTTTCATTTCCTATTCACATCCATTACAGCAGTCGCTCATCAGCGGTCCACAGGAGAGAAGCCATGAAAGATGTGTTTTCTGCTCAGCAGCATGGAGTTCTGCTGTTGTACCACTGAAGGCTTAAAACTTCTCAAGTTTACCGCCCCCAGTCACAGTCAGACTTCTCGTGTAGCCACAATATTATGATAATCGTAGCGGCTGAATAGTGTTCCTCCTATGTCTGCTGGCGAAAAGAAGGTTCAGCCATTCAGGTTTCACATTAAGGTGTTCGCCATTGTAATGCACACATTTTAATATTCATCATCGCATTTTGTGCCAAGTCACATTGGTGAGGATCAAACTTTGAAGATTAATTCAGGAATATTGTGAAAGATATTTCGATGCCATCGCATCATGGCGTGTAGTACCGATGAGGAGTGGCCTTAGCGTCTTTGTGTGGCTGTGTGGGATGTTGTTTGATTACGGAGACAATGTTTGCTGTTGTTAATAACATAATTCATACTTAATGTATTTTGTATGCACACTGTCAGCGCTACCTAATGGGCTTTCCCATTAGTCAAGTTAGCATTGAAGTGGTAAAAACCAATGGCATTCATTAATCTCTTTGTCTTATTGTGTGTGTGTGTGTGTGTGTGTGTTCCACATTTAATTGGGAAAAGCCTTGAATATATAACGTGTGCAAAGCTTGTTTCTATATATTAATGTTCTCATGCAAATGCTGTTTCTGATCATATTAATCAGGATTATTGTTAGCATCGGCATAAAAAAACCGAGTCAGCAGATAAACAAAGCTGAAGTCAAAGGCAGGTTTATCGAGGACGGTCTCGCAGTACCGTGACCAACCACTGGGAGGAGTCACTGCAGTTATCGGTTTTCGAACCAGCGCCAGCACGACCACCACGACCACCACGAGGCTGAATGCACCACGGTCAGTTCTCTGGGCCTACGTGGTGGTGGAGGGAGGTCCACCGCCTGTAGATGGTAATTAACAAGGATTTGAAAATGAAAACTGGTTTGGATTTACGATCTCTGATCTGGCTTTGAGATAGGCCGACAGTTCCGAAGAAGCTCTCTGTGAATGCTTCATCACCATTTTGAGAAACGAGACAAAACCCAGTTGGCAGATGCTGTTGGGAGAATACTGCTGCGAGTGTTTCTTAACACGTCTGATAAGCTGATCGTCGGCGTCCCGAGGTTTACAAAAAGCACATCTAGGGACGTTCATATATCCACATGAGTGCGAAACGTCTTTGATCACACAGGGCAGGTTTCCTGAAAGGTGTCTTCACTTTAAGACTGTCATGAGTAAGTGTTTTTGAACTTACAGCGTGGCATAGCCCATACTTTGTGAAATCTCTATTGAATACAGACTTTGATGTGAGCGCTGAAGCATTTCTTTACAGGTGCTTGTGCAGCAGTTCACAAGGAGGTCCTGATGGGTTCGGCCCAACATTGGATATTTCTCTTTCCCTGATAGGTGTTACATTTCTATTTCTAGTGATAATATACAGAAGGTTTGGCAGATAACGCTGCAACTGACTTACACTTTTTTTTATCCCGCCTTACAATATAACAAATGTGTCGTTCCACCTAAGAAACAGAGAGTTTACAAAATAAGCACTATACATTATAATCCACATGCATGCAACAGGATGGAGTTACTCAAGTATGTTAGTTTGATGCTCCGCTATCAATTCAAAGCTCACTTCAGATCCCATGATGTAAATGAGTCATATATGAGTGCCACAAGGTTCAAAGCATTTTTTTATAAATTTATGTGAATGGGAGACACAATTTATTAAAAGGCTCCTCCCACACTGAATCTCAGAGACCAAGACAACTTTCTTTCCACTCCTTTTTTTTAAAGACAGAATATTTTGTCACATTTCTAAGCAAATCCTACAAATTGTTTTATATTCACTGTGGTGCAGCAACACCAGAAAAAAATCATTATTATCATACAAAAAGTAGTCCTCTTGAGTTGTTTTGAATTCACTTTTTCCATTGTCCTCTATTAAATTCAATTCAGTTTGTGTAAAGCCCAACATAAAAAATTACAAATTAGCTTCAGAGGGATTCTGTACATATACACATATATATATATCATCCCTGTCCCAGGACCTCACATCGAATCAGGAAAAACTCCCAAAAAATAGAAAAAAACCTTTCATGGGTAATAAATTGTAGAAACCTTCAGGAGAGCAACAGAGGAGGATCCCTCTCCAGGATGGACAGAAGCAATAGATGTCATGTGACCAGAAGGAATCACTACAGAGTAACAACACATTCAATGAGAATGACAGAGGGTATGAATAGTTGGTAGTGGATCCAGACCTCCATGATCCATCAGGCAGATGGAGGTAGAGAGGAGGAGTGGGCGGGGCATCAGCAGGGCCATGGCATCAGACCCAGCCAGGTCCAATGAGACGTGAAGTCTCATAGGGTCTCTACAGAAGGGGAATGGGGAATTAGAAAAAAATAAAAGGTCAAATAAATCCTTCATCTTGTCAAGAATACAAAGAAACAACCTGGAGAGGTCACCGGCCTATAAGAGGAATTTTAATACATGATAATCCAGCATCTGTCACCCTAAGGAAGTTTGAATGCGGAAAACCATCAATCTGCAAAGTTGGATTTGACTTTTCACAATCAGTTGAAGTGCTTCTGCATCAACAACAGCAACAGATACGTGACGAGCCAGAGCAGAATCTTTTGAACGAGGTATTGTTGCATCTTCTAACAATCCGTTGTGAATTTGTATGATTTACTGTAGACAGAAAAAACCCTCTCCACACAGACAGAAAAGCCAGAGTTAAGCGAGGCCAGAGTGCTGCACTCCTCTTACGATAAGGACTTCCTTTTTAAAAGCCTCTCGAGAGCTGTGTATGTTCTACATGTGTGTTAGAGATTAGAGCGCGTGTCTACGTATCTGTGTGTTCCCTTAAAAAGATTTTAGCCACGTTTCACTGCCACAGCTCTTGTCTGTCCATTATCATCATAATAATATGTGCACTTATTGTCACACCAGTATCAAAGTTATCAGTATTTATATATTCGTGTCCCCTGAGTACATTTTTAACATCTCCCCTTGTGGGATTATTGAAGTTTTCTAATTAACCTAAAATAAAGACTTTCATTGGTCGTGGCCCCCTTTCCAAACATAAAGGACACACCTGATTGAAGCCAATGTCAAAGTTTGAAGCAGTAGTAGCAGTTAGTTTTTATTAAATAAAATTATTGGAGCTGAAATGAAGTATTTTGCCCGCAGGTAGATGAGAAGATTGATAACACTCTCATATTTAAATATGAAGAAACACATTCCCGAATGTTGGAAACGTAACCATGTCAACCAGACTGTGACCTTACAACCTGCAGGATGCTGGGCTTCATGGTCTGAAGGAGAACTCATCTGCTTATCTGGAGCCCCCAAAGACCATGGAGGCCTGTTTCTGGAGGAGATAAGAAACTGCTCTGGGCCGGTTCGGACCCCATCCCCTCCTGTGACTGTCGGTCACACTGTAGAAACGGAGGAGACTCAGAGATGGATCTTTTAGCAGAAACTTATAAACATCATAGAACATAGAAACTTGTGCGAAGTTTCAACTTTGCTCCTTCTTGCAAGAATACATTGCCTGCAATTCATTGAATGTATTTTAACTCTAAATGTGTCCTTCTGGTCACATGACATCTATTGTTCTGTCCATCCTGAAGAGGGATCCTCCTCTGTTCTCTCCTGAAGGTTTCTTCCCTTTTTCCCCCCTGAAGGGTTATTTAGGAGTTTCTCCTGGTCCGATGTGAGGTTTTGGGTCAGGAATGTCTATGTGTACAGATTGTAAAGCACTCCGAGACAAATTTGTAATTTGTGAAATTGGGCTATACAAATAAAACTGAATTGAATGATGATTTTACACTTGGTGTTGAGTAGAATATTTTCTAACGCCGAATATAACCGCAAGTTTTCAAAACTTGTGTTTTTGGACGGACTAAAACAAATGCTTGTGCCACTTGGTGATATTAGGTGGAATTTGCAAACTTTGGACACAACCAGGCGATTTCAACCTACCTCCATATGCGGAGCCTCGCCTCACTTCAGCTTCATATTCAACAGATGGATATTAGAATCCTACCTTTATAAAAAAAGAAAAACAGATGCATAGGCACAACACAACTGCATGGCGAATGAGAAAGAACTTTAAGATATGCGAGCCGACACATTTCTGAGAGAAAGCCTACAGCGCGTGTTTCCCTCCCCGTCCTCTGAAGCCGCCGGCGTTACAGCGGTGGAAGCGTCGCAAGGAGCCTCACACCTGCTCCCACCTTGTTACAGCGACCGCTCTAATAGAAAACGTGCTCTGTGTTAAGAACCCGCTCGTCTCCCCGGTAGCACCCCGGCGTGGGCCATCAGCGAGGGCCATCAATGATTTAGATCAACACCACTCTCCTCGCTCCTTAACAGGATCCGCAGGTGTGCCGGCGCTATCATTCATCACTGAAACATGATCAGTTCTGCTCCAGCTTCCCCACAATGGCTCTACAAGCAACAGTCCTTCTCTCTCTCTCTCTCTCTCTCTCTCTCTCTCTCTCTCTCTCTCTCTCTCTCTCTCTCTCTCTCTCTCTCTCTCTCTCTCTCTCTCTCTCTCTCTCTCTCTCTCTCTCTCTCTCTCTCTCTCTCTCTCTCTCTCTCTCTCTCTCTCTCTCTCTCTCTCTCTCGCTCTCTCTTGGTTTGAAACACTGGGCGTGAGAGGCCAATGTGCCTCTCTAGGAAGTCAGGAAACATCAGGAGAGGAAGATGACGAAGGTCACACACTAAGTATCTTACATTGCCCTGACAACAGGGTCTTCAGACCTTGCATTACTTGAATGTATACATATACTGTGTATATATATATATATATATATATATATATATATATATATATATACACAGTGTGTACGGAAAGTATTCAGACGCCTTTAAGATGTTCACTCTTTGTTTCATTACAGCCATTTGCTAATTCTAAAAAAGTTAATTTCATTTCCCATTCATTCTCAGTGCCCCGTCTTGACCAAAAATGTTCTGTTTTTCTTTTTTAATAAATTTGCAAAATGTGTATATATATATATATATATATATATATATATATATATATATATATATATGTACACTACGTCAAAAGTTTGGGGTCACGCAGAATATTTGTGTTTTCCATGAAAACTCACACTTTTATTTATCAAATTAATTGCAAAATCTATAGAAAATATATTCAAGGCATTGACAAGGTTAAGATAATGATTTCTATTTTCAATATACATTTTGTTCTTCAAACTTGTCGCTCAAAGGAAGGCCGGTTGTATAGCTTCTCTCACCAGCATAACTGTTTTCAGCTGTGCTAACATTAAACAGGTTTTCAAGGGGTTTCTAATAATCCATTAGTCTTCTAAGGCGATAACACAATGTACCATTAGAACACTGGAGTGATGGAAACGGGCCTCTATACACCGATGTAGATATTTCATTACGTGCTAAGTTTACACCTAGAATAGTCATTTACCACATTAACAATGTATAGAGTGTATTTCTGATTAATTTAATGTTATATTCATTGAAAAAAATAGAGCTTTGCTTGGAGAAATTAAGACATTTGTAAGTAACCCCAAACATTTGAACGGTAGTATATATATATATATATATATATATATCTCTTGTTGTCTTGTTTTCTAATTTTCTGTTTTAGTTTGCACTTCAAGGCCACCGTAGTCCAGCCAAGCGGAGAGGCCTCAGAGGGCGGTCATCGAGCTGATCTAACAGCGCGCGCCCACATAATTCTGCTTTCATGACGTGCATATTGATCAGAGAACGCATTTCCATTTGTCGTCAGTAGCAATACTACGATTACATGCTTGATTAGATCTGCGGCTATACAGCCGAGTTGCAGCGCAGTCTAATGAAATCTGACATCTTGGCTGAGAGAGGGGCTGCTGCATGCAGACACCGCCGCTGTAAAAGAGATGAATGTCGGAGGTCCGACATCTACCATCTCCTTCCTTTCTCTTCCCTCGAGTCTGAACGGGCGACAGCAGGAATGGGATACTTAAAAAGACGGAGGTCAAGAGCTTGTATAGATGATGTGGATATGCATCTCTCATTTCCCTGCTAATCACAGTCTAGCGTAGATGCGATTGGTTCCCGGTGGCCCGAGGTTCTGCGATAGTGAGATCAGTGCCCACACAAATAAATGGCATAGCGTAAGTCCTTCTAGCATCCAGCAACAAACTAAGATTCCAAGATCAGGAGATTGCCCTTTAATTTGACATTGCAGAAACTTATAATGACCTTTAATGCAGGACTTTCCTTCAACATAAAACATGTATTGTTCTCCTTATGTATTTATGTATGTATGTATACAAACTAGGACATTTGAGCAATGGTGGTCCTACTTAATGCATGAAGTAGGACCACCCTGCTGCTTTATACACCTCATTCTTTACACCAACATTCCTCGGTACACCTTCTGCTCCTTTGCTGCCATTTCAGCTTCCCTCTTTCCCACGAACGCTGTTCAGCATCACTTTGAAATGCACGTAACGGGTGGTCTGTTCAGCTCCCATTCTTCAATGTTAGTGAGTGTCAGAACAGGGCGGGCTAATCACAACGGCTTGCTTTCACTTAGTTCGACGTCGCCGGGGTTCTGACAGATAACAAACAGCCGCACCATAGGGGATGCGGCAAAAGCAATGCATCACGGAGGGAACGTTGTCGTCGCCCTGCCCTCCTTCTGCTTCTCAATATTCCCCTTTTATCTGCTCTTCACACGTCCCTCTACTCCATCGCTACTCCATCGCTACTCCATCGCCCATCTCATTTGCATTCTTTGTATTTGTCAGCGTATACAACGCTTGCCTTTGAAAGCCTGCTGTGTCTCACCTGCGAGACAATAAAAAACACGGCAACTAGTGTTCATCAAGTAGAGCAGTTGAGAGAAGAGATCAATCCTCCCTCTCTGAACGTGAGGGAGCGCCTGAGTCCCACAAGGTCACACTGTACTCTACAACCAAAGGAGTCTGCCCCACCTGGAAAGCACTACTTAGATTTACAAGAATACGTGTGGGGAATGCCTCTAGGTGACATTGGTACAACAGTAAACACTTCAAATCATCTTTAAGGTACAGGGAAACACATGAATGGAAATATAAACTAAACCCTGAGTCTATTATTATTATTATTATTATTATTATTATTATTATTATTATTAGGGTCCTCGTTACGACTTTGTCGTAGAGGAACCTATTGTTTTTCTAAGAGTTATTATTATTTTCTCGAAGGAATGTTGCCCTTTTAAGGCCTTTATCATATTCCAAAAGTTGTCACATTTGACATGCTTATCAGGACTAGAAAAAAAACACAATATTTTACAAGGTTTCGCATTTGTGTATAATGATTTTCTCTCTCTAGTTATTATTGTTATTATTAGCTGAAAACTAAATATGGGTTCTGATTTTCTTCCACACATAATATAGAGAATATACTGGAGACATAACACATCATAATTGTAGTTATGAGAGAACATAGGAGACTGTAGATTGGAAAGATGGATAGTCTGTATATTAAACATGTTATTGATTTGTTAAAGTAAGATTTAAAAGTAATCTGTTCACTATTATAGAAAATGTAAATAGTATTTGCTTAACCCTTTTGTACCAAAACAAAACAAAAATGACCTGTCATGATAATTTAAATGAATGAAAATGAAAACTTTTTTCCGTACCCCTGGTCCCCGGGACCACACTTTGACATCGATGTCGTAAAAGGCTTATAATTTATCACGGTAGCTTAGTACATGAAACCCTACTCCAAAGTGCTTCTCTCTTTCTATGGCACAGACATAATTAGGCCATGGAAACACGCAAAGGAGTGCAATTAAAGGCTCTAATATTAGAAAGTAACAGTAAAAACGGTGAGGTTAATAGCTATTTAGTTATCCAGCTTAATTACCAGCCGGAAGCTTCCTGCTGAGGCCCGGTTTGCACAATAGCGTGTTAACACAGCTGATTCGGTTAAGTGCATTGTCTCTTTAACTGGCAGAAGGTGCAAATCTGGTCAAATATAAAAAAAAACATAAGCCTCCAAATAGTTGAATACCGTTCTTAAATTGATTTTTATTTAGAGTTTAGAGCAGGCAATGTGAGAGAAGAGAGCAAACCAATAAATGGAAGAAGAGAAAAAGACTGAGAGTCTTTTGTTTGTTAAGAGTGCCTCTAAGGCACTGGCCATTACTTCCTGGAGGAGTTTACAACGCCAAATGGTTTGGTGTTGACAGTTTTGCAGGCCGTGTTAAAGGCTGGCCTCGTCCTCTGGCAGTTTAGCAAACGCTGATAAGGGGAAAGATGGGAGGGAGTGCTGACTTTACTACATCTGCAGCCGGCTCCTTGCCACTCTGTGTGTCCTTGTCCCAATTTGTTGTCGGAGTAACGTCCCTGAAGGATGATAGCACTGTTTTGTAACATCATGAAATGTGTGCAGAAAAAGAGCTTTTATCTGCGTTGCAGTCATCAGAAATGCATCCCGAACATTGGTGATACACTTTTTTAACTAATGCAGTCATTAATTACAGGCAGTACTCAATTCAATTCAATTTAGTTTATTTTACTCCTAAAATATTTATTTAAACGACAAAGAATTAGCCAGCCCACACTGCGGCAATTAGTTTCTCCCATTTTCTTTCAGATGTGAATATATATATATATATATATATATATATATATATATATATATATATATATATATATATATATATATTTGACTGAATAAAAATATATATATTTGACTGAATAAAGATGAAAGCTAGCCCGCAAAAACACAAATGTGTTTATCTTCTTATCTTCATGTTCAAACTAAGAACATTGCACAGTGAAAGTGTGAACAGAGCTCATTAATATTTAAATAATAAATATTAAATGAATATTAAATATTAACCTCCTGCGACCTGCAGATCAGCTTACTATTTGAGAGGTGGCCAGTGACTCACTATTATTCGTATTTAATTATTGAAACATTACATCCCTGCATACATTTTAATAGAAAACACACAACTGCACAATTATATTTTTCATGGATATAACTCCCACCGGTGGGGTTCAAAAAGAATTGATATAACAATTATAATTCAGTCTGTCAATATGCCCTTAGCCCCAGCTCTTACATAAATCAAATCATTACTTTGTCCCTAATAACTTATTAATAAGAAAGAGTAGCTGACATACTCATTGGAAACAAAGGTCACGCTCCTAACAACAGCGGCTCCAGTTATTGATACCTCAGATATTGTCAGTTCATAAATCTGTCAGTCCGGTGTTAAAGATTTATCCCGTGCGCACACAAATAACCCGTCTTAACCTTTTCCCTGAATTACTTATTCATGTGAACACCGTTGAGATAAATGTGCCTCGCTCTGGGCTTTCCAATATATTCCCTTAAATTACCATTAATGGAATCATCAGAGTGCAAATAAACAGAGTGCAGCGTCTCTCTGCCGCCTGAGTGCACACGGCTCTGTTCCCGGTCTGCAGTTTATCCGTCTTCTTAGTGGTCACAGTGTTGTTGAGCTTCAAACAACCAACTTCATTTCATTACACTACGCGATTTCTATTCTATTTTATTTTTTTTGCACTGGGATGTGGGATCACTGACCGGCCATCATCCACTCAGCCCATAAATAAATAATGTCATTCTCCATCCCATCATTGTTTGCCCCCCCCCCGCACCTCCCCCAGCTTCTAAATGCTGCTTGCTTATGTGTTGCGTCCAATAGATGCGAGTGTTTCTTTCAGGATCCTCGTGGGAATAAGTGAAAACCATAAGAACTATATTTTTGGCACTTTCAGTCTATTTTAGTGTGAGAGAAATAATCCCAGAGTCCAAAAACAAAGTTTTGTGGATTCAGTTTCCTTTGAAAATATTCAGATCCTTTCACCTTGTTTTTCATATTTCGTCGCCGTAGTCAGCGTGGCTATGGAGGTTTATAAAACCAGCTTTCAGAGACTTGTCCTCTAGCTACTACCGCACTGTTGTTGTCGGAATAAAAGGCACTATACAAGCCAGAGTAGGTTCTCCCCTCTGTTCGAGGGTCTCTGGGTCCTCCACCCTTCCACCATTAGAGGCCATGCAATTATGGTTTGCATGGCCCTGGACATTCCCCAGATGTAGAGCTCAGCTTTCAAGCCAGAAATAATGTCCCGCATGCTCCAAGTCCTAAAGTGCTTCACAAATCTCAAATCTCGCCGCTCTACCGCAATGTCTTAATTGGCGTGGTGCCCGGGCCTTGATGCCCTGTGAGAGTGGTCAGCGGGGTCGTGGTTTGTTCTCGGACCGCCAGTCTTCTTGTCCCATCTGAGGCGGACAGTCAGCAGCAGCAAGAGCTCTGGTGTGTTTCGTTACAATACTGAAGTCCACAAGTTACGCGTCAGCAACTTCTTCATTATCTTTATTTAAGATGATCTCACCTTTAAGTCAAATGTCATTAAAAGAATGTCCCTGCAGCGAAAGATGTGTTTTATCTCTGAAATGCATCGTGAACTGTGGCTTCCTTTAGTTATATAAAGCCCCTCTGAATTATGTACAATGGACTTTAATGAGTGTTTAGGTGATGGGTATTGAGTGCAGATTGGTGGGAAATAATTCATTTTGATGAAGTCTGGAACAAATGAAATTGACTAAAAAGGTAAAGAGTCTGAATAGTTTCTGAAGTCACTCCATATAAACAATTATTTACATATTTACGTGTTTGAATAACCAACCAGTGAAATTATAACGTCTGGGTCTATCATGTGATGCATTGGGGTGTAAAACAGTAAAGTGCTGATAAAGAAAGTTATCCGTCTCCATCCGGCTGTTTCTTCTCAACGATGAGTGATCAATACCCTGAAACTCTAAGAGGAAGCCTTCACCCCTTTTACTGATTTTCAAATACATTTGAACAGTTATCACTCCCGACGCTTCAAATATCGCAGCTTGGTTATTGCTCCTCTGCGCTCATTTATGATCTTTTTCTAAACCCAACACAAATTATTTCCTGTAAAGACGGAGGTTTATTTTTAACAGATGGTATGTATTGTATTGGGTCGGCTGTAGCTCAGTGGGGAGAGTGGTCGTCCTGTAACTACAAGGTTCGATCCCCGCTCTCCCAATTAGTTGCATGTCGAAGTGTCCTTGAGCAAGGCACTGAATCCCCAATTGCTCCCCGGGCGCTTCACTGCAGCCCACTGCTCCTTAATAATGAAGAATGGGTCAACTGCAGACAAGAATTTCCCCACTGTGGGATCAATAAAAGTGTATATTATTATAATAATTAACACTTGTTATTGGTTTTCATAGGTAGCAACTTTCCATAAGATCTCAATCGAGCCGCTGTCTGAGGAAACGTTGATCAAACACAGGACGTTCATCCAGGAGGCCGCTGTCGGTGTCCCGCGGTAAACTCCAGGAACAGATGACATAAGTCCCGTCAGTCGTTAGTCACGCGAGATGTTAGAGCCGATGTTAGAGCCGGCTCCCCGTTTGGCTCCGGTGTGACACCTCCACGGGCGTCACCCGTGGGTTTCCCCCAAAGCACCAAGGATTTGCCAAGACCAAGGTTTGATTCAGGAACATAATTTATTTCCTTCAGGACACAGACCGCACAACGGCGTCTCTGCTCACTCTTCTCTTCTCCACTCTCAACTGCTCCTTTTATGAGAGCAGCGTCGGCTGCTGGCTGATTGCCAATCAGCCAGAGCAGGTGGCTGACTCCCAATCGGCCACCAGCCGAGGCCTAATTGGAGACCCCACCTCCAACAGCTGCCACAACAACTAACACGTGGACCCTTTTGCTTTGGCTTCATTAACCCGACCCTAACCCCAACAAAGACGACTTTGTGTTGAGTGAATACAAGCGCAGGGACAGTTTGGTCCCTGTTGACACTTTCCCCAATCAACTGGTTTTAGAGTTCAAACACACTGAAACAGACGTGACGTGAAACCTCAGCTGCTCCTCTCTCTGATCCCACTGACTCTCCATTCAACTGTTCCATTAAACATTGGAAGGCTCTCCAAATGTAAACGTCTGAAATAGATGTTCTTTTGTACATCATGAGCATGCTAATACTATTTCCTTACTTGCATTAGTAAGGAAAGTGTTATCTTCAGTCAATCCTAATCATATAACGTATCTGCATGAGCATAAGTAAGGGTTAATTACAGGATGAACGAGGATCAATAGATTCCCATTATTTAATTAACTTGATTATCATCATCTTCTTCAGGTACATGGCATTTCCTAAACTGCCCCAACTCTGATACATGCTTGCCTGCAGACACTGATGTGCCCTTCAGGGAGCAAAGGAGGAGAGTGGCGAGGGAAGCTCCTAATCCTTTACAAGAAGATCCCACAACCATATCCTCTTCCTTCTGTTTTTCTCACTTTATAATCTTCCTCTGCCGCCTACCTTATTTCACTCAGTCTCTTTTTTTCCCCTTTCCTCATCTCTCGCGTTTTTTCTCCATCTTTCTTTCATTTTTCATCTTCTTCTCTTCCTCTCGGGTCTCTTTACTGTCCCGCACAGCTGTCTATAATTTTTTCCCCCTCGTCATTCTCCCTGTCACTGTTTATGTCCCGTCTCTCTCCATCCATCCTTTCATGTTCATCCAATCTCTCAAATGAAAGTGGTTAATGGGGCCAGCCTTAGTGCACCCGAGCAGAGCAAGTGCGACAAAGATGTACAGACTTGCTAACAACAAAACACGCACACAATGTGCACCTTTGCACTAACACATGCTCAAGCTCATGCGTGTATGCATACTTGGAAATGAAAAAAACATTGATGTGCTGAATCACACTACCGGGAACGTCAAAACTCAAAAAAGGAACAAAGTACTTTGCGGAATAGTGGCACTGATGAGATTGCCGGCATCCCATAGGGGACATAAAAAGTCTTTGATTCATGTGTTCCGTGATTTGATTGGGTAACCCTTTCATGGCACTTCATTAATCAGCAGCTGGATACAAGTAAGTGGCAGGGCGGAGTGTAACAGAAAGAGCTAGTAGGGGAATGGGGCTTTCCCCTTAATTGCCCTACTATCTCTGGTGTCGGAGGAGACATAAGGGGCATCAAAGAGCATGTGTAATGGAGTCCATAACCCACTCGACCAAAGAAGCAAGCAGAGCATCTCTCATCAGCTGCTACTGTGTCTTTCTGTGCTGTAGATCCTGCACCTTCACTCAGCTGTGTATCCCATGACCCAGCAGACAAATCACCAAGGGGGGGAATTACAGCAAATGACTTTGTTCTTGTAGCAGAAGAGAGAGTTTTTGTTAATTGATCAAACCATTAAAAGTAATTCCTTGGGTTTCATTTAGCTTTTTCCTTTTTTTGCTCATCCATGAGCAACTACACACTTGCAATGTACTTGCTTGCCTGAGATTCTATCCACGAAGATCCCAAACTGAAGGACGGACATTCCTGGCTGAGCCAGCACCCGCTGAAACCCTCTGACTGCTGAGCATGTGGAGACAAATCTGAGGATTAAGGACCAAGCATCGGCCCGGCACCCCCATACTCCCCCAGCACCTCCAACAAGTTTTATAGTGGAGAACTACCTTCCCAGCTAGGACGCTCTTGGGCACTGTGCATGACCCCTGAACCACTGAAGAACTGGGCTGTCATTATAAGTTAAGTTTCCAAAAAGTGAACTTGTAATGAATTCCCGTGTGGGGTCATATAGCTGCACTAAAGCGATGTGTTTTGTGTAGGCAGTCGGACGCGGTTGTAGAGTTGATGCTGCCGCACTCGTTTCTAGTGCCTCTGGCTTTGCTTCAGTGCCCACTGAGATCGCTCTTCTGGCCTCCTGTTACCTGTCTGTTGCTTCAGAGGACCCCACGGGCCAACCAAGCCTGAAGGGCCTCCTTCCTCACGATATCCACCAATGGGGCAGGTTTCCAACGCAACGGGCACGAATGACCTTCTGACCTTATTTTCAAGCAACTGTTTCGAAAAATGGAAGTTTAAAACACGGCCCACTTGGATACCATGTGCCCAACTGATGCAGAACAGTTCTACTCCTCTCTTCAGGGTTCAACCTGAATATCAGCTTAACCCTAACCCACAAAAGTCAAACACCAATCTTTATTTGAAGTCAAGTTGAAGTTACTAAGAACCTTTTGTGTTGATTTTGCCGGTCCATGTGGACGATAGTGGTAGTGATTTCCGAGCACCACATTCCCATCAAAAACCTAATTTTACTGCAGCAGGATCTGGCTGTCTGACCCGCTTGGTTCCTCATACATCTTCCTTCCCTCCAGTGGGACCAGCAATGCAGTCTGGATGTTGCTTTCTTCGCGATCATCCCCCTCCAGATTTCTCCATCGTTGCCCAAATGAGGGTTGAAGTCCCCCGGCACAACAAGCAGGGGACCATCACGGGGAAAACAGTGTTGCTCCAGGCTCAATGCGATGCGTAGTGACGAGTCCAACGACGACCCACTACACCTCCTGCATTTGTTCCTGTTCCTTCCCCAACAGACAGATGACGTTTACAGTCAGACTCCCGCTCCCAACAAAACGATAAGAAACTTACAAACAGAGTAGAGTTATATCAGGGGAAGATCTCAGCGAACGCCACACAGTTATCCATCCTGAATGCAGTTAAGATGTTAAGATGCAGTAAGGAAGCCGCCGTGCAAACAAAGAAAGAGACAAACATCAATCTGTTCCTTTTTTACACAAGACCTGACCTGACATGTCATCTTTGTAGAGTTACATTATTTCCTTCATTTCAGAGGAGTGCGGTTGGAACAACATTACCTATTTAACAAGACACGTGAAGAGCTTCAACACCTGAACCATCAAATCAACAGAAGTGCTGCCCCGGCCCCTCTGGGACCGACTGGAATCCCCTCTGGAAACCACTGGCACAAACCAGCACCATCCTCTGGTGTCAGTCTCAGCAGATGTTTTGACTGGTGGTTGTCACGGTTCACCGGAAGCTTCAGGGCTATCACTGTCTCCTCTGTGGAAGCAGGGATGTAATTGGGGTTAATTTCCACACGCGCCGGAGTTTATGCGTGAGCTTCCACCTCAGCATGCTAATCATGGTGTCACAGTAGCAGAACTCATAGCCTGTGTTCCAAGTACATACTTAACAGTCGTATGACCTATTCTCATTTTGACAACAAATGAATAGAGAGATTTCTGTGAGGTTGTAAACTGAATGCCCGTCCTTCATCCAATCAATACCCACTAGAATGCTCACCACTGATTGCTTTAATCGTGCCATATATAATAAAGATGTATGCCAGTTGCACACATTCGTCAAACACTTTCCTGTAATAGCACGTCATTTTATTCACTATAATTTTGTCGTAATGTAATTAGTTTGTGACACATAATACATCATGTCGTAGAAAGCTTTCTTTCATTATTCAGCTGAGAAAAGAGTCAGTGACATCCATAATGAGCAGATACAACTGCCGCTTTGTACTTTTTAAAACCTCCTTTCCGTGCACAACAGAATTCTGCGGTGCAGATTTGCCATCTGGTCCTCCGATTGTCGGCAAACAATTGGCCCTCGTCTGATCTCACGGTTGCTTCTTTGTCGCTCTGTTCGATGGATCTAGATTGAGATGTTTGGCAAAGCATTAGCGTGCGACTAAGTAATGACTGCCATTAGTTCAGATGTATTCATCTTACAATGAATGACTAATCCATCAAAGTGGTGGCAGCGTTCACACTGCTTAATTGAATTGTTACATACCGAGTATATCATGCATGTTATTAACCACCGAGCTAATCCGCTATGGTGCGATATCCTTTACATTAGTCTTAAACAATGATAAACTCAATTATTCTGCAAGAGGGAATCAGAAACCAGATTTTATACAAATGAGTACACTGAGAATGATAATGTAGTGTAAAGTCTATCCAGCCGAGGTTAATAGGGTATCATCCTGGATGTGTGTTTGTGTTAGCTCATAACAACACAATTAAACAACAAACCGACCCACCCTCAACAGAAAACTGAACTGAAATAATTAAAGAAATCCACGAGATGGAAAAAATGACCTTCCGTTTGAGACTGAGAAGGGACATATACATAGTTAGATGGAAAGTGACACGCCCTCCCTAACCTCACAGGATTTGGGAACTTGTTAGTGCGAGAGAGGATATCTTAAAAAGAAAAGCAGTTTCACCAAGATGCAACCCGTATGTATAAGTTTAAAACTAAGATAAAGATACCCTGTGAATAGAACTCTTTGAATATATGTTGTACTAGACTAGAGATCTGTTTGTTGGACCGAATTTATGGTTGACTGAAAACGATGGTGAAGTGTTGCATGGTTGTTGTGATTTGTTTTGCTTCCTTATTTACAGTTATTTTCCTGCTTTAACATTTTTATTTGTGTGTTTCCTTATGGGCCAGATGAATGGTATACATTTGTACTTTATGTTTATGTTTTATTATTATTATGCATTCTTACTTTTGAAGGTTGTATTTCTGTAAAAGTATAAAAAACAACAACACAATGAAACAAAATAAATATTTCATCTCATGTTCCTCTTTCCAAGTTCACAAATAGACTTACAACAGAAGTTGTGTGTCTGTTCCTCTCTAAATGGAAATGTTTGAGTCAAGGTCCTCAGTGAGAATGTAACAAATTAGATTTACTCATTAAAAATGCAGCACATTGGTCATTTTTCACTCACCAGACGTCTTCAAATTAGAAATGTGTTTCTGCTTAGGAACATAACAATCAATTTCAGAGTTGGAGGATCAGTGTGTGAAGATCATGAAGTGACAAAACAAGACAGTGTCTCTGCAAACAGCCTTCCCTCTGAGTCTGTGGTACATGGCGGCGTTGAAGCCGTCCATGCTGCCCGACTAAAAGCCAGACCCCAACTCAAGTTGTATCCTCAGTTTCTGGATCATTTCTCTCTAATGAGCCTCGAAAAAGTTGTGAACACATGCTTTTTTTTAATAATAGATGCGACGAGCCGCTGACTCGACCATTAGACTAGCATCACAGGCCATGGGTGGAATGGATCTGAGAAACAATAACAATGATGCATTTAAGCAGAGAAGAAAATCCTCAGATGTCCAAAGAATCCATCGATTGCGATATGAAGATGATGGTGATAGGTCCGCCACATAGAGTTACTTGGCTGTACACACTAACAACCTTTGATCCCTTAAGCCCTTAATCCTGAGATGAGCTGTAGCTGCACAGGCACCTTAATGCATGTGTCATTTTCCTTTTGTGTGTCTTCATCTGAAAATAACCACGCTCATGATTGCATCTGTGCTCCTCTCTCAGAAGGATCACCAGCCAACCGGCTCTCAGAGGAATTTATCATCCTTTATCCTGTTCCATGGTGCTGGCACTGCTGGTCCCACTATGCCACTGATCTAACCCTATGATTAAGTGTATTGTTGTGCACTGTGTACAGGAGTTATTTATCCAGCTGACGGCAACAATGAGAATCCCTCATCGGTGAGCAGTTGTTAAATTAAGCCGTGTCGACGATGCACCTCGGGAGCAAAGGACATTTGTTTTGTAATAATTGACTGGCGAGGGAATTTTCTTTTTCCGGTGCTGCACATATTCACGTTCAAGTGGCATAGAAAGGAGGACCCGTGTGCAAAAATAACAAGAATGTGCGCTTCCGCCGCCTTTTATCATTCCATGACCACATGGCACGCAAAAGCATTAGCATCCTGTTTGTGAAGCGGCGCCCTGGACGCCCGGAATTACAATAAAACCTCTAACATTTGTTTTTGTCTTTAACCAGCGTATGCACTTTAAAAAAAAAAAAATTAAACAATGTATTTATTGATTTTCAGTCTGCAGGTCACATCAGGTTGAATATCAACAGGACAATAAACAGCAAACATTTCCCCCCTGTTCCCCCTCCCATAATAATAAAGTAACTAAATAATAGTTCAATTAAAAACAGATAATGAAAATAAAATTAAAATAAAGTAAAAAAAACATAAACATAAAAAAATACTTCCCAAACATAAGTAATGGGTGTTTATTTTTATTTTTTTTCCTACTAGTCAATGTACATAATCAGACAGTTGTCCTACTCCCCCCGAGCCTGTTCTGCGTATGCACATTTTTAAACAGAAATACGCCTTCACATGCAGAATCCAGTCTATGTGTTTAATGCCAACTCATTAGCATCAGTTATGAACGTCAACATTCGGTGCGTTAAAATCAACGAATAGCAGCACATTTTCCCGGGCCTCCGTATGAATTATAAATGCCTTTGTGATGTACTGTTAGTGGACGCATCCATCTGCAACGCAACGCCAGGCCTGGTGGAGCCGGAGCTAAACTGAATGTGCGTTTCACTCCGACGGCGGTAAACACAGAGCACTCATTCGATGATTTCATTTTCTAAAACGCATCGATCCCTCGATCCCCGGGAGGTCATGTGATCAATCCATCAGAAGCCGTTGAGGTTATTCAGCCCAAATTACAATTGATCTTTTTGACTGCAGGACACGAGGGACTAAAGGACATGCTTTTTTTCTGGCTCAAGGAGAGCTGCATGAATGAGTGATATAGGAGGTTCTCTGTCAAGCGAGCACCTCCTCAATTAGAGTTAAGCTTCGACATCAATGAGATCAGAGGAGAGGATTTGACTGCTCTTCTCCCTTCCGTCCATACTTGTGGGATGTTTTTCATGGCAAAGAACTTGTGCATGCAGCCCTGTTCCACAGAAAAGATAAGAGCTATTGTAGTGGAGGCTATTCATTGGTCTTGTGCATCTGCAAGGACATTTCAAGGGCTACTACCCGTGAGAAGATTCACTTATCTGTCTGCATTAAAACCAAAGTATTTATCTCCACCCGAGGCTGTGCACTTAAGATTATGAAACAACCATTTATAAATAGTTTGTTTAATTGAGGCACGTTTCTTTTTTTAAAGCAATACCATTTCCTGATCCCATTAAACCAGCTGAGAACTCCAGTTGAATTACAAAAATAACACTTCTTATTCTCAGCATATACACATACACACACTTTGCATTTTGCACACTATATATATATATATATATATATATATATATATATATATATATATATATATATATATATATATTTAATTTTACATTGCTGTATTTACATATATGTTGTGTATATATACATATATATATTTTATTTTATTTTGTATTTTATATTTCACTTTGCATACTATACTTTATGCACAGTCACTTTCATTCTTTCTTATATTTATATTTTATTGTGTTTAGTTTATTGGTGCTACTGTGTCAACAAATTTCCCCTTGGGGATTAATAAATTATATTTCTATTCTTTTCTACAAAAATAACACTATTCTTATTCTCAGCGCACTGTTAAACCAGTGCTCTGTAAATATACGATTGAGAGTGCGCTAATTGATTCATACAGAGACTTGTGATGCATTTATTATCTTTTGATTACATTTCCATTCTGAATTGGAAAATGATTATACTCTTTCGCCTGCCAGCATCCACAACAGACGGATCTGGCATCGTTCCAGGCAACATAATGCATCCCGTCCTATGGATACTGATCTCTAGTTTGTATTAAACAATTTGTTTTTTGGGTGAGAAAACACATTGGATGGATTGCGGTATAATAATCAGAGAAAAACTCTGAGTTTTGTGGAATGACGTACACGCTCAATTATTTACCGAGCGCGGAGAACGGAAGTCTGAAGCCGGGCGGTGGAGGAAAGAGGAAGACACCATCTTTTCAGTGTTACGGCTCCACTTGGGTCATTTAAGGGCTTTGTCTACAAAGAGAGAGCAAGAGAGGGGATGAAAGAAAAGATGGGGAAAACAGGCATCCAAAGAGAATGTAGGATGGAGACATAATGAGGAGTTACTAATGAACTGTGACTGGAGATACGTGACATTTTAAACCGTCGGTTGTAGAAGAATGATCTCTTTCATCCTGTCAGATTATGACACAAATCCAACGACTTGATAAGATGTTGTGGATGTGTTATGTCTTCATTTCTAATACATCAACTTCCCTTCCAATCTCGCTGTTACAGTCACACCATATTACGAAGGCGGCTCATCCGCTCCGTTGCTCAGAGATGGTAACGGATGCTTCCCTTGATCCTTTTCATACATGTTGAGCAGAAATGAAGTCTTATGGAAATAGCATTTTAATGGACGCTTCTTATATTTAATCGTATTCTAAAATGAGCTGACCTCAGTTGACATGATAGGGAATATTATTCACATTCTCTCCTCTATACGACATATAAACAACAATATTCTGTGGCAGTCTTGGATTTCTATAATAGCTTTTTTTTTTTTTTAAGAAACTGAATTGTGGCATCTCCAAATGTTTATTCCCTTGTGTTATCACAACCTGAACTTTACGGTTGAATGTCCCATAACTTCACCCACCGTCACTATGCTGATAACACCCGGTGCTCCTCCTCATTGCACATCTTCAATTGTTACATGAGAGGATCAGCCTGGTGAGATTCAATATTTTTCTTCGCTGTTTTGGGAAATTATATTAAATTTCAATTCCCGCAATTAATGCAAACCATCTAAACATTTCCCAAAATTGCCAAAGATTCTTCATACATCCATGACTTTATGCACTCACTTTACTATGAACATCACCACTTTTCACCTTTCCGCTAATGAAGAGTTTACAGTTGCTAATTCTCTTCGCATTGAAAATGTGGACGGTCATGTTTTGATCGCCGTGTATTTGTATACGTGCGTGCACGCTCAATTTTTATCCAATTGGTATGCAACTAATGTCAAAATGTACATAATGCAATGCCCAATCTTGTGATATACGAAGGTACGCGCTCTACCGAGTGCCCGTTCTAGTTAATCCATGAAAAAGTTTGATATATTAACTTATTTATCACGTTAGGAGCACAGTATGATTTACATGAGTAGAGTTCATGGAGAGGTCATGAAGTATGGGCACTGAAAAAGAAACACTAACTGGCAACCATCGTACTTTGTGCAAATATTTTGGGATAAAAAGTGGCTAATGCCACACACACACACACACACACGCACACCCACACTTTCCTCTCTGATACCACTCCACCACTGTCGCTCTGCGGCCCACAGGACCATTGTTGTGTGTAATGACCCGCTGTCCTGCTACTCTCGGCTGATCCCTCTGTGGCCTCCCCCGGGGTGTTTTATTTTGCCAGCCCGATCAAGCCTGTGCAGTTATTTGGCTCCGCCAGACGAACCCCAGACAAAGAATCATACGACTTTAATCTGAGATGAATCGTCAAACTGTGTCTCTTCCCATCCGACAGTTTTCCTGTCAAGGATGCGTTTCAGTCGGTATGGATGTTATTCATTTCATAGTTGATGATAATTCATCGACAATTTCCCATGGGATAATTGATGCCAGTGTCGTGGAGATTTTAAACATTATTCCGCCCTCAAACCTGATGTTTATAATTGTGTTCAATTCACAGGGGACATTTGCTCTGCCAAAAATCACCGTATTATTTCATTCCTTACTGACTAATGACTTGAATGACATTCTCTTGTAGGATGTAGCACAGATTTCTTCCAATAAGTCAGATGGGTGGGCATTTCAGAACATAATTGCCATACAGCGGTGCTGCCGACTACACACGACAAACTCAGAACCTGAACTCGTTCACACGTCTCTCTCTCTAGTATGCGGATGACGACGCCACTTGAAACCATGAAACGGTGGATTACCTCTTAAATGATATATTGCTAACATTTGAATTTGCTTATATGCTCACAATCATAGAAAGATAATGTCAGACCAACAGGTTCAAATAGATAAGACACATGAAGACGAAGAATGAGCTGCTTCATCTTACAAGGGAGGATGAGGAGTGACGGTGCTGCAGTGAATGGAGTGAAAAGGTCACATCTCTATAGGTGAGACGGTAGCGGGGTCACTAGAGGGCATTCCAGCCGAGGCTAGTGGTAGTGCTACATGCACTAGAAACTTTATATTCGGGAATGTTTGCAGGTGAAAACGCAAAAAAAAAAATCTTGAATATTTGGAATATTTCAAACTAAAACCACAAGTAAACTTTTACGCTTGTGCCTCAAGTAAATACATATGTTTAGTATGCCTGCTTTTTTAATCAAATGTAAAGATGGAAACCTCTATTTAAGTTAATGGTGGCCATGGTGATATTCATCTTGTGTAATATCTTGATTGATATTGAGAACCGGAAAAATAATAACACATGCTGCGAATAGACCCTTACCTCATTGGAACCCAGGAAGCACGTAGGGGGGAAACTTCATCATCCCGGCCCGACCCGCTGACCCCCAGACAGTGTGCACAGTGAGCTTTTGGCCTTCAGCATGTTTAACAAGGAACATGAGCTGTTTCCTTCGGTCGGGCTCTCTAATTAAGCGCTGACACGCCTGTTAAACTCTCAGTGGTCCCGTCTGCCAGAGACCACAGCCGGTTGCAGAAAAGCTTCTCTTGCTGAGGCCCGGTGGTTTTCAGCTCACCTCACGCTGCAGCGCTGAGGGTTTGTCAAGACGAGTTATTGCAACCATCATATTTTACCAGTGGGCAATGCGGCGTATTGATACAATAACAATATATGGGGAGCGCAGCAGGGGATCTGGTCAATACAGCTGTGATCCGAATGAAAAGGAAAAACAGAAGTCCTGTAGAGAGCACAGAGGGGCTAAGTGTCACAGTTCTGCTGCTGCTCGGGGTTATGCTGTCATAGGGCACACATGGTTGTTTTGGCTAAACGCCCTTTTATATGCACATTACCGCCATTAAGAGGAAACCCAGTAGAGACATTATGCCTGTCAGTCAAAATAAAGCTCACGCAGGTCGCGACCCCCCGCTGTGTGAAAGTGGAGCTGCTGGCCTGAAGCACAGCGAAGCAGGAGAAGACAGGAAGCCGGGGATATAGGGAACAGGAAATGATGTCTCAAGGAAGAGGAAGGGTTGATGTTTCGCTTAAATCATTCGACAGCCAAAAGAAAGTCGCTGATGATACAATATTTGGGGCCAGAGGTCAATGGGAGACGTGAGCATATGGCACCCGTAGGCCCCCCGAGTGTTCCCTGGAGAGTTGTAAAGCCCCTGATTAAAAGCCATTCCTCACCCATCACTCCAACGAGTTTGAGCTGAAAAGCACTCCCTGCAGGGAGGTAACCCCTCTCCTTTTATTAAGAGATATTAGATGTGACTGGGCTGTTCCACCGACTGGAAGCTCATTATCAAAAGAACTGCGTCCCCACAGCCAGCGGTCCTTTACCACGTCTCTCTGTGGAGCCGGCAGGGAGAGAAAAATAGTTAAAATGTTTAAAAATAATCATAATTAAATGGACATTCCCAAAAGAAAAGCTAGTTAGGATGCAAAGAGAGAGCAGAGATCAGAACAGAGGACGTGAGTGTAGCCTTTTAGAGCTGATGCAAATCAGGCGAGGCCAAACAACACGGGGCACTGTGGGAATGACCTGCTCTCCCAAGTGAATATTCTCACAGCAAATCCTCACATACGAGCAGACGGGCACAAAAAATTCCAAAACGGTCCCAACCAAAGCCTTGGGAGGAGGGAGACAATACCGACTCTCAGGCTTGAGGCATGGTGGCCCATGGTCAGCCATTCAGCCTCACTCATTAGAGGTCTTTTCAAATGAGAGAAGCCCTCTGCACATCCAGCATCACGGTTACTCAGAGCCCATTGGAGCCTGAGAGGATGAATGTGAAGGAGTTCATGTTTTTCGGGGGAACAATGGCTACGCTACACCGAGTGGGGTCCGGAGACGCAGGGCTGTTTGTCCTTGAGACTAAAAGACACTAAAGGAGTATAAACATGAGCTAGAAACAGGAACCGCAGCTGCTGCCCAGCTCCTCGCCGTCAGGCCCGAACCCAAGTGTTCCCTCCTGCTGTGTTCTCCCATAGTTTATTGGCTTCCTTGCATTGGGAGGGAATGGGAAGATGGAAAAGGACAATAAAACACAGCCCCCTTCTAAAAAAAAAAGAAAGGCTACACAGCTCGACGACATTTACCATTAAAATAAAAAGCCACTGCAGCTGTCCAGGATGCCATTTAGATGGATTGGGCTGCATATTGCTTTAGAATACACAAGTGAAGGCACAAAGAGACTGAGGGTGACGGGAGGAATCAGGGGAAGGATGGCAAAAGTTAGAAAAGGTAGTGAACTTGATGTGACTGAGAGGCTTTCATTCATAATGAGAGCTAAAAGAACATATGTGTAGGACTAACACTAATAACTATCCAAGATCTTCCCTTGTGTGTACAGAAAACACGGGTTTGGTAAGTGGTGTTAACACCACCAGGGAAGAGCAGCTGAGTAGCTGCACTAAAAGGAGTGGAACAATTGAAGCATGCACTTGAAGGCTCTCAGATGGATGAAAAATAGAAAGAAGGTAAAGGAGAAAAACAAGATAGAGCTCAACTCGGTCCACCGTCGCCTAGAAGCCAATCAATTCAGGTCCATGCTCAATATTATCTCACGATATGATTGTATAGTAAAAACATCCTATTGAAAAACCGTGGGAATATCTGATCATATTATTTCAAAGCGAGGCAGTACTTCCACGTCGGAAGCGACCCGGTTCTCTGTACCTCCGGTTCTCAGGCGTGAGTCACTGAGGTACGGCCTCTCGGGGTCTCGTTCCAGAGTGAGGATACAGCGGAGCGGTGCGGTTCGGCGTCAGCAGTGATGCGAGCGTTGTGGTCCGGACCGTCGGGGTGGAGAGGGAGCTGAACCGGAAAGCAAAGCTCTCAATTCACCGATCCGTCAACTTGCAGACCCTCGCCTACGGTCGCGAGCGCCTGGTGGGGAACGAACGAACGATACAAGTGGGCGAAATCAGCTCCGTCAGATTTAGAGGGATGGGGGCGGGGGGGGGGTGGAGGGGGTGGAGGGTGAGGAGCAGAGCCGATGCTTCGATGGACGACTCAAAATGACTTAAGTATAAATAAATGCATGAATAAATAAATAAATGCTTAAATAAATGTATAAATAAATATATAAATGCTTAAATAAATGTATAAATAAATAAATAAATGCTTAAATAAATGTCTAAATAAATACAGGAATGAATGAATATAAGTTATAAATAAATATATTTCTACATTTCTGTATTTCTTCATTTATGAAGCTGGGCGGTCCGAACCTCTGTCTTTATTTATACTTAAGTCATTTTGAGTCCTCCATAGGTCCGGGTATCTGATTAGGATGGGCACATCCAAAGTCGGACCCGGAACCAGCTGGAGGGACCGTATCTCATCTGGCCTGTGAACGCCTCGGGGATCCCCAGGAAGAGCTGCAAGCATCCCGGGAATACCAGCCCGGCTATCCGGCTGCGCGGTCCCAGATACATGGAAAAGATAATAAAAAAGGGCAATGGATGCATTCTTTCCAACAGACATAACATTGATTTTTAACGCTGTCGTATATTTATACAGAACTCCGATATTTCTGCAGGCAGCTGTTTCAACACCTTTTCAACATGGATTTGTTCGCTGGTATTTTGGCAAAGCGAGGAGGAGTGGGAAGAGAGCCGAGGTGTTTCAGAAAGTGGGCGGGGAAAGATGCCAAGACACGGCAAGGGCGTGAGGAGAGTAAGGCAGATGTCCCGGTTCATCAAATCACATTACTTAAGGGATATCTTAACATTACAATTATAACAATGAATATATTGTTCATATACTGAGTTGTATTATATTGTGGTGCAGGATAAAGTGTGAGGGACATCAAGACACATTATTGCACATTTTCTGGACATTAAGCAGATTTGGACTAATGAGATAGGCTGTAATAGTCGAGGTCCCTCTCCCCAATTCCCCATTTCTATTTATTTACTCTCTTGCGTTTTTTTGGCCTCTGCCGTTATTTGTGACTAAAGAAAGGGAAATCAATGCCGAAAGCACAATGCCATGCATTTCCAGGTGAAATTAGGTGCCACTTTGCAGCGCAATCATCAGTCCCTTCTGAAATCAGGGAGGAAATGGTGGCAGAATGCAGCTTGCTCTTTGTTCAATTCTGCTGAGGATGATTGCTGCCCGCCTGCCCTGTATTGTGTCGTCTGGATAACAGATTGGGGCCTTTGATACAGTGGGATGAATGGTTTGTATCAGATATTCCCGCGATGGGAAACGTGTTTTATGTGGAGACTGCAGCACTTTGTAGAAACACAAGCCTGCTGCAAGTAACTGTTTGGAGGAACTGGAGGCGGACTTGTTAGGAGTCTGTCGGAAGAGTGACATCATATGTAAATAATCCATGCTGTAGCTGAGGGATGTGAACATACAGCGCTTTTATATTTTACATGACATGATTGTGGTAGCTTTCATTCACATTTGTGTTTATTAATCGTTGTATGACAGTTTATTGTGATCCTCCCATATTCAGTAATAATGTTGTTATAACCTACATGTCTTACCAGTGGTTGAAAGTAAGTAAGTATATTTTATTCAAGTACTGTACTTTAGTACAATGAGAGAAAATTCTCCCAAATTTGTACAGATTTGTTTGATCAAAGGTATCTTTTTTCCCCTTATTTTTAACTCTAGTCTGACGGACCCTTAGATTCATCTTGGTGCCTTTTGAGGTCTCCCGACCCTTAGGTTGAGAATCACTTGACTAACCTAGAGTACAATAAGGTGTTAAAACTTGCTCCACCTCGAGCAGCTCCACCAGTAAAGACACTGCATTAGTATCAGCTGTGGAGTATTTATATATTACTGTGTTGGTACGTTTACCTAAATAAAATACTTCATCTATTGTTGTGCCTTACACAAAGTAAACAGCATGTGGGCTTTATAGACATTGTATATACTATAAGAATATTATTGTATGAGTTGATCAAATCACAACACCTTTTACAGAAGGGTTATGACTGATTTTCAATATGGAATATTTATAAAAAAGAACCTTGAAAACGCTGCAATGTAAATGTGCCTGTGTTTTGTACTCGATGCAAGTTACTGCGTCCTGGCAGACTTCAAAAAAGGACTTGTGGCACAGCGGTTCATTGGAAGGTAATCTTATTGTCAATTACAGTCCATACTTCAAAGAAGTTCTACCAAAAATCTGTAGGAAAATCAATACCGTATCAATTCATTCAGCAAGAAAATAAGAAACTGTACAAAGCTCACACTTATTGAGCTAAGCTTAGCTCCCAAAAGGCAGCTTGAATAACAGCCTCTGTGAGCAGTGGAGACATATTTATCTTTAATTCGAGCATCATTATATTACATTTAGCTGACGCTTTTATTTAAAGTGGCTTGCAGTCGTATTCCTCCGTAGAACAGCCCCAGAGTGTCTCGCTCGAGGACAGATCCCGAGGGCGTGAGCGGGTATCGAACCGCTGATGCTCTGATTGAAAGATGGACCTGCTAGCCACCGACCCACAGTTACATCACCACCGATTCCAGACATCCTCCATGGTCAACACACGTTCTGACTTGTGTGTCCGTGTCTTTCAGCAGCAAACTTAAAGCTCTTTGTCGATATCTATTTTTTTTTTATTTTTTTTGGCAACAGATGGAGATTAAGTGTTGGTCAGCCTCACCGAGTATTGAATCGCCTCACATGAGGACGGCCTGGGCGGTGTCTGCAAAGGATTCCTATTAACAGACTTAAATTAAAGCACAAAAGGTCACACACCGACTGAGCGGAGTGAATCCTGCGCTCGGGTTCTTGCTCGGCGTTGTCAGTACAATGTGGGCGAAGACGCGAAGAAACAAATCTCCAGTGTTCCTCCTGCTCATCGGCTCTGAACACTGCATCACCTCACGGAAAGTCGGACCTCTGCCAAACCCATTGAAATGGAAATTTTGCCGAGAAAATAAAAAGCTGCTGACCGACTCGGCTCTTTACAAAATTCAGTTCACTAAAAGTATTTTTTTTCAGCCTCACACTGTGACCCAGAGGAGCCCTGACTCAGACTTCTACAAAGATGTGACGCTGCTCAGCTTGGGTATATGAAACAGACAACACGCGTTTCTATTTTAATGACTATTACATGTTTACGACAATTATATCATTGGAATAATAAAACCACTTCATAGACGATAGATGACAGAACAGTCTTACGCCAACATCGATTTTGTAGCTTTTGACTGCCTTTAAAAATATATACATAGGATATTATAATCCATCTCGTCCATGTTAAATTATTGAGGAACAAGAGTAATAAGTAGCAAGAGGTACAGCAAGTGCTGTATGGACTTTAGTGTGTGTGTTATATATATTGTTCGAGAGCTGGAATATGAACCAACATGGAAAAACAAAACAAACCTCCTTCGGTAATTATGTTGTGAACGCTCCCCAGAGAAGGACCGATAGGCTCCGCCCCCAATCAGGGGCAGTGTGTAATGGCCACCTGTATACATTACCTCGCCCCTCTTGGCCCGTCCTCGCTCTGGGTTCACCTGCTGCTGGTTTTGCCCCACTTGTTTTCCTGCTGCTATTTCATCTGTTTTGCTGCTACTATTTTATTTGTTGAGCTGCTAAGATCTTGTTTGTTTTCCTGCTACGATTTTACCTGTTTTTGATGTTACAATTTTACTTGTTTTTGAATGTTTTTTTTTAATAGTGAAATCTTTTGCATGTGTTTGGATTTTAAAGATTAAAGAACGCGTCTCTGGCCTAATAACGGTAAAACAAATCTTTGTCCTTACAATTAATGTATATATTTTTGTTGTAAACTTGTATTATTTCTTGGGGTGCAAGGCCCCAGGTGGCGTTGTTGGTCCCCCCAAAAAAACTAAGAAATATACACCGCAAGATGCTTTCCATTGGACACAACACGTCCTGATCGACCAAGAGGTCCGTAGGGTCCCTGAACTCATCCCACACACCTGCACCGTCTTCATTGTACAGCCTCAGTCTGCAGATGTAATGTGTGTGTCATTTATCCTAACCACTGATATTACTTCGATACAGATTCCATTCTGCGCATTGGCAAAATGTTCTTTTTTGCAATCACCATCACAGACAACAAAAAAGCCCTTTTATTTCATACATACTGGCAGGAGATTAGGAATGTATTGCTCCAAGCATGGATCCGAGTGGACCAGGTTCCCAATGCTTCCAGATCTTTCAAAGAAACAATAAAAAAATGCTTTTCCAATTTGTGTAAAGTGAACTGCATAACCAGAAAGGATGCATTCAATTACTGATGGTAGAGCTATCGATGACAAACAGGTGAGGCGTGATGGACTTCAGTTCCCGGGCTTCACTGTTCGAAGGAGCCGGTGTTCTATCATTTGATGCTACTTGTAGAGAACTGCTACCTTGTGGTATTGCGCATGTGCCGAGTCAATTTTCCGAGTTTGTTTGACACGCCCATAATGTTTTGCCACCCTGTCGATGCACGTCTGATAACAGGGAGTGACATCATCAAAATCCGATTATTTTGGCCTAGTTAAAAGTACATTCAGCATGTATATTGTACAGGTAGTAATAATATGTAGTAATGACATGTAGATTAATGAGTGATAAGCAGTTGCTATTTCTTTTGTGTCAACAAATTATTGTAAACATGAGTTTGTTCACATTATCATAATAAAGCACTGGTTTATTATTAGGGTATTTATTGTTGAAGATAAACACTTTAACAGTGAAAAGTGAAACTTTGAACTTTGAAAGAAAAGCATATTGTGATAGTACAATAACATCCTATCAGATAGGGTAGCATGAATCGATACACACCTATCGGTTTATGCAGCGGTAGCTAATTCTGACAAGGCAGCAAAAAATGACAGAACACCGGAACAGAAAAAGCCCCCCCGCTGTCTTCTTTTTGTATTCATTCATAATTGCAATCCATATAATATCCTATTTTGCTCAAAAGAAGGTTTATTCCCTTTTTCCCCCATGAAGGGTTATTTGGGAGTTTCTCCTGATCAGATGTGAGGTTTTGGGACAGGGATGTCTATGTGTACAGATTGTAAAGCACTCTGAGACAAATTTGTAATTTGTGAAATTGGGCTATACAAATAAACTGAATTGAATTGAAACGACTCCAGGATGGAGCACTAGTCAATTATAAGACAGAATAGCACAAACACTGCAAATATAACATTATCCATCGTAAAGTACAGGGACACGGAAAAAGACGTTTGCAATACATACATAATACCTGTTGTGATACATACCTTAGTTTTTACACAATAACCAATTTGAACGTATTACGTTATTCCCCACCAGCACTTCCTAATTTGAGGAAGCGGCGTGGAGCTGGATGATGACTCGTTGGTCGGGACCAGCTCCAGTTTGCACTCAGCCCGCTGCGAGCCAGACAAGAGGCTGGTGATGATACAGGCGTCCCCGGGGAGAACAGCTGCTGACTGTACAGCGCCGGATTAGATCACAATTCAGGTTTTAGTAATTATAGAGCGTAATTAAGTACATCAATGAGGACAGTCATCCAAATTCACTTTTCAAAGATGAGAATAGGTTTAGACTGAGATTTCTTTTTGGCACTCGCTCCCTTTTTTCCCCGCATCGTGTCTATTTTCTGATTCTTTCAACGGAAAAAAGAAGATCTGTTGACTTTCAGATCCCGGGGACTAGTACCCTGCTGTTGATGCAGGGATGTAGTGGGACATATATAAATGGAGCGTCGACAGGTGTGTTTGTGAGTGTTTACACAAACGTCTCCCTCTCTCCACACAATTGAGTGAATGATTTATGCATCATATATATATTAAACGCTATTTAATTTCTGACTAACACAGTATAAAGTCATCACACGGTCAATTCCTGCACATTTGAGGCTTATTTGCCAATCGCTCACCTGGAATTCCTCATCAAGAATTATTATTTTGACTATAACTGCTTAGAGAAACAGGAATACTCTACAATTGCATGTGGATAATGGGCCCTTTGCAGTTTGGTCTCAGAGTAGAGAAACACCCAACACTTTTATTGTGTATTGTGACGAGGAAAATGTGACGTAACCCAAAGTACAAACCACCTAAACAAGACGCAGCAAGTATAACAAACTGTGCAATGTTTTTTCTTTTACGTGATATACCATTTTCTAAATAAATCTAATAGCTTTTTTTCTTTTTCTTCTCAAATGAGACGTTCCCGGTGAAAACACCTGGGTCAGGTGTGTGGTCTTTCTGTCTGTCTCCCTCCCGTCATTCAACACCCAAAGTAAGAAACTGAGAAAGAACACAAGAGAGTTGGTGAGTAAACAAACAAAAGCTGTGATAAGCTGCGAGTGGCACCCAGAGAGTTACTCCTAAACTCAAGCAGTCAATGTCCAATCTAATTGGTGTCGTGCAGGCCCGTGCACAGGTAGAGCCCTAGTGGTGCTCAAGCTCCTCCCCTTTTGTCCTGGGTGAGAGAAGTGCCCTTTTTGCTGGAGCCCACTTTTTTTTTATTCATCAGTATTTAAGAATAAAAGTTACTCTCTCTGTCATCAACTCCCCCCAAATGTGTTTTGATATCCGACGGGGCATTTATTTGAGTTATTGTGAGAATTTTTCCCCGACATGCTCCGCGACGCTCACGGATGTAACCCTAACGTTAGGAGATAGGAGATGGCTAACCCTAACCCAGCTGGGGTTAGGGTTAGGAGATAGGAGATGGCTAGCAGGTAGCAGGACCTGATCCCCGTTAACAACAATTTTAGATTGGGGGTTAAAAATGTGAGGAAGACGAATAAAACCGATCCCTGATACCCGAAGCGCTTCCTTCCCGGTCTCCTTTTTGGCCATAGAGCGGAATCAACGGCTAAACTAACAGGTAGGAGGGTTTTTAAAAACCTTTATTGATGACGGAACATTGACACCATGCAGCAGGTCAACACATGTTAAATGAAATGGCCCTTTGAGCTCAACCTATACAATGGAGGGCATTAGGGAGGAGGAGGGGGGGGGGGGGAGTGGAGGCCACAAAGCAGACTGCCTCCTCTGTTGAGTGAGAGTTGGACGGATGTCGAGACACTGCATTAAGCGAGGACCGGGGGCCCATTTGCCCCCAAATAAAGACACAGTGGTCTAATTAGGCCACAAGGCAGAGATGAATGTGAACGGAGGGTTTATGAAATAAAAGAGAAAAACAGACACAAACACGGGGAATCTCTACATCCTACACCCAGTTTGCCACTGGGACTCCTGTCAGTTCGCTGCCTTTCTTTTTTACACGGTCTTAATTAGACCAATGTGTCTCTGTCCGGCTCGGTGGCCGCGGTGCCCTCGGCCCGTGAGCAGTCCTCTCGTTGGCGGCGAGGCCACATCCGTCAAATTGAGATAAATCAGTCGACTGTAGAATAAGCTCAACGCTTACCCACACTAAGATCAGGCTGAGGATTTAATCGTCTTAATGTTCGGCTATAAAATCCTAAATATGGACTGTTATTATTTTTAATAAACATCAATTGCGTTTGGGAACGGAAGCCTTCCTCTTCAACACAAACTTAGTTTATTCCCCTCGCCGTCTCCTCCGATGTCTCACTGAATTACGATGCTTTCAGGTCCCGTAAAACAAACAAATCACACTCCATGTCCTCATGGTTCTCTCTAACTACTTGCCTCACTCGCCTCACTTTCCCCTTTCAATGTCTGACTCACACACACACTAACACACACACATGGACACATGCCCCCCCCGCCCGCCCGCCCGCACACACACACAATCCATCTCTGCCTGTGTGAGTTAATGAAATTGCAAATGCCAGGCAGCAATTCGTCTAGAATCAATCAGTGCAGACGTGCTGAGCTTGATTTGATTACACATACAATTGTGATTTCATGTTTGGTGGGGGCCTTGTGGTTGTTATTGTCACAACAGACGGGGACGAACGCACAAGACAGAAGAGGCTATTCACATGACTTATTCGTCCCGTTCTTTTGCTTGACTATTATGCACTAATGTTTGTGGTAATCAGAATCGAGTATTAGCAATGTTGTGAGTCTAAATGATTCAAGAAGTTTGTCAGCCGTGAGTCGGACTCTTCGGGTGTCGACTTTGGGTGGTGCAAGGGGAGTGGAGCTGCGTTCTGGGCTCAGCTCCGCCTACAACTAATGTGATTGATTTAAAGAAATACACGGTTGTTCTCCCTAAATATCATCACGGTAATGTCCGGAGCCATATACCTTTCAGCAATAGGTCTATGGGACAGCAGTTTGTCCTTTCAAAATCAGACATAAATAAATATGATTTCTGTTTAGTTCTTCATGTTGAAGAGGATTGTTTTTGGGTTGTGTACATCTCCCAAAAGCCTCCGAGTGGACTACTCCATGTTTCCTCAAGTTGTTGTGAGTCAGGATCAGCTGGATTGCAGTAATCATTTTTTTTAAATTTGTAATGTAGGCCCTGTGGTATTAAGGAAGTGATAACACCAGATTAGATTTTACGATGGTGGACAAGAAGGCGTAATATCACTTATTTATAAGTCAAAACACGCTACAGTGTATTACACCATGGCCACTTACCTCAGGCAAAAAAATATCTGTAATTATCAAACATCATTAAATAAATAGGCCTTTAAGGGGGCGGCACAACAAACACTGGCTTGCTTATCTACACATCCAGCCGGCAACATACACACACATCTGAAGTTGCGTTTATGGCCGTCTGATGAGTGTCACTCTCTTATAATAATAATTGTCTGTTTAGCAGCTAAATGCTCCAACGAGGTCAGCGGCTAGTTGATAACGTTGTTTTCCTGGAAGGTCTCTAGAGCTTTCTGGCTGAAAACAATTAAGAAAGGTGAGACGGATCAAATCTGGTGTTGAGCCTGCAAAGCAAAACAACGAGCGGAAAGATGCTGAAACGGGGGATCACGTTCTGTCCATCGATACAAGAATCCACCTTCAATTCGTCAAAGGATCCATTAGCCTTTTGGCCAGTTAGCATTAGCTTAGCTGCTAACAAACAGCGTACTGTATTAAATAGGCCCAGGTGTTGTTGTGGATACCTGAAGGTGGACTGTTGACCTAAACGGCCAGATGTTTGAGTGCTAGACTTTTTAAGGACACCTAGCACCTCACTTTAGCAGCAAGAAGCACAACATATTGACATTTATCATTTCCCCTGTTTCCTCCTATCCTCTCTGAACAATAATAAGAGGGGCAACATGACATAAATGTTCCCAAAGAGAAGAATAGAGGTTAGGATAACCTTGTTTTCCCGTTGCTACGCTATCCTACCCTCGTTTTTTACTGCCTTTAGCCAGTATCTGACAATTAACCCCACAAGAATGTCTTCTTAACCTTGTTGGCCATTACCCCTGATTTATTGTGGCAGTTATAGCAGAATAATCAGCAACCATTTGCCAAATAGGATGCGAAACAAATGAGTGAGTGTAGGATAAGATGTTCTGAGGCAAACATGTTGATCTACAGCGCTGACCACCTTTCTCTCATCTCCTTTTGACGCTTTTAGTACGGATCAAAGGAGCTGAATGTTACACAGACGCCATACGTGTAAAAGGACCACATGCATTAGTGATGTAAGGGATGCGTTATCCTGCATAAGTCTCTCAATAGACTCTGTCTGACTCACACTTATCTATTCTCAGTGGTAGCGCACAATTACTCGTTGACAAATGCTACATAAGGCATCCCTCGCCTGTCTTATCAAAGCCTCTGCAGCTGCACAGATAAAGGGGCGGGAATAATAAAATAAGTGTCTTTTCACACATGCACGATTGTCCAGATGAACTACTTGCAGAATTGTTGACCCATGCCGAGCAGAGCATCAAGTCAAGACACGTGACATCAGGACAGCAGAAAGTCTCTACAGCTTCCGCCGGAAACTGAAAACGCACCTTTTTACGACTATATCTGGATTAAAACACAGATTTGCACTTCAGTGGCTCTTAAATATCTCTGTGGTACTTTTGTAGTTTGACTATGTTGAGGAAATGTTACTTTCTGTATTCTTGTTGTTCTTAGTTTGTACTCTAGGTTGAAATGCACTTATTGTAAGTCGCTTTGGATAAAAGCGTCTGCTAAATGACATGTAATGTAATGTAATGTAACACATGCTGGTAGGAAAAAGGAAGGCCCAAAGTGTGTTTTATTTAATCATGGAGGCTTCCTCTACATTTGTACAGCAACATTATTGATTGATCCCATTAAAAGAAGATGTGGGTATCCATTACAAATGTTCAATAAAGTAGAGAAAATCAATATGGTACGATACACAATTTACTGGCAGAATTAATAACTTCTTTTAAATCACTTCTTAAAACCCACTTTTATAGAACTGTTTTTAAGTGATGTCGTCCTTTTATGTTTTTATTCTAATTGCCTATTTGTTTGGTTTTAGTTGTATTCAATGCTTTTATGGTATGGTCTTTTTTGTTTGCCGCCATTTAAGTTGTGTTTATGCTTTGTTTATCTGTAGAGTACTTTGTAAACCTTGTTTTTAAATAAATAAAGTTATTATTATTATTATAATTTAAACATAATGATGTCACGCAGCATTTATTGTTGCAATTCGCTTACTGTCCGTTTGTCCGTCTACTTCCCAGAGCTGAACATTTGAGACTTGACGAGCCTCAGAATGCTATCAGGTGACTGACATAGATTTAAGATACTCGCCCTCTTAATTGGCTTAGTAGGCCGTTATCATCTATTAATAGACTGGATCACCACAGGGAGGTTCAAAATAGTTGGGCAGCGTCGTCACTTTAACTAGAGCAAAGCAGGAAGTCGGGGGGTAAAAAGTACGAGCAGCAACAAAGTCTGAGAGGAGAAGTGTTAAAATGGGCCAGACCCCAACATGACTTTCTCACCAGGAGGCCATTGTTCGAGTCCTTTTGTGGATCAAAAAGTCAACACAATGAATTGCTGTGTCAGCGCAATTAATAGCCAAGGCGTTAATTTGCTTGACTGACCTCAACAGGCACATATTTTGGAGAAGCGACTATATGGGTGAGACCTTAAAATCCCTTCGTACAAAGCCCTTGCTCAACAAACATGGGACATCTCCTACTATCTATAAAAAAGTGTTATTTAACCTGGTATGAATTTTACTTGCATTAAGATGAGGCTTTCGATTAACACATCAATTATGAATCATTCATTGTATCTACCTTCGAGAAAGTTACCGACCCTTGTTGAACAAAAAACTCTTTACCCTCTTAAAAACATCCTCGCTGACTACATTTATATAAATAATTAGAGAAAGTCAAACTTAGAGGCACTTCACATACAGGGAGTTACCATTTTTTGTTGTGTTTCCCATCAGGGCTTTACTAAAGAGTAAGACAGGGTTCTTACACATGTTGACCAGGACTTTTCCATGACTTTTCCATGACTTTAAAACAAATTTTTATGACCAGAAACTGAAATCTCGGTATAAACATGAACAATTTAGAACATGTTGCGTATCGAGAGCGTACGCCGGCTTATATTTTGAACGTCTTTCTTTAAAAAACGTATTAATTATTTTAAACTCAATGTAAATGAACATGTGATACAACACATTTCCATGCCTTTTCCCAAACCTTTATGTTTTACGCTTTTTCCATGACTTTTCCAGGCCTAGAAATGCCATTTTTAAAATTCCATGACTTTTCCAGGTTTTCCATGACCGTACGAACCCTGTAAAGAGTTTAAGGCTGGTTTGAGTTTAGACCAGGTTCTGTTATTATATTATATTATTTATAATTTACATCATTAAGCATGTATTTAAAGCTGTATATATTTAAAGCTCTGACCATTTCCCAATGTGTGGGTGGGTTGGCCCATTGACTAAGTCTGGAGTATTACGATGGCTAAAGTAACGGGTGCCGTATGTGCAATAATAACTGAAAGGTTCTTTATGTATGTGCTACTTCTCCATCTTGGTTATTCACAGAGCCATTCTGCATTTCTGTAAAATATCAAAGATTACAACGGATTGCTTTAATATCTGTATATTGCACCAGAAATGATAACAAACTTTATATAATTCATGGTCTTTGCCCAAATGTGCTAAACTGATCAATCTGTGATAATGCGAGCACAATCTTAGAAATAAAGTACCAACTAAAAATGATGCCATGGGGTCTACTTTGAAAAAAATAAAAATAAATACAAAACAAAAAATATTTGAACCTACCATTATCTCTGAGAACACTTCATTAAGTATAAAGAGTATGAGACAAGCCACATTAGGTCACGCACAGCGGGAAGCTGTTGCTGCACATTATCTGATGAAAGTTTTAAGGATGTTGCGAACGCCACAACAGCTCCATAATCAGCGATCTAGAGGCAGGTGTTTTGTTTATGACAGATGGGGGAAAACACCTGCGTAGGAAATTATTTTAAGACCTTGGCACAAACAGTCTTTGAAATAGAAGAGGAAAAAAACACGTCGATGGACCACCGAGTTTGCAGAACTTTAAAACCACCCCCTCCTTCCTCCCCATGAGAGACTTCTTGTTTTTTTAAGGATGTGAAAGCCGCTGTAGCCCAACTTGCTTGTTGAGAAGGTCTGTTACCCATGAGAGAGGTTGTGATAGGAAAATCAATGAACTAAATAAAACAAGTTCCTTAATCGTTTCCTTCCGTGCTTTGTCTGCATGTTTTTTGCGATTATGCCGCTACCTTTGCTTTCCTGATGCTGGAGAAGCTCACAGGCGGATTCTCTCCGACAGGCCGCTGAGTGTGAGGCGGCCAGGGAGCAACCAGCTGACAGACACTTAACCCTGGATGGCTTACCGTGGCGGGGCCTACGGGGTACGGTTGTACGTTGGTTTGGATGAAAGTGTCAAATGAAATGTAACGGAAACAGAAACACGACAACGAACGAACAACAACTAATTGGGGAAAAGGAGCCGGTGTGCTGTGAGGACGCTGGGGTGAGGACGCTCGGCTCGGGGGAGGACGTACGAAGTGATTGCAGGGTTAATGGGAGCAGCAGGAGCCAGAATAACAGGAATGTCTGAAGGGGTGCGGCGGACAGGTGAGGGAGGACACTGAAGGGGTCAAGGTGGACAGGTGTCTGAAGAGAAGCAGTATGCACAGGGAGGCACACAATAAATTGTTGCGTATATAATGCTATTGTTGTATTTTGTCATTACCTTCGCATTGAAAATGTGAAAAGTTATGTTTTGATCGGCGTGTATTTATTTATTTATTTGTATGCGTGTTACTCGCATAACTCAACAAGTATTAAACCAAATCGCATGGAATGTGCCGGGATGATTGGTTATTATCCGGGGACCATTTGATTAGATTATGGGATCAATCGGGTCAAAGGTCAAGGTCAAGGTCATGAAAAGGTCAACATCTTATTGAATCACATGAAATTTGGTGGGATGATTGGTTATTACCCGGGGACCATTTGATTCAATTTTGGGATCGATCGGATCAAAGGTCAAAATCTTATTGTTACCATAGCCAATTGGCATGCAACTGATGCCAAAATGTTCATAATTCAATGCCCAATCTTGTGATATGTGAAGGTATGCGCTCTACTAGTGCCCGTTGTCGCCGGGCGAAACGAGCGAACAGAGCGAACCGACGCAGCTTCTCGACGCGCGAGTTGAAATTTCTGAACTCGAGCGGCAGAAACGCGTGAGTCATAGTTGCGTCAGCCAATCAGCGTTGAGCAGCTCCGCTCGTCATCGTTCTGCCGGCCCGTTTAGAAAGTGGAGAAAAAGATTATTGTCGAGCTTCGTGGGCAAAACAAACCTTATGACACGACTCTTTATTTACCGAAACCGTAGCGATAAAGATGAAGCGTGGAAGGAGGTTGAAGAAGCCGTGGGACTACCTGATACGTTTACAATGTGTGCATTTGCTTTTATTCTCGCCGTGTGTTGTACTTCACTATGAACCAAGCGCCGACATACGTGTTTCATGGCAGCGGAGATCTGAGGAGGAAAAGTCTAGAGACACGAATCATAGAGAGAAGAGAGAGAGAGAGAGAGACACACGAATCATAGAGAGAAGAGAGGGAGAGAGAGAGACACGAATCATAGAGAGAAGAGAGAGAGAGCAGCGAGTAGCGCAGTGAAAAAGTAAAAAGTGGAAGCTCTCTGCGGTCCTGTCGTTCCTCGACCCGTACAGTACTCCGCGGGAGACTAGCGGGAACATGGGGCGGAGGGGCGGAGGGCCGTGGAAGTCAGGACCACAGAGTCCAGAGAGAAGGAGAGACCTTTCATGTCTGCGTAAAGGGCCTTAGCCTTGACCCGTGACCCTTGAGGACCTGTAACCTGACCTCATCCTTCGCTGACATCCTTAGGTCGACATCTGAACCGGTTTCAAATGTCTGAAGACGTCACTCGGACCTCCTCTAATGTACAGTCCAACACTACAATGGGAAATCAACAAATACATGAATAAATATGGAGAAAAAGTGCTGCCAACTAAACTGGAGACCTTCGCTGGCTTCTAACAGTATGGCTACCGACCTTTGACCTTCTTTTTAAGACGCTCAGCTCTATCGCTTCAAAGTGTGAAGGCACAGGGAGAAAAAGTGACGTCTCAGGCATCGGGTGTCTGAGCAGGACTTTACATCTTTGAAGATGTCAGTTTGATGTTTCGGCCAGTGTAGTGGGATCACAGTGGTGGTGAATAACACATTAATTACATAATGGGATAAACGGTATTGGTAGAGTGATGATTCTCTTCCCGTGAACACTTCTAGTCTTTGTGTCCAATTTTAGCTTGTCTTTAATTACATTGAGCTGATTATTGACGGATCAGTCGCCCTGTTTAACTCAAAGAACAAGCTGTTTCTAAATAACCTCGACGACTCATTCCCCCACATGACCGATTCTCTTCTTTTTATTTATTCTTGGGTAAAACGGTACCTGTAGACTTTATTTATTTACTAATGTGATTAATAACTAGTGTTTTGATGTTATCATAATTGCATTGGCAGGCTAACCCACATATTTAGAGCGCAGTAGTGTCAGTAGGAATTGTGGTAGATGATAAACAAACAACAGACTCGCGAGTGAAATCTTTATTGACACGCTTGTTATTTTGTCCACCTGCCAGATAAAATACGATGCAACTAATACACAAATCCATCCCCCGTTGACACCTCTTCAATATATATTCTCAAACTAAACTCAATTAATGATTTGGTTGCTGTTAATGTCGTTGTGTGCAAACTCTGTACTCGCAAGCGGAGAGAAGAAGCAATCCAATTTAGGAGAAGACACCAGAAAACTATCAAATCCAATTTTCCACTCTGTCTAGCAACTCTTTGGTCAACGCCGCACTCAAAATTAGATTAAACAGAAATCACTTTAGTTAGAATCCGTGTTCAGTCGGAGCGCTTTGGTGGGAATTTTCAGACAAATTATTGTAAATGGAGCAAATTTAGGGAAACAATAGCTGAAATATGGACCGGACCAACAGACTGCATGAAAAATGTAGAACATATTGTGTATTGAGAGGGTACGTCGGCTTATATTTTGAGCATCTTTCTTTAAAAAATATACTAATTATTTCAAACTCGGTGTAAATGAACATGTGATTATTAACACATTTCCATGACTTTTCCAAAACTTTTATGATTTAAGTTTTTTTCATGACTATTCCAGGCCTGGGAATGACTATTTTAAAATTCCATGACTTTTCCAGGTTTTCCATGAGCGTACGAACCCCGAGAATCAGACCTTCGGGTGCGTCGGGGGGGGGGGGGGGGGGGGGGATTTCGTCCTCTTTGCGATCGTCAGCGTTTGGCTCGTGAGGTAGACCTGGAGCAGCCGATGAGGATACTGGGGACGACGAAGGTCACGTAAACCATTTGTGTCCCTGTTCTAACTGAAGGATATCAGCGGTCAACAGTTGTGCGTTTGTGGTTTATCAGCCGTGCTGTGACACTAAAGTCAGTACAGTCGATGGAGGTGGAGGTTTGGGGGCGGGACACATCGTCTCTTTAATCTTATCAGTGCATCTCAAATGAAGGACGCTGAAGAGGAGGATTGAAGGACGCCGATGCTTTTGCTTTTAATAGTTTCAGCTGGTTAAAGAAAAATAACACTTTAAAGGACTCATCGTATGTCCATTTTTCAACAAGTTGTTATGGTTCCTTGGGGTCAGACTCCCTACTTTTTTTCCCAACGTTTTTGTGTTGGGAGACATGCCAGATACCCAAATTAATGTATAGAAGCACTAAAAAAGTGAAATTTACATACATAATTTTCCCCTTTAAATTTTTTTAAAATACATGGAAAAAAAGGAGAGAAACGGCCATACATAAATCATAATTGAAGGTTTATTAACAGTTTGGATTACAAAGTTGTTCTGCATTAAATTCCATCACGGTACAAACCAGGAACTGAAGTAAAAGGCCACGCAGCGGAGCGACGGGGGAGGAAATTAAAAAAAGGGGCTTCTCAAGCAGACGTGTGAGGTGCCGGAGAGCAAAAGACAGCTGGGGGCGGAAAATAAAAGGCAAAACAACGGCAGAGAATAGGAGATGAGGGAGGAGAGAACGGAGCTCATCAGAACAACACGGCCCTTCATAGAAGGAGAGAAAACAGACCTTCGGCAGCTTCGCACGCCGCTGCAAAGAATAGCCGTCAGAAAAGTTTTAAAACGGGATGCAAAACTACAAATGGATTATTTCCGAGCTGCGGGCCTCGGGTCAGCAGGAGGACCTCAAATAAACTGAATCCGCCCACGCCCAAATCAAGATCAGCTTCTACATGGAGGATGAGGACCGGGAGGCGGAGCAGATTCAGGCCGAACGAAACTCCGGGCGATCGGAGAACGCGGCTCGCTGATTGGCCGGTTGGTGTGGGCGCGGCTCTCTTTAGGTAGCGGGAGGCTGGAAGGCTTTGGAGGTGGCGAGCATGGCTCTCACTTTGGCCATCAGCTCCTGAAAACAGAGAAGAGCAGAAGGAGAGCGATGAGTTTGACGTACATCTCCGCACATCGGTTTGAGGCGCTCCCTGTGCGAGCTGCTGCTCATGCTGTGGCCACAGAGTCAACCGCCCACGGTTTAGTTTTATCATCACTTAAGTGGAAAGGTTAATATGCAGCGGGGGAATAAAAGTAATGCTTCCCTCCCTCGAGCCATCACACATTCTAGAATACAGCTTAAACATGTTTTAAGTGCGGGGGCGGCGCCCTGAATGCGCCGCACGGCGGGGATCGAACGACGTCTCCGCACCGGGAATGAAATGTTGCGATGGGTCCAGCTGAACGACAGCAGGCTTTTCTAAGTATTTTAGTAGTAGTATTTTGTATTTAGTATTGTGTTTTTATTTTAATCTTTTATTTTTTATTAATGCTCTAATGTACACCCACTGCTGTGATCCTGACATTTCCCCCAGTGTGGGACTAATACATGAATATCTTATCTTATCTCTTTATGTTACGTCTGGTGAAGAAAACCATCTCCTCCCGACTGGCTGGGTTTGGTTGACGCTGATGTTTTATATAAATAACGTTGCAAATACAATTTATATACGCAATTAAAAAAAAGCAGAAGCAATCTCCAACCGGCCAGCGGTAACCTTCCTTGTGGTTTTGTCGTGAGATGAGGAGGTGCCGTGTAGATCTGATGGGGCATTCCCAAACACGTGGTCCTGGACCCACAGGTGGGTCGCCAGAGATTTTATTAGGGGTCGCCAAACAGAACAGAACACATCTTTGAGCCCGAATGTTCATATTGTTGAGATCCTTGTAGACAACGGACAACGCTGAATCTGATATGAAAGGCTTGCGTACATTTAAATATATATATTTTGTTAAATTGATGAAAGGAAATGGGAAGAATAAGAGGAACCTGTTAACGCCGCCTGAACAAATATATTCGAATGAATTCATCTCAACTTCACGGATCCGCCGTTTCTTGCCCATAAAGTTTGAGCGCAGCGACTCGTGTTAAAGACGCTACAAAAGAAAAGAAAAACGATATTCGATACGGTTCATGTGTTTATCGGGAAGAATATTCCAATGCCGGTTTTGGCCACTTATGACGCCCGTAGATCGTAGCGAGTGAAGAAGCCAAAAAAAGAAGTTGTCTGACCGAAGGCGAACGCACGGTCGTCCCAGAGATCTCCGGATAAATGAACAGCTGTAATGACGGAGGGGACGAGCCGTCAACTCTCTCTCTTTCTCGAACAAAACGAACAAAACAAACGCCCCGAATTATCGGCGCCCGTGCGGGAAGTCGCTCTGCGGTTGATTCTGGTCTCATGAAAGAGCAGCGGGGATCGTTTCACATTAATAGATGATCACAGGTTTCAGCGGAGGGGGGTTACACTGAATAAACATAAAGCCCATCGCTAAGAAGAATTCATATAAAGAATAATGCATGGGATGTTGACCTAAATATTCCTTATATCATCCAACAGTTTATGAAACATAAACACAAGTTTATGCTTGAAAACCATTTAATAGTGCGAAATATATCGCTGAGAAACAACCAACACACTTGTGTTGTTTTAAAATGCAAAATAGTGTAAAAAAAAAAAAAATGAAGAAAAAACATCTCGCACTGAAGACGATTCACAGATGTTTTATAATTGCAAAAAAACAACAACTGCGAGCCCAAAGTCGAACGGAACACCGTCATCTCTCTCACGGTGTCAAGGTCAGCGTGAAGCAAAGCGTCCGTCAGGTGAGGGAAGAGGGAGGCAGAAAGACCGCGAGGAGGAGGCCGGAGGGCGGCCAGGCGCCCTCGGGGAAGAGGAGGCCATTAGGCAGATGAGGAAGAGCTGAATTATTCAACACGTGTTTGTAAAACATCACGGACGGGCTGAAGCCGTCAGTGCTCGTGAGCGTGCGCATGTTGCAGCAGCGTGTTGTCACGAGATGAAGGAGAGCGCGGACGTCTCCGCCCATCATTCTCCTCGCCCGCTGCTGAAACATCGATCCGCGCCTCCATCGCCTCCGGAGTTGTTGATGCAACAGTTTTCTTTATGGCACATCATCCGCACATCCAAAATAAACTCCAGCGTCTCCAGAACTCTGCCGTCCCCCCGGATCACATCGCCCCTGTTCTTCAGAACCGCCGGATCCGCCGCAAAATCCTTCTCCTCGCCCACCAAGCCCTCCGCAATCAGGCCCCGCCCCCCTCACCCACCTGCTCCGCCGACACACTCCACCACCCTTCTCCATTTCTACCCCTCCCTCCGGACCTCTCTCCCCAAAGTCATCCGACGCGGCGCCGACCTTTCCTTCTTCAAATGACGAATCAAAACCCGCCTGTTCACAGCTGCTGAGACGTGTGATCGTGTGCTCTACGCTCTTATTCACTTTGATTGTAGTTGTAGTTATTACCGTCGCATTGAAAATGCGGAAGGTAATAACTAGGTATATTATATTACTAGGTAATGATAATAATAACTAGGTAATAATAATAATAACTAGGTAATAATAATAATAACTAGGTAATAATAATAATAACTAGGTAATGGTTTGATCGCCGTGTATTTGAGTGTGTGTATGTGTGCGTGCGTGTTATTCGCATAAGTCAAAAAGTATTAAACCGAATCGTTTGTAATTTGGTGGGATGATTGGTTATTTATCCGGGGACCATGTGATTAGATTTGGGGATCGATCGAGTCAAAGGTCAAGAAAAGGTCAACATCTTCTTTTTACTATAGCGCGGTCAATTTGTATCCAATTGGCATGCAACTAATGCCAAAATGTTCATAATTCAATGCTCAATCTTGTGATATGTGAAGGTATGCGCTTTACCGAGTGCCCCTTCTAGTTGTAATTGTAGTTATTTCTATTGCATAACTTATAGGATGTTTTAATGATGCGATGTGAGGAGTCTTTGAGTTCTTCGAGAAGCAAAGGAAAGAGACGAGGTTCAATGTGTCGTTTTATGCATGGAGACCCGTGAGTGGCGTGCGGGTTTGTTTCCGTGGTGAACGCCGGAGAGTCGCTCTGACATTCTCCCACACACACACACTGGCTCACGGCCAGAGGAGAGAACACACTCCAAATGTTGTGTATTTACACCACAGATTCCCCCCCATTCACTCTATTGACCTGCGTGAACTCCAGTCCCAGTGCTGCTGGCATCTGGCCTTGACTGCAACACACACACACACACACACACACACACACACACACACACACACACACACACACACACAAATTGGTAACATCTCTGGGTTCTGAATCAAAGGTGGCGATCTAACCCGAGAGCATCATTATGTCGGATAGAGTTCAGGTTGTGAGGCGGCTGCCGACATCCCTTTGATCTTGGAGTTGATTCACGGCTTTGGACCAATCAGAGTGATGCATGTTGAAATGTGTCTGGAGGAATGTTTCTCCACCTTTCAACAGCAGCCCAAATCAAGCAAATGAGCCGAGTGTCACGGTATTGCACTTAAGTGCTGCTGGAGAGATGCGAGCGGACAAAAAAAAAAAAAAAAACTTAAATTGAAGAGAGCCGTCGTGTCTATTTCTCCTAATGAGAACTGATTGGAGTCAAAATCGTCTTGACAACACTTTGGAGCCTTTTTTTTTTTTTTTTTTTTTTCATTGAACAAAAAAGTGACACGGACGTCGTAGGAGCAAAGAAAAATAACTCAAATCCGTATTTGATTAAATGAATCTGGTGCACCCTCTGCTCATCCACTTCATGCATATCGTGTCACCACTTTGTACGTTCTTAAAGCTGCATAACGTTTAATTATAATTATTATAATTATTTCGGCCCCCGCTGTGTTCAGCAGCTCGTTGCTGACTGTGTGAGGAGAAGAAGACTCACTTGAAGCTGCATGTTAAAGTCATCAGAAGTGCGAGCGACCTCCTCCAGTTTTGATATTATTTTGCGATATAAAAATAGATGACGGCCGCTTGACAGTCAAATTATTAACAGACTGAGCAGTCTACAGGAGGCGAAACAAATAACTCTCGCTCACAACAGTCAAATTCATAGATGTTGGGAGGTGCAGTGTATTTAACTTCACCTCCAACACCTCAGCAGAAGTGGTAACTCGCTCTTTTTTTTTGGTCTGAATTTACAAGCGCTGGAATATGGAGCATTAGTTCGGGTCATGTCAGACCAACTGCTCCACTTGTGTGTCAGAATGTTGAAATGGTGGCGTGTGTGTGCGACGATGCCAATGTCACGCCGTTAGAGGTAGACACAATATCGGAAACACCTTTCAACCCCGGAAACTACTGCTTGAGAAACCTCCGGCTGATGAGACGGGGAAACTCTGACCTCACTGGCTTGGTGGGAAATGACTTCAGGCCCCAGAAGAGCTAATGGACGAGATGCAGGGGGAGAAATGTGTACCGCGGGACCAACAAATACAAAGATTAAACAAACTAGGCTTAAAAAAATAAAAAAAATACACATTTTTGAAATGGGACAAATAAAGGAATCTTAATATCATATCTGTGTACTATATATTTTTTAAAGCCTAGATTGTTTCATCTTTGTATTTATTTTAATTTGTCCCTCAGTACACATTTCTCCATATGTTCTTTACATATTCAGGAGATATAGCAGGATATGTAGATGGTATGAAAAGTGAATTTGAGTAACATTTCCCCTCAAGAAGATCTGAGAGAAAAACAAGGGAACACTTTCTGCTTTTCCTCTCCGCATGATGGAGAGACGGAGCAGAACCACACGGCTGGTGGGTAGGAGGGGAAGTTCAGGAGAGGACACACTGGGAGGAGAACAAAGAACAAAGAACAGCACCTGAGTTATTTTGGACTGAACGGAGGATACAATGGCTGCGGTCACCGTCTTATCCTTCTCCAGAGAACCACCCCTGTAGAGAGAGAGAGAGAGAGAGAGACGGATTGATGGATGGATAGAGAGGGGGAGAGAGACAAGAGACATAGTTGGATAGATAGAGGGGGAGAGAGAGAGAGAAGGGGGAGAGAGAGGGAAGATAGAGAGATGGATTGATGGATAGATAGAGATGGAGAGAGAGAGAGATGGATAGATAGAGAGGGGGAGAGAGAGAGGGGGAGAGAGATAATAGAGAAATGGATAGATAGAGAGGGGGAGAGAGAGACAAGAGACAGATGGATAGATAGAGGGGGAGAGAGAGGGAGGATAGAGAGATGGATTGATGGATAGATAGAGATGGAGAGAGAGATGGATAGATAGAGGGGGAGAGAGAGAGAAGAGAGAAATGGATAGAGAAAGGGGGAGAGAGAGACAGATGGATAGATAGAGAGAGGGGGAGAGAGAGAATAGAGAAATGGATAGAGAGACAAGAGACAGAGATGGATAGATAGAGGGGGAGGGAGAGAGAGAGAGAGAGGAGACAAAGATCAATCGTGTTACCAGCAGAGGTTATACAAAATTCATAATATCTTCTGACATTTTCAAAGTTGGACAGACATGAAGAGCTGCAGAAGGGAGAGGAGAGGGAGAACAACAGAGAGGAGTGACGTGGGATCTGTAAAAATAAACTTTAGACATCCACCAGAGCCAACACTACCGCCACAATGTGGAGCGAACACACGTTCACAATGAAGAGGACGATGAGGACCGAGCCACCAGCGCAGGCCTCAGAGCCCACGCCTCGGGTCCAGAAGCTTTGAGTCTTTCTCCATCTCCTCCACGCCGTCTACGCATGAGACGCAACCAGTGAAACAGCCGCTGTAGTCTCGTTAGGGGACGCGGTGATGCTGCGTTTTAATATTTCATGGTAATGAGAGTTAGAAAGTTCCTATAGTAACCAGATCCGTTACGATACTGGAGATATTTACATGGCTGGGAATGACTTCAGACACCAACGTACATCTTAATGAACACTCGAGGGGTACCTCTTTAGAAAGGCAATAATAATTGTTTCTTTTAGAGATATTAAATAGCTTTGATGTGGAGGAGGGGTTAGTCACTCGAGTGGAAAGTATAAATTCCTAATATGTAAAATTAGAGCAAGAAAAAAAGGTCACAAAAATAGTTCCCACTGCCATTAATAATATCCAGAACCCCGAGAGACAGTGGAGTACCGAGGAGGAAAGCCATATGAATAGTGCAGGGCCCTTCACATGCTTCGGTTATTGAATTAGTAAACCTCCCTTCAGGAAGACGATAACCACAGCAATGGGCCATACGCTGTCATCTTTTCTTCTTTTTTTTCGATGACCTACGTTTTTTTTTTTTTTATGATTTCCCAACTTTAAACCACAATAACAGTTTTTCTCCATTTTGCATATCAATCCTATTTCTAACTGTGGGCTTAAATATCAAAGCTACACCGCAAACAGACTATGTATGTATGTATGTATGTATGTATGTATGTATATATATATATATATATATATATATATACACACACACACACACACACAAATATACATATATGCACATATATATGTATACACATACATGCATACACATATATCTACATATATCTACACACATCTATATACACACATATATACACACACTCATATACGTATATATATATATATATATATATATATATACACACACACACACACACACGCATATACACATATGTGTATATATACACATTATATATATATATATTTACAATAGAAACTTTATGAGTGAGATACGCTGTCATCTTAAATAAATTACTTTACTAATGCAGGTTTTTTCTTTTTTTAATAATCACTCTAATAATTGTGCTCTATTAGAAAAGACAAAAAAAATCTTTAAAAAAAAATAACATTTCAAAAAGGTCTTCTGGCCTGAACTAAGTGCATCATGTGGGGATGTTGTCTAAATTTTTAAAAGCATGAAATTAAGGTTCATGAAAAACCGTAGAGCGACCTCTCCTTGCACCAAAACAATCCTTTATGTTTGTAAAAGCAAAAGATATTTCCAGCATCATGATTCATACATGTTTTGAGGGAAAAGGAGTATGGATGTGTTCCACACATCAAATATGTGCACTGCTCAGAAGTAGCTCCAAATCTAACAGCTTTTATTTGGAAACTTTTTGGGGCCGACGTCTTTCATAACATCCAACAGCTTCCGTTGCAGCTCCTTTAACATTCATATTCCCCTGAAATGAGTTAACCTTGGAGATTTGTCCACCATCATATTGCTTTTGATTTCAGCATCTCTGTGTTTGTGGCCGGTCAGTTTGATGAAGTGATTTACACACGCTGAAGCGTGATCACGCTTTTAATACGGCGATAAAGATTTGGATTTCGAATGATTTACTTCAAAATGACCCGACAGATGACCTCGATAAAGAGGTCAACAATTTTATTTTATAGCGCTTTCAACATAGGCTGTTCCTTTGCATACAAGATCCAATCTGTTGAGCGTTTTACGGCTTGTCTAAAAATACATAAATCTCCAATATTGGGGATTTATTGAACCTGTCTCGATGTGATGGTCATTTGTTCAGAATTTTTTGTCTTTTCGGTGCGGCAACAGATATTTTGAAAAAAGCTAAATAATGTCCCTTTCTTTGATGTTCACTTCGTACACTCGTATCCTCAACAACACCTTTCACCTAATCTTTACAAACACTTGACCGATTATTATTCCCAAGGATTTGACGCCTACACACGACTGAGATTATGTACATGAACTTCTTCAAAGTATTCACGCAAATATTTCTTGTCACGACACAGCTCCCTCATGTCCTTCCTTTGTTATGGGTTCATGGAAAGAAAACATTATTTTGAACCCTGCAAGTACATTCTTCTCTGAAATAGCTTGAAGAGATGTTCTGATAAGCTGGAGAGGCAGCACTTAAGAGTCGCGCCGTTTTATTTTTTATATAATACTTGAATGCCGTAGCTGATTATTTGCGTTGCATTGTAGAATACAAGATAGAAGGTATAAGCGTTTAAAAAATGTGTAATAATAATAAAGGCAGACTTTAAACCACCATCCTTTGAAGCACCAAGCAGCACAAGCGTGCTTCACAGTGGACAGTAAAGAACCGTATTCAAAATATCCCAATTATACAATATTCAAACTGTAGTGAGGCTGAAGATGAAGATGCATCAAGGTTAGAGGGGTATTCAATTAATATTTATTTATATATATATATATAAATAAATATAAATAAATATAAATATATATTATATATATATATATTTATATATATTTTTTTAATATATAGTATTTATAATTTAATATTCAATACTTGTTCTTCTCTTGTTTCAAATAAAGAAAATGGCTGCATTCAAGAATAAATGACATCACAGAAAGGTGAAATAGACATTTTAAAATAAAGCACTTATTTTTCCCCAAAAATAATTTAACTGAATTTTCTTTGCCCTGCAGCTTTAAATTCAGTAATTTTAGGTGTGAAGTGATGCCATCCACAATATTCTATTCATCTAATAAGATACATGTGCAGGGACTCAATGTTTCAGCTCTATTCTCTCCGTCTCCAGCATTGTTGGGCAGTGAACTCATGTGATGGGATTCTAATCATATTCTATTCATTCTATTTTGACATGTAATGTAATGTAATGTAATTTTGTGCCTTGACTTTGAATGTGAGAGGGAACGGTTGCCCAAAAGAGTTGTGCTTGGTCCTCGTAGTGGAGCTTCACATTGGCGCATGTGATAATCGTCACGGCCTCTGAACATATGAGACGTTCCGGTGCTGAAGTGCCCGTGGGAAGAATCAACATGTCAGAGTCTGTTAAAAGCTTGGCTTTCGCTGTCCAACTTTCTCTTTTTGGAGTTCCCTTAATTGTCATTTTCCTCGCGTGGACCGCAAGTTGTTCTTCGCCACCATATTGACGGCCGTCTCAAACATTTATTTCTGCACCGAGGAGCGAGGCGGGATCTCTGAGGAGCCACGAGCGAGGATGAAGGTCTGAGACATGAAACACTTCTTCCATGCCAGGCTGATCATTCCGGAGCGCCGCGTTTCAGGAGTTGTGTCTTTTCATTTCCCCCGAAACATTGAGCCTAACGCATTTAGTCCAGCGTTCAAGAGAAACTTAAAACTTATTCTGGGTTATTCAATAATGAAATCACAATCAGAATTGAATTAATAAATAAGAGAAAAGCATTCCGCCGGTAGAGATCGTTCCTAAGCTTATAACAGAGTTCTTACACATGTTGACCAATGCATTTCCATGACTTTTCCATGATTTTTCCATGACTTTAAACCAAACTGAAATCTCGGTATAAACATGAACAATTTAGAACATGTTGCGTATTGAGAGCGTACACCGACTTATATTTTGAGCGTCTTTCTTTAAAAAACATATCAATTATTTTAAACTCGGCGTAAATGAACACGTGATTATAACATATTTCCATGACTTTTCCAAAACTTTTATGATTTACTTTTTTTCCCATGACATTTCCAGGCCTGGAAATGACTATTTTGAAATTCCATGACTTTTCCAGGTTTTCCATGACCGTACAAACCCTGTTATAAGCAGGAAACAAACTGCAGTATAAAAACCACACACTGGATATGCATACACAATGCAGTTTAACAGGAAACTACACAGAGAAAACATCTCATGTGTCAGTGATGATGACGGTGTCTTTATTAATACACTGATCACAAACTCCTTCAGAAGTCTCTCCAGCTGTTCAATGACAATCCGCCGTCTCGCTCCAGACGCTTTAGAGGTAAAGGACGTCTCATTTCTCTTAAAACATATTCATGAAGAAATACGTTTCCTCTCTCCTCACATTGTTTCCTTGCTACTTTCCATGCACCCCTGGTGGGAGGGACTAACTCAGCAAGGAAAAGATGTAAGTGAGGGAAACAGGAACGCAATCAAGAGACCTGGGATGTGCCTTGAGTTGGGAGGTTTATCGTGATACTCACATTTGATTGGCCGAGTGGCATCGCGTTATGTAATTGACAACGTGTGTCGTTAGTCGGTGTGTTTCCCGGATCTCTGAACGAGTGCCGTAAAGGCTAGAATAGCTGCGCCGGGTAAAATAGAATCGCTCTGTCAAAATGGAATAATTGTTCATTATCTAGTGTAACAGGTCGGTACGGAGGAGGGCTGCAACTAACGATTATTTTGATAAATCGATTAATCTTTAGATTCTTTTTTCGATTGATCGATGAATCGTATATACAAAATAAAATAATTTTCAACCCTTTATTAAAAAATAGAACGGACAACGCTTTACTCGGGCGAGTCTACGACTATTCGCACCTGAGAGGGGGCGGGGCTTATCTCTGTTGCTTTGCTCCGTGGAAAAGGTTGTCATTCCCGCCATCCACCACGGAAGAACTAACCACTAGTTCTGCTTCATACTTGTTGTGGACATCCCATAAACGTCTGACCATCCAACGCCCTCGTGTTGGGGTTCATAACGTCTTCCGTAGGCGCACACAGCGCGGTGACGTTCAGCGACTACGTCTGGGTGACTTCCGCTTCCAGCGCTACTACGACGACAGTGTTGATTGGCTTTCGCAAAAGCAGTAATCTGTTCCTTTCTCTACCTCCGCTCCACGCTCAATTTTTTTATTTATTTACTTAACCCTCCTGTTCCCTTTAGGGTCAATTTGGCCCCATTCAATGTTTAACGTCGATGTTCTTTGGGGTCAATTTGACCCCAGGCTGTTTTTCACTGTGTCAAACATATAAGAAATATCAACTTCTTTATATATTTAAAGGGCTGTTTAGGTAGTCAACAAACAAACAAAGTACCTCACACTTAAACTTGGGAAACAATATTAATTCTAATAATTTTCTGGAGGTTTTAATTCCTGGGTCAAATTGACCTTGAGCGTAAAATATGTTAGTAAATGTGAAGATAACAGGAGGGTTAAACACCTCCGAGACTTATCGAGTGGCGTAGTAATCACACGACACAACGACTCAATAACGAAATTCTTTGCCAACTATTCTAATAATCGCTTTTTATCGATTCGTTGTAGCAGCCCTGGTACAGAGGACACAGCTGTGAGGGCAGTCAGGCAATCACAGGCAGAGCCAGGTCCGCGGGGCTTTTAATCAAACAAACACAAATGGAACTGAAAACGTAGCTCAGTCTCGAGCTCCATCAATTTCTCACACGAGCCGACGTACCGGCTTAACCTTCTTCAGGCAGAAGTTAAGTCGTCTTCCCCCCCCCCCCCCCCGTGCTCCACTCCCCCCCCTGCCCTGTGTTGGCCTCCCTGACGAGGAGATCGCGATCAGGTGCGTCTCTTCTCACACCTGATCCACATGCTTCCCTGATTGAACGAGTGGGTGGAGCCTTCTGGCTGGAATGTAGACTGCAGCCACCACCCTTACTATTGTTTTAGGTCCAGATGGAACGTCTATTAGGCCACATTTACACATAGCCGGGTATTTACAGAAAGGAATATTTCTGCCCCTCCGTTTTCAAAAATAACGTTGTACACACAAGGTCGTTTTCAAAAAAGTTTCTGTTGATATGAACCCGCATGAATACGCCGTCCGCATACGCCCCATAGGACGCTCACATGACGTGAAGCATCTTTAGTCGCATACTGTGACGTTTGACCACCTAAAACTCTGTTTGACCTCGTTCACACGCAAACACAAAAACAGAGTTTTCAGAAATCTTTGGCCGGAGTTTTTAGAAAGGATCGTTTTCCGTGATAAAACCTACGTTTTAGTGTAAATAAAAGGCCAAAACGCATGAAAATATATGGGTTTTCCCATCGTTTAAATGGGGTCTTAGATTCATCTTGGTGCCTTTTGAGGTCTCCTGACCCTTAGGTTGAGAACCACTTGACTAACCTAGAGTACAATAAGGTGTTAAAACTTGCTCCACCTCAAACAGCTACACCAGTAAAGACACTGCATTAGTATCAGCTGTGGAGTATTTATATATTACTGTGTTGGTACGTTTACCTAAATAAAATACTTAATCTATTTTGTGCCTTACACAAAGTATATATATATATAATATAATATTTTCATGCGTTTTCCCCATGGTGTAAACGGGGTCTTAGGTTCCCCGGCCCTTCTACATATACAGAACCAGCTTATCAGAGAGAAATGAGCACAGACATTCCCTACTATTTGCAATCTAGCATCTGTGCAGATTAAACCAACAATACTTAAACATTGCCACTTCCGAGCAGCGCTATGAGGGGTGTATTTCCAAATCTCTCCTGACTTTATCCTCGTCCACTTGGATACTATTTACCCCTGCCAGCTTTTATGGGTCTGCTCACTGCTCGAACTCCGCTGACGCAGAAGGGGCTTATGCACTCACGCACGGGGGAAGAAACTCAAAGTCCCGATATTATAAGCTCAGCGTTATCTATACACTCAGATGTCCACGCAGACCGGTTCCATGTCAGCCAAACCAAACAAGCCCTAAAACTGAGGCTTGCAGAACATAAGACTGCTAATCGCGTTCAGAATCGTGAGCACGCACATGGCATAAAGTGAACAGGTCCACCCTGAAATTGAATTCCTGCTACCAGCTGCCCTGTTGGGACTCCGCCCACTCCTCCTGAATATGCCTACTATGAACTGTTCATAAACTCTGAAATTCATTGAATGTATTTTAACTCTAAATCTGTCCTTCTGGTCACATCACATCTATTGTTCTGTCCATCCTGGAGAGGGATCCTCCTCTGTTCTCTCCTGAAGGTTTCTTCCCTTTTTCCCCCCTGAAGGGTTATTTGGGAGTTTTTCCTGGTCCGATGTGAGGTCAAAGGTCAGGGATATCTATGTGTACAGATTGTAAAGCACTTCGAGACAAATTTGTAATTAGTGAAATTGGTCTATACAAATAAACTGAATTGAATTGAATTGAAATTCTGCGGTGGTGAACATAGTTCCGTAACCCCAACAGGAGGGGACACCGAAACATAAACTGTTGTGGAGTCGGACACGGAAGCACATGGATTAAACGAGGAAATTATAGTATCTAGTTTCTATGGATGGTCTGAGACTCCACATACATGTACATGTACTGCACATGTATTAGATGAATAGAATATTGTGGATTTTTGTTGGGGGACATCACTTCACACCTAAAATTACTGAATTTAAAGCTGCAGGGCAAAGAAAATTCAGTTAAATTATTTTTGGGGACAAATAAGTGCTTTATTTTAAAATGTCTATTTCAGCTTTCTGTGATGTCATTTATTCTTGAATGCAGCCATTTCTTTCCTAATACATGGCATATTTCATTTCAATAATATACTTTTTCCAATGTGACATCTGACACCGATGCTTTGGAGACCCTAACGGCTTCAGCTCGCATTAAAAAAAAAGCCGTGAGCGCTGCATGATTTAACATTGGAGGCGCTGCGACCCTACGCGACGTGGAGGGCAGCATCTCTGTGTCCGGGAACAAGCAGCTTTCTTCTGCTCTGCGCTGGAGTGATGGCGAACACGACCTCATCGTGCTAATCGTCACCTCTGACCAAAGACCCCAAACTCTGTGCACACGGCTCCATTCTTGAAAGTGTGCTGCTGGATTAGGTACAAATTTGAATGAAAAAAAAGAAAGAATTACACCTAATATTCAGTCAAATGTGGTGCCGTACCTGTAAAGTTTGAACGGGGACCTCTGGATTTGTATTTCTTGCCTCACCTCAGCCAATACGTTTTGTTTGGGAAGGTGGGGAGTGATGGAGCACATAGAGCACGACATCTTTCCCTCTAATATTCCTAAGTTAATGTATGCAGCTTTAATTGTCTCTTTGTCGGAAATATTATAACTAGCAAAGCAATAACCCCGAGACCTCACAGGGGAATGCGTACGCTGCCGTGAATACCTGCGTGCCATGCGACCTTGAAGCTGAACGATGTTGGCTCTCAGCCAGAGTCTCACCGGCTTGTAGACGTAACGCTTCTATACTGGATATAAAATCCTTGGACAGACTCCGTTTTACCCACTAGATATTCATATTTTCAAAGCCAGTATACTTCAGACCGGCAAAATACGTCATCCAACGTGGGCTCTGATCACAACGCCACTTTTTTCCGCTTAGAGGAAGCTAAAATACCTCTCCAAATTTGAATTGAATGGTTTGAATTTATAACACTTTGATGTGGAGTTGCTGTGTCGTTGGTTTCAGCAAGAATACTTCCAAAGACGATGATCTTCAATTTGTTCCTCTGCCATTTCCTTCAAAAGATATAGTAGACAGGTTTTATGGCTCCAGACCATATGGACCAGAATTGCATCATCCACAAGCCCACGCTCCCTCTTGGGAGACAGGAATATGTATCGATGCCTGTAAAGGCAATAGCCGGCCTTGGTATTCAACAGGCGTGGCATGCCGGCGATACGCATTTATTATATATTATATATTTTAAGATCCTGGGTTTTGTATTCCCTAAAAAGGGGTGTGGTGTTTTGTGAGGTAAACATATATGTGGTCTAATGTATTTAACACATCTTTTGAGATAATGGTGCCGTCTAATGAAGGTCCAATACATAGAGATGAAAATTACATATATTGATTATTGTGAAGCAAAATGATGAACATTGCATTCTGCAATAAAGTGTTATTTAAATATATATATATATATATATATATATATATATTTAAATATTTAAAGATGGTCCTAACTGTAACGGCTACGTACTTCATGTCAAAAGGTTGAATATAACATAACGTCCAACTCGAGGACAAGCAAGACCGAGGTTACATTTAGGCTTTATTGTTTTTAAACATGTTTCACTGGAACGGTTTTAAAGTGAGAACTGCGTGTTTGGTGAACATAACGCTATTAGGGGGAACAAAGTTTGGCTGCGGTTGCTCGAGCGTAAAATTCCCAAATCTCTTTTTCTCTCTCCGATCCCACAGAATTGTCCTCGGAAGTCAAATTGGGTGAGTTTACTACTACAATAGCGCTTGCACCGCTTCCCTTTATATACACTGTATACACTTTGTTTTTTATTTTAATTATATTAGTTTCCCTCCATTTCCTTTATTATTTAAACTCTTAAGGAAATATGCCCTGCTATTTGATTTGATTTTACTGTATATATTGTAAACAGGCTTGCTGCTGCAACAAAGACATTTCCCCCTGGGGATGAATAAAGAATACCTAATCTAATTAAGCACGGTTGCTTGCAGTTTAAATTAGGAGGAAAGAAACAGTTTAATCCATTACTTACACTATTTGCTGTTTTTCTTGTTTTTTTAAAGGATAAATGAAAACCCTCCAAAGTCGTGCATCGCTCCTGCTCCAGCCCCAGGGACATGCTCATCATTGTTCATTTCACAACAATAACAATGTTTTAGGAAAGAGTAAATGTTCGTCATCGTGCTCGGTTTACCCGTTGACAGCGTCAGCCCCGTCCTGACAGTTTGCTGTAACAACCAATGGCTGCCTTGTTTCACGAGACGGAAGATCAAAGGACTTTAAAGCCCCATTATGTCGTTTTTCCCTTGTAGCGCCCCCTTCAGGTATTTAACGTTTACTTCAGTGTCGTAAATACCCAGTTACGATAGATCAGGTGTCGTGCCATATATGGCTCTTCCGGTGACGCATATGGCTCTTTTGAGTTTGACAGAAGTCATTTAAAGTCCCTTTCTTAAAGACGTCTTTGTTCTTTTATTAAACTAAACGTCTGTTATTGATCGTCTCCACAGCAGCATGTATGTCTCTCTGTCTCTATGAGTCGCGTAGAGGAGCAAATAAAAAGTCACCTGTGAGCGTGGACTGGACTATGTGACGTTGGTAATCACTGACAGAAAGCAGGTCCAAGTACCGGGCGGCTGCAAAATCTTACTTAGTGGAGTTTTCTCCCCACAGACCCCCGATGGCAGTGGTGGAGGCGCAAATCGCCATATTAAAAGTCATTGTAGCGACACCCTTTTTTCAAGCTGTTATTTTAAGGTACAATTGTTACATAGTGTTGCTTTAAAAGCAAAATGTAATACAGATTGTATCAATCTTGTCGGCTGTAAAAGTCCTCCCAACAAGCTTGTGTTTCTTCCGTGAATAGACTTTGGGTTATTAAAAAAGAAAGAAAGAAAAGAAAAGAAAGCAGCTGATTGACCGGCGTGTGTAGCGGGTTACCTGGAGTTAGCCCGCTCGGAGGCGGGGCTAGGGGATGGGGACAATACTCTGCCGGGTGAAGAATATGGGGAGAGAGAGGACCCCACGAGTTTCATCTGTCCCGACGCCGACAGGAAGCCCCTTCGCTTTTCATGAGGGGACCTTGGAGACAAATGGGAGAAGCAACTGAATCACTGCAGATTCAAGCAGTGACATCATACGGTACACAATTCATCAAGGGCGTGTGAACACGATGCTTGTGTATTCAGCAAAGCTTTGCTTTAAATTCATGCGAGGACAATCTGTCCATCGCAGTTTCCATCTGCGGTCATTTGGGGATTAAGTAGTTTATTCTTATACAGACACGCATTACTGTATCGTTGGAGAGTCGTAGCATCTCTCTGCTGTGATAATCAATGCTCTCAGTGATAAAGTCAACACTGATTGCCTCTCTCGGTGCAGACTGGTGACATCTGCTGCTCGGTGTACCTGGATCTGGAGTGTCCCCGGGGCTGGCTGGCGCCGCTGCTGCTGGGACGATAGCGCTCCCGCTCCCTCTCGTCGCGTCTCTTCTCGGATGAGGGGCCCCTCCTGTCCTTCCTCCCCGGGGAGTGCGAGCGGGATCTGGCCAGACAGGAGGACAAAGCGAGTATGAGAGGAGGACGAGCCGTTGGGTTACACAAGACGGAGCCTTTGGCGGCCGGGCGGGCGGATGCCTTCGAAATGAAGAACACGGATAGATGGGTGTGAAAAGAAGGCAATAAGACAATGACCGAGGTAATGCGCAGGAGGAAGGAATAAAGCAAGCTATTTATTATTATTTCTTTAAACCAGGAATAGCCAGAGGATGGTTCGCAGTGATTCCATCAGACGACTGGCCGAGGCACAATTCACATGCAGGCAATATACCGCCTCTGTGCAGTGCCACTGGGCCCCAGGACAAAAACACATCTCACAATTCTGTAAATTACTTTCATATACATCATGGACTAAATATGCAAACACAGTTTCTCTAAACTAGTCGGAAAAGAAAACAGTATTCAATATTTATGGACTTTATATGAGATTCATGCTCAGATTTCTTTGAAATAGATTAAAGTTCTCCACTGGCTCTTGTGTAGAGACGCAACAGAGGAGGAGATGATTCCCCTCAGAACAGCAGGGTGGATGTCAGCTGGGTAGTCAATGTTGGCCCATTTGACAGATAAATGGGGCAAACAAAGCAGCCCAATCTATACCGTCTGATCACCTGACATCAGTCGTCAGTTCGTTCCCACTTCTCATGTTGTGTGCGGTACATTCTGCTCTGTTCGCCATGCCTCTGAACAATGGCTGTTCAATCCCTTGTTTCTCAGTCTTGTTGACAGCAGTTGCACCAATCACAGACCTCAGGGTTCTTACACATTTTGACCGATGGATTTCAATGTCTTTAAACCAAATCTCCATGACCAAATTGAAATCTCGGTAAAAACGTGAAACATTTAGAACATTTTACGTATTAAGAGCGTACGGCGGCTTATATTTTGAGCGTTTTTCTTTAAAAAAAACATATTAATTATTTCAAACTCGGCGTAAATGACGTGATTATAACACATTTCCATGACTTTTCCCAATCTTTTATGATTTAAGTTTTTTCCATGACTTTTCCAGGCCTGGAAATGACCATTTTAAAATTCCATGACTTTTCCAGGTTTTCCATGAGCGTACGAACCCTGAGACCTGCATCTCTCGGTAGGTTTATATACAAACAACTTTTTTTACTCATCCCTGTAATTTACATACACCGAGAGGTTTAAATCTTTACTGTCCAACAAATTCTTTCTGCAGCAAAGCAGCATAAACTAAACCAATAATACAATAATATAATAAAAGTCCTCCCACCGAGGGGCTGGGGCTGGGACTGGGACTGGGACTGGGACTGGGACCCCCCCCCCCCCACACACACACTGACAGTCTTGAAGGAGTAAGCGTCCGAGGGGTCTTACCGGGACCTGCGGGATCTCCTGTAGGCACTGGGAAGGGCGTGTTTGCTCTTCGACTTTGACCTCGACCTCGACCTCCTCTTGTGTTTCTTCTTCTTCTTGTCTTTGTCCCTCCCTTTGTGCCGGTCTCGATCCCTAACCCTGTCTCTTTCTTTCTCTCTCTCCCTTTCTCTGTCTCTCTCTCTTTCCCTCTCTCGCTCTCGATCCCGCTCTCTCTCGCGCTCTCTGTCCCTCTCTCGCTCCCTGTCCCGCTCTCTGTCTCTCTCTCGGTCTCTGTCTCGGTCTCGCTCTTTGTCTCGATCTCGATCCCGCGCTGCTCCTCCTCTGGAGGTCGAGTGGGAGGAGGAGGAGGACGCCGGCTCCCTGCTGCGATGCGCCCGTTTGTTCTCCGCGGACGCCCTTTGATCCGGAGGATACGCGGCTGGTGCGGACGCCGCTTGAGGAGGGTCGGACAGGATGGAGAGGGCCTCTTGCAGCTAGAAACAAAAAGTACAAAGAAGAGGTATTGATTATATTAAAACAGTCAGCCTCTATTTATCAATCGGGAAAGTGTGTGTATTCCAAAAAGCTTGATCTCTCTATTGAGCGGTTTTGATGTAGGTGCAACAAAAGAAGGTGGTGGTATAATGTAATAACAAGGATATACACAAAAAATGAATGCATGCACTAAAAGGGGCATGAATGGGATCAGAAGCAGCTGGCTGAGGCAAAGTCATAGGTCCTTTCTCGCTTAGAAATGATTGCATAAAAAAAAAAAAAATCCGTACTCAGCTGATTAAAATGTGTGAGTAACACAACCCAGTGCGGCCCTCTGGCTACACGCTAAGTTACAACTGTCAGCTGCAAAGTGCCTCTAATTACTCCAGCGTGGGTCTGTCTGCTCGGATGAGATTGACCTGCTGCTGGATTCCCACTGAAAAAAACGCGGCTTCAGGCCATCGGTGGATTAAACACGAGACTAAATCCTTCAAGGTCACATTTTATCTTCCAGGGTTTGGTCTTAAATTCCTCCTGGGGTTACCCAGTTGACATATGTGTGCTTTAATGGCACCTAAAGGCCAATTAGATGGAGAACAAGATCAAATGGCACATTTTATGTGTGAACATTCACATTGGGAGGGACTGCCCAAGTGATACAGGGTTCTTACATATTTTGACCAATGAATTTCCAGGACTTTTCCAGGACTTTTAACCAAATTTCCATGACCAAACTGAAATCTCGGTATATACGTGAACATTTTAGAAAATGTTGCGAATTGAGAGCGTACGCCGGCTTACATTTTGAGCGTCTTTCTTTAAAAAACGTATTAATTATCTTAAATTTGGCGTAAATGATGTGATTATAACAATTTCCATGACTTTTCTCCAACTTTTACGATTTAAGTTTTTTCCATGACTTTTCCAGGTCTGGAAATGACCATTTAGGAATTCCATGACTTTTTCCAGGTTTTCCATGACCCTGGTGATAAGTGAGGAATGTGGAGGGAAGCAAGGAAATGGATCTAGGCTCTTTCCAATTCAATCACCCCACCTCTTACCCATCTGCTAACATTGGTAAGAAATGGGTGGAGCACGGCAAGAGAGACAGGGAGCGACAGAAGGAAGTAGAGGGGGACATGATAATGATGAAAGAAGATGAAAGTAGGAAGCTAATGTGGTAAAGAGGTAGAGGCAGGAAAAGAAAGAGAGCGCGCTCCCAACAGACGATCAATACGCACCTATAAACAGGCGAGGAAGAGGAAGAATATTTATTACACCTTTCTGTTCGCCCACTATCTGGTGCTTGTGCTAACGGAGAGATAATGAAATGACGGGAAGCGGAGTTTGGTTTAAAATTAGGGCCGACATATTGGGAAGCTTATCCCGACCCCAGAAGGAGAACACGTCTGGCCTCTCAGGAGTCACGGCCGCTCTGGCCAGATATGGAAGTAAAGGGAGCGACGACACAAAGGGGAGAGGAGAGGAGATGAGGAGACGAAAGGAGGAACACAGGGGGCGGCAATTCATCAATATATAATAAGAATAATATTGACTATTGATAGAATTATAATAATTGCTTTTAATACAATACTAACTAGGACGGGCACTCGGTAGAGCGCATACCTTCGCATTTCACAAGATTGGGCATTGCATTATGAACATAACAATTTGACTGTGCTATTGGTAAAAAGAAGATTTTTGACCTTTTTATGACCTTGACCTTTGACCGGATCAATCCAAAAATCTAATCAAATGGTCCCCGGATAATAACCAACCATCCCACCAAATGTCATGCGATTCGGTTTAATACTGTTTCACTTATGCGAATAACACACACACACACACACACGCATACAAATACATGCCGATCAAAACATTACCTTCTGCATTTTCAATGTGAAGGTAATAAAAATATATAAATAAATATTATATAATTAAATAAATAATAATAATAAATAATAATGCATTATATTTGTATCGCCCTCTTCCTTCAAGAAGCTCAGAGTGCCACACAGATAGTAAAAACAAATAAAACCGATTAAAACAGTTAAAAGCAACCCCCCAAAAAAATGATGATAGCTGACAATAAATGAACTCAAGGTAAAAAAATATGCCTTCCTGAATAAAAGGGTTTTTAGGCCAGTCTTAAAAGAGGTCAGTGTCTGAGTCGCCCCCAGGTGGTCAGGAAGACCGTTCCACAGGCGTGGCAATCAATAACTAGAGCTACAATTTAATAGCCAAGTCACTTTTACGTAGTCAGGTTGGCGAGGTGGCACTGGGCTATGTTTGGTGTTATTCCAGCACAGAAGATGAATACAGAAACTACCCCAGCACAAGCTAAACAATTCACAGAGAGTTTAACTTACATTCAAACCACAGTACTACATATATCACTTCATTATTATCTCCCAGGCTGAGAGAAACTAAAATCCATTCAATGAAAGTGTGCGACACTTTGAAAGATACCCGTTTCTACATTAAGGAGAATCCTCTCATGTCGAATTAGTCCGTGCACACGAAAACAGCTCAGAGCAGCGTTGCCTCTCTTTATTTCATAAACGGCACACACACCTCTTTTGTACTCTACGCTTGTGCAGCGTCTGACATGATGGCATTAAGAATAGGCGAGGCAGCAGAACATCTAGCTAATTAATAAGTACATTGAGGGGGAACATGTTGGCACAACTAGAAGTCATGGCTCATGACCTTAGAGCCATTGGGATCTCCTTTAACAGTCGTGCTTTAAAGGGCTTCTTTGGATTAACACATCATTGCACATCCTTGCAACAGCTGATAAAATAAAAGGCGTAAAAAAGAAGAAGAAAAGTACTCAAAGTAATTGCTTCAATCGTGTAACGTCAGTGCCCATGTTGCTTTACTCTAATGGCTTCGGATAGAAAATCTCTTTTTAATGCATCCAATGCTAACCACCGTAGATAGAACCCCAGAAATACAACAACAACCTATGAAGACCGTGAAGACGTATAGCACTTTGTACAGGGTTCTTACACATGTTGACTAATGGATTTCCAGGACTTTTCCATGACTTAACCAAATTTCCATGACCAAACTGAAATCACGGTGTATGCCAATAAACTACATTCTGATTCTGATTCATGAAAAAGTGAGAACATTAAGTATTAAAAAAAATGTGAATTCCAAAGCATACAGTATACATTTAATGAAACAAATGAATAAGAGACAATATTTTATTTAAAGAATAAACATTTGCTTCCCGAGCTATGGCCATCGAACTTTCCAGTTACGGTGCAGTTAAGGTGCGGGAAAAAAAGTGTGCGCCAGTATGAGAGCGTATGCCGGCTTATATTTTGACTTTTTTATTTCTAAAACATATTCATTATTTCAAACTCTGCGTAAATGAACACGTGATTATAACAAATTTCCATGACTTTTCTAAAACTTTTGTGATTTAAGTTTTCTCCATGACTTTTCCAGGCTTGGAAATGACCAATTTAAAATTTCATGACTTTTCCAGGTTTTCCATGAACCGTAAGAACCCCGTTTGTAGACTGACCACCAACCAACACAAGCTCACACGCTCCAGCTGCCCACACGTGCATCTATACCAGGGGTCGTGAACCTATGGCTCTCGAACCATATATGGCTCTTTCGGTGACGGCATATGGCTCTTTTGAGTTTGAGTTAAAAAAATATATACATCTCTATCGCGGCAGATTACAGCAGAAGTCATTTAAGGTCCCTTTTCTTAAAGAGCACATCTTTGTTCTTTTATTAAAGCCGTTTGTTATCGATCAGAAGTCGCATTCAAATTATACGTTAAAAATACCATATGGCTCTCAATGAAATATATTTTGAAATATTTGGCTTTTATGGCTCTCCCAGTCAAAAAGGTTCCTGACCCCTGATCTATACGATCCTCGTGTTCATTAGGAGGCCACGCCCTGGATGCTAGGAGAACAGAGAACATCTGGAAAAGAGTCACAGAGCTGGCGCAACATCGACAGCAGCCTGCCAACTGCCACCTGGAGCAGCCGGCAACAGGCCAGTTCAGCACGCTTCACTGGGGCTCACAGGAGGAGCTGGGAGGGAGCATCCATCAGGCGGACAGGCCATCTACGCATCAAATGACCGCCACCGAGTCGGAGCAACGCTGGAGTGTTCCTGCCTTTCTTTGTCTGGGTGTAATACGACACAGGGCTTTTACAATATGCACTATTGCAAAAGGAAATTCATCGAGTTGTAGATGTTTTCTATGACGGAGGTATGTGCTCCTGTGTGAGCTGGGTCGTTTTGACTCGAGTCTTAGTTTTTGGTTTTATTCCATGCTGTGATTTTGTTCTTTGTTTTTTTATATCGTCTGTCACTGTTTTTATGTTGTATTGTCTGAAACTTTGTGTGGCGTGCTACTGCTACCGTCTTGGCCAGGACGCTCTTGTAAAGGAGATTTTTAATCTCAATGAGGCATTTCCTGGTTAAATAAATAAAAATGAAATAAAGAAATTGCATGCACTTTAAGACAATATGGAAATATCATTATGTTGGTTGAACCTTAGTTAAATCACATCAAAACAAAATGTAAAAATAATGGTCACATACAATTTAAATTCCTCTACCTTCTGTATTTAGTGTTTCCCCTACCATTAGAACAGGGTCACCCTGTCATTTTCTCTATTGATCGTCTACCTACTATTGAAGTCCTATCTCAGGGGGGCATCGTGACGGAGCTAAGCATAGGGCGCCAACAGGGCACTAGCCCCGCCCCCCTGAAGCTGTAAACCTGGGGGAAACACTGTGCAGGGTTCTTACACATGTTGACCAATGGATTTCCATGAATTTTCCATCACTTTTCCATGACTTTAAACCAAGTTTCCATGATAAAACTGAAATCTCGGTATAAACATGAACAATTTAGAAAATTTGTCGTAACGAGAGTGTACGCCGGCTTTACATTTTGAGCGCCTTTCTTTAAAAAAACATTAATTATTTCAAACTTGGCCTAAATGAACATGTGATTATAACACATTCCATGACTTTTTCTAAACTTTTATGATTCCATGACCTTTCCAGGCCTGGAAATGACCATTTTAAAATTCCATGACTTTTCCAGGTTTTCCACGACCGTACGAACCCTGACTGTGTATTTATGCATGTATAGTTTACCAGCTTTCCCAAGTGCCCACTCCACAAGTGTGTTGTGTGTATAAGTACAACCATACCATACAACAGTAAGGCGTTAAGAAACCTTACACAAACACACCGATTCATATGAAATCATCAGAAACAATAAACGCAAGATCTCACGAGATCCTGGGAAAGTTTCAACCCTCTGCATCCGAGTCAATCTTTTATTTAAAACAGGAAATGATGAGCCAAGGAGGAAAATAAACGGGGCTTCTTTTTGAGAGCCAACAGCTGCGTGGTGATTAACTTATTCAGCAAACCAATCCCAACTTTCTGATTGATTGTAATTGCTGTCACAGTCCGGGCTTCAAGCTCCAAGCGACTCCTTCTCTGGAAGCAGCCGGAGCCGAGCTCAGATTCAGCTCGATAACAATACGTGATGCTCTTCATCTCCTGTAGACACGTGACCTTTCGATGTATGCCGTTTAACGATATACGTGACTGATGAACAGGAACATAATCCCTCAACAACCAGACATTCATCCCATAATCATCCAAATAGTTTGTATTATTTTGTGCAAACTGCCATCAATAGAGCCATACAAGCTCCTCACAGCTGCAGGTTCCTGCAACTTCATTTGTACATAATCAATAATGAACCATCATAGAGAAGAAAACACAATATGCCATCTGGTATCAACAGGCATATAGACCGAGGCCGTTTTGAGAACGGGCCGCTAAGCTGGACTAAATGTCATTTTCTATTTACTCAACCTCTTCTATGACCAAAAACTTGAATGCAGTCACAAAAATAAGAGGCTGAAAAGAAAAAGCAGAGCCAGCTCAAAGCCGCTGACCTCAGGGTGTTTATGTCTAGCTAGCGCTGTGGACTTTAACAGTGATGAGGCACGCTCCATTGTACTGACAAATGTCTGCCTCTTTATCCACTGCCACTGGGCCATTAGTGGCTTTCGTGTTTATACATTGAATGAGCAAATACCACACATAACAGCCTAACCTTCGCGAAAAGTTAAGTCGTTTATAATCAAGGTTTTTAGAACAAACTTTGGTTGGAAATAAACAGCTCAGAGAGGCAGGTATTGCACAAATGTGCAGATGGATTATGTCACGGGCCGCGAAGTTTGTATGCGCGTCGGTTCTAAATGTTCGCTCCGCCTGGTACGCGCTGTGCCGACATCTTTATGATATTCACATGCGTCTCGCTTGACATGACCTTTGGGATTTTAGAGGCCCACGGTGGTTTAACCCTGGACATGCGGCGTTCAAAGTAAACGACTGCAGACGTGTGTTCTTTTGGAGTCTGGACTCCGGAGGACGGTCTTTTCTGACTTGATGACGTCACCACATCAGCTGTTCTTGCTCCTGAGTTTATTCTAATTATTCACTGTAAATTATTTTTTACAGTCAAATAAACAAAACGTCCTAAAATGACATTCCATGACTCAACAACAGTAGCATTTATAAAAAAATCAACTGTCAGTAATTTATTTTCTCCTCCGCTATTGTTTCCGGTTGCTGGTGAAATGCATTCTGGGATATTGGCCGGCCAGAGTACGCACACGTCTCCTCTGATGCATCCTGGGTAAAGTGGGAGGATCAAGTCACATCCGGGCATTTTGACCGCGCTTTGAGAGAAGAGAACTTTGAATGTGAACATGTACCCGGGCTGAGACTGATGACGCTTCACGAGTCACCGAGGACACAAGTAGAGGAAAGGACGCAAGTAGAGGAAAGGACGCAGAAGGACGCATATTGACAAACGCCGATGATGTCCCAAACTGCAATCAAACATGAAGTACTTTTCTATTTTCTCAGCATCACATACAGTAGTGCTCTTAAATTGTACTAATGAAAATAAAAACAATGTTAAAACACGCTGCATTGGCCAGGTGTACAACATCTCCTTAAAATACAGAGAAGTGTATATGTATGTCACTCGTCGCATTAGGGGCCAGGAAATGTGTACAGTGTGAAGCCACGCCCTCCCAAGACTGTGATCCATCAGCTTAACTTAAGTCATGTTATCAACACCTGAATATTGCATCTCGCCTACAGATGAGGCGAGTTTGAAATAATTGCTGGCATGAGGGAATGATTTACTCAACACATTACTTTGTTTTTTTCCCCGTATAGTATTTAGTATTGTATTTTAGTATTTAGTAATTTAGTATTAGTATTTTGTATTTTAGTAGTAGTATTTCGTATTTTAGTAGTAGTATTAGTATTTTGTATTTTAGTATTTAGTTTTTATGTTTTGGTGTTTTGTGTTTTTAATTTTAATTTGACATTTTATTCTTATTAAGGCTCTAATGTATGTATTCACTGCTGTGATCCTGGAATTTCCCCACTGTGGGACGAATAAATGAATATCTTATCTTAATAGGCAGCTACAGTGATTGGAATGTCATTGAATGCATGTATTCTCCACAGCACTACGTTGTTTACACTGTTGTAGCTCTGAAGGTGACGCAATATGACGCCATGTGCCTGCTTCAACATGCGACTTGAAATGACTTCCGAACCCACCCGCTCGGGGTTGTGCCATAATTTGAGTGAAAATGAGACGATTGCGCTTCTAGTTTCAAAATGATTGGCGCATAAAGCCCGTGGCAAAATGCTGACCAAAAGGTCGTAAGCCGTTCACCCACCTCAAGCTGTGCAGCAGAGTCCAGCCCGGCCCTCTTGGCCTCGGCCTCCCCGGCGAAAGGGCCGCGAAGGGTCTGTAGGAAGAGCGCCGCCTTCCTCTTCCTCTCCGCCTGCAGCTGTTTCTCCTTGGACTCCTTAGACGCCTGGGCCAGCTTCTCCCGGGCTGCAGCGGCCAGGCGGTCCTCCAGTTTGTGCTTGACTAAAGGGGAGGAGGGGGGGGGGGGGGGGTGTACACGCAGGTGAGAGATGGTCCTTGTCGGTTTCTACCGCAGTCAGATACTACGATAGTCGTGTGAGGGAGGAGAAAATGATTGAAAGGGCCGAGAGGCGGTGAAGAGTGATTATGCTCTGCTCCTTCTGACCCCACGTAAATGGTCTTTGGAAGGCGAATAACTCAACCGGAGAGAGACGAGGGAGGAAAGACGGGGAGAGAGAGAGAGAGAGAGGAACACATGGATTTTAAGAGCGGAAGAAACTAGAAAATATAGAGACGGGTAGAAAAGTGAACGACGATAAAGAAAGGATGTTAAAAGTAACTAGGATGATGTCATTGTCAATGCACAGCAGATGGAAACTCCCTCAAGACAAAAATGCAAAAGTTCCTACTTTAAATGTTACGGCCTCTCGCTATGTGCCGGGTATTTTTCGCGTAATATACGTTTTATACCAGAAAAAGCAAAGGAGGGATAGGTGTGGGTGGGGAAGAGGAGACAGACATCTGAGTCAAATTGGGGGGCGGAAGAAATTGCATGGTTTTGAAAGATGAGCAAAAGGAGATGAAGTGACACAGACGAGTGGGGGATGGATGGAAGTAAAGAGAGCGCGAGAATGAGATGAGTCACGGTGAGCAAAAAGGATGAGGGAGACACGGGGAAAAATGCTTGCGGGAAACAAGTGGTTGAAGTTATGCGACGGCCGGGTCTCCTGCCACCTCTTCGTGGTTAAACAGAGTGGCTGCCCAGGCCAATCATATTTGAGTATAGTGGAAATAACAGCCGAGTGGAGGCTAATCGCCCCGTACCCCAGACAGTGACACACCACACCGCGCTGGCCAGGCCGAGTCCGACTCCTCCATCTACACACTAATCTCACTCTTTATTGTGCAGGGCAATCTTTCTTTTTCCCCTCCAGTGCACTGCTGAAGAGATTTAGTGATTAACTGATAAACCCAGAAATTAATGAATTAACTCCGATAACAGATTGATCATTCAAGTAAATTATCAAGTAAAATACCCAAATTCATCTGGTTCCAGCTTCTCGTCTGTGGAAATGTGCAGGTTTTTGGAATATTGCATAATAATGACAGCAAATCAACAAGTTGAGACAGGAAGAGCGTTCCCCTCATGGCGACCACGTATCCCTCATATGTCTGCTAATCATTTCTCACACACGCTCTCTCATTATTTGCTCGGCGCTGTCAATCACGACACCGGCTGCGCAGATCAGCTGGTCCACTCCGGCACGGGGAAACAATGCCACGGCGAGCCAATCGTCTGCTGTCTCATTCAGATATGACCGTCTCTCTACCGTCAGTTAATTCATGTTGCTGTAACGCAGAGAGACTTCATCATTTCATATCATCTGTCAACAAGAAACATTACCCTTTCTTCATCGAACTGGCTTCTCTCGGATTGAAATAAGCAATGGTTCCAGAAGGTAATTGATACATTGACAATTAAACATCCTTAGTTAAAACAGCCATTTCGTCAAATGGAGGCAGCAAACCCAAATAGTTCATTTTGTTTCTGTCATTCTGGTCACTTAGAGAAAAGGGAGAAAAAAAACAGTTTTTTCTAATGAAAATGACATTAAATTAATCAGAAATACACTCTATATATAGTTAATGTGGTAAATGACTATTCTCTGTTTTTTAATGAAGTCTCTTCAGAGGTGTGTAGAGGCCCATCTCCAGTGTTCTAGTGGTACATTGTGTTATCACCTCACAAGACTAGCAGAGGGGTAGAACCCCCTTGAAACCCTTTAATATAACTTTTTATTTAGCATTTTCCACAAACAATTATTCCATGACATTGAAACCCTTTTTATGTGAGCGCAGCTGAAAACAGTTATGCTGGTGAGAGAATCTCTTAAACTGTCCTTCCTTTGAGCGACAAGTTTGAAGAACAACATTAATATTTCCAATGAAAATCATTATTTCTAACCCTGTCAATGTCTCGACTATATTTTGTATTAATCTTGTATTCATTTAAAAAATAAAAGTGTGAGTTTTCATGGAAAACACAACATTTTCTCGGTGACCCCAAACTTCTGAACGGTAGAGTATCTGGCTCCCTAGCTCCGAAACACTCCATGTGGCATCCAATGAGAGTCGCTGTGAACCTCTCAATGATCACAGAGACTATCATCACCACTGTGAATATCTATAACAACAGCAAATCAAACAACCCCTCACACGCCCTCACACTGGTTTACGATGCACTGGTATTTTCCGTCTTCGCTCACCACCAGGACATACATACACGTGTGCAGCAACTTGAACGATTTGTGTACTTATCCCCGGAAACCGCCTTTATTGTGTGGCTGCTTTCCAGACCATCACTACAGATTAGCGTTCCGCTGTCTGCCACTGATTCTCCTGCTGTGTGATCAGGCGCGGCCCGCTGAGTGACAGCCACTTTGCCACACAGCACAGCCAATTCAGTCAGCTATTTATTAGGCTTCGCCAGCCTCTCCCTCTCCGGCTGTCTGTCAGCTCACGGAGAGAACATTACTCTGGGAGATTGTTCCACCGAAACCAAACGGCACCTGTCAGCATGCCCGGGGAGTAACGGCACGCGCGATCCAGCGGGGAGGACACGAAAACAAGCAAGACGAGAAAGTACCAAAACATTTAGTCAAAATAAGGTGTTATTCTGCTCTCAGGGAGATTCTATACCCTTTTTCTCCATCCTTCATGATCAGATGAAACGCTGAAATCTGCATTCTTAAAGACGACACTGTCTTAAGAGCAATATGACAACGACTCAAGAGAGGCCCTCAACATGCGTCTTTGCATGGATAAGCAAACCTTAGTACAAATGTATTGGAAGAAGTAGCGATACCTTAAGCAGAAAAAACATAAATACAAAAATGTTATATGTATGTCCTTATTTTTCTTTCTCTTTCAATGAAGATAACATTAAATTAATCATAAATACTCTCTCTACATAGTTAATGTGGTAAATGACTCTTCTCTGGTGTGTAATGAAGTCTCTACAGAGGTGTGTAGACGCCCATCTCCAGTGTTCTGATGGTACATTGTGTTATCGCCTTAGAAGTGTCTTTGAGTACTATGAAAAGTACAATAGAAATTGTATGTATTATTATTAGAAGACTAACGGAAAGGGTAGAAAACCATTGAAAACCCTTTTTATGCGAGCGCAGCTGAAAACAGTTATGCTAGTGAGAGAAGCTATACAACTGGCCTTCTTTTGAGCCACAAGTTTAAAGAACAAGATTCATATTTACAATAAAATCATTATTTATAACCTTGTCAATGTCTTGACTATATTTTCTATTAATTGTGCAATTAATTGGATAAATAAAAGTGTGAGTTTTCATGGAAAACACAAGATTGTCTTGGTGACCCCAAACTTTTGAACAGTAGTGTAAAATAAACAAGAATGTTCTAACTTTGGCAGAAAACGACGTTAAGTAGGACCACATAACTTATGGCACATACAACAGGACTGTGGACATTTATTTTCAGGTCCTTTAAGATGCATACAGTACCTACATTACATTTATGTATTTCACAATAAAGCATTAGTATGCTTAACACACGGAGAAAAATACTAACTTCACAAAGATAATATTGGTCATGTACAGTTCAACCTCTGTTTTAATAAGAGATCCTCAGAAATGTCTGGCAAAAGATATCCACTCTCGGGAATTCCTTTTTTGTTTTGTTTGTTACGGTATTTCATCTTTCATGGAGGCTGTGAGAGGCAGACATCTCGGCTCCTGCTCAGTGATCCCTCACACCTTTAGTAGAGAAGGCTGATTAACTAGTCAAATGGATTATTGATAATCATAATTGCAACAGCAGGTTGTCAATTCTTGTTTCCCACGGATGTGTTTTGGAAGATAGTTTGATGTTTTAGCCGCAGACGAAGGCGTCCAATTTTATAAATGCTAACATTTTTTAAATTGCATATTTTGAGGTGTACACAAGTACAACAAGATGCAACTAATCAACTTCAAGAGCAATAGCTTCCAGTAAAACAGCCCATTAGTTTTAATTAATAGCCGGTGATACATTGCAATACATGAATATTTTAGAGATGCAACGCTAAACTTGAAAATAAAAATTGGCAACATGCACGTAACAATGACTATTTTAGATGTTATCCTCAGTCCCTTATGCAGGAGCTCTCTGCAGAGAAGAAAAAAGGCACGCTGACCAACCAAGCGTGATCCCAATAGATGAGCCGAGTTAGATGCCATAGGTCCTATAAAAATACCGATCAGAGCCTCTCGCAGGACACAGAATGCTTTTTGTGAGCGAACGCATTCTGACGTAGACGAATGCTTCAAGTGTTTGAGTGCAAAGTCACCGATGCGTCACTTTAGTTAAGGAAAGACTGAGGAGAGCGAGCGTGCAATACTGTACAGCCACGAGAGAACAAAGGAGAGAGACAGAAATAGTGAGAATACATCTCCATTAGACCTCTGGAGAGATATATGCTGTTTTTTTCTGTGCCACACTGCTCATGTCTGACTGCAGGGTACACCCTGTTGAGAGAATATATAATTCAGACTCAACGGATTTATTCATCTCCACTCTTCCTTTTGTTTTTTCACTCAAATTCCATCCAACCCTCTCAGAAAGTAACAGCATGCCAATGGTGTCGTAGAGATGTCTTAGACCTGCGCCGAGTCTATGATAACACACAGCATTTTTATTCTAGCACGCCCACATTGAATAGCCGCAGCTGAAGGAAACGCAGGAACAACGACGCCGACGGTTTATCGGGATGCACAAACCGACAGAAGCAGGAAACACTAAAGATCTAGTTGGATTAAATGTATAACATGTTTACCAAAGTGAAGGTATAGGTAAATATATATATATATATATATATTTCATTACTTTTCTTTTTTAAATATATATTTATATGTATACACAGTATATATATATATATATATATATATATATATATATATATATATATATATATAAATATTTTTTTTTTATTTATATATGTATTTATATAAATATATATAATTAATTTCCTTTTTTTAATCACTTTTCTTGGAATATGAAAAAAAAAAATCCTAACAGTCTTCTAATATTGGTACCTTGTTTTGCCTCCATCTCCTCCAAGCTGAGGGGGAGTCTCTTGTCTTCTGGCACACTGACTGCAGAAGGATCCTTATCAACCACGTCGGCTCCACCCATCAGTGCCTCCAGCCCCTGCTCCTCCAGCAACTTCAGGCAAAAATGTATGAGAACTTCTTGTTAATGCCAGTTTTCCCTCCACACCAAATCAACCCTTGATCGACGCGCGTTGCCCAGAGCGAGCCGAACCAGACCTTGTCCTCGTCGGAGTCGTCGTCCAATCGAAATCTGTTCTTCTCCAGCGGCAGCATATCATTCTCCTTCGCTTTGATGGCAAAGCAGATGGGGGCAAAAGAGGCTGTATGGGCACAAAGGGACAGGAGGAGGAGGAGTCAGACATGTATAACTGGTAGACAAGAACATTCTGGAAATATTTTAGTTTGAAAGAAAATCCATTTAATTAAGAAATTAGTCTTCTTTTTGCCAATGAGAAATTCATTAAACATTCACAAGAACAGGATGGAGAAAGGATAAATGAAGGGAAGGGCAGAGTGAACAAAATGATGGAAATGAAGCAGAAAAGAGGAGACAAAGAATATGTTGGGAGTGAAAACAGACATACAGAGAAGAGAGACTGGCAAAACAAATGGGACAAGAGGCATAATTCAAGAAAGAAAGACAAACAGACGCTTCGATGGCGTCCCATTGGTTTCTATTGTGTGATCGAGTGTAGACCGTACTCATTCCCTGAAGAGATGATTCCAGACTATTCCGTATCGTCGAAGGCTGGATAATTTACTTACCAGGAGCCTTAACGTGCCTATATGTGCACGTTTATGTCACCGTGCTAAGCAGACGTTTTCATCTTTGCGTAGACATTTCCGGCCTGATAATCATTAAATAAAAATCGCCCACATAAATACCAACAGACTCACAGGCAGCTGTGCTTAATCACCAACATATGAAAGATCCACACACTCGCTCCAATAAATATGTCCACGTGTTCTCGCATAAGCACATATTTATCCAGAGGAATTGCGACTAGTTTACTGCGCAAGTGAAATAAAGTAGAGGAAGTGAAAGTAGTTTTCGGACCTTTCGTCAGCATGGCATCCTGGACCGACGTGTCGGACTGAAGCGCATCGTCGTCTCCATCGTCGACGTTCTGGATGAACACAAAGAAAGAAGAGGAGGAGAATAAATGACTGTCCACGTATCTGTCTCAGTTCCCTAGTTAGATACACCGTTAACGAGTAACAGCGAGCACGCAATTTAGACACACCGTCTAAAGCGTTCTGCCGGATCTCCACCGGTAGGATTTTAGCGAGAGAGGATGAGAGTGAGATTCCATGGAAACCTGCTGTTCCTGATGTTAATGTGATGTACTTCCATGATGGGTTTGAAGTGCACGTTGGTGTTCGGGATGTTTTCAAAAGACACAGACTTGTCATTTTGTTCCTCCCCCCAAATAAATCTGTTTTGGTGTGAATGCTTGTTTGTTGTACATCAGCGGTGGATGCATCTGAAATGTTAGGATGAGTCACTCCTCTGCATCGATTTCAAATGAAACTAAAACGGATGCTGCGTCTCAGTAATGTAATCACTCATATCCCAAATTTCACCCATCATTAAGGCTTGCGTCCCTGAAGTCGGCTCCCGACTGTGCGCCCGGAACTGTTGCCGTGCAACAGGGGAGGAAACAAACTCGTCTGCGGCCTCGTGGACATGGTTACGCACATCGCTATAGTGGAAGCAAATAGAGCGACGGAGCGGAAGAGAAGAGGTCAGCGACACGAGCAAATGACTCTTCAGAGACAAGCCAATCTTCTAGGATTAAAGAATTGATTTCATACCATCAATGGAGGGTAATGGGAAATAAGAAAAGAAGCAGACAATGAAAATGATTAACTTGTGAACAGCAGCAGTCTCGAAAGAAAGGTCCATGTGTGGCCTTTCTTCATTCTTCTTTCAGGTTGGACCCGAAGATTTCTCCTTCACTCACACAACTCGCTGAACCGCCATTGGTTTTTCACAAATTGTGAACTTTTTTCACTTTCAACACCTCGCACTGGCTCTCTAAAATCCCACCGTATAGTCTTTAAAAAATATTTGCACAAGAGCTACATTGAGTGGCCGGGCCATAGAACCGGTGACGTCTGGCCGAGTTACGCCAAGCGTAAAGGTTAAAGCCTCGTGAGGTACGTCTTACCCCGTTTGAAGGAGGCTTCAAAGGAAACTTTCTAAGAGCAGATGTTATTCAACCGTGTGTTCAAAAGTCAGAGCACTTTTCCAAGACCCCAGAGAATAGAAGTGCTAAAAAAAACACAACTCGAAGGTAAACACTAAATCAAAGTTCACAGGAGAAGAAGCAGCAAGAAAGTCACTCTGAAGCGTTCTGGAGAAACATCGGCAGCTGGAGGCAGCAGGAACGTTCTAGTGACAGACACTGAACAAACCTGGAGCAACATCTTTATGCTTAGATTACTTGATTCACTCACTCACTCACTCACTCACTCACTCACTGACACAGACACACAGACAGACACACAGACACACAGAGACAGACATACACACACACACAGACAGACAGACACACAGACACACACACACACACACAGACAGACACACAGACACACACAGACAGACACACACACAGACAGACACACACACACACACACACACACACACACACAGACACACAGACACACAGACACACACAGACAGACAGACAGACAGTTCAGAAGGTAATAGTCCTTCTTTTGCTTTGCCAGCTGAATTTATGCTTTTTTTCTTGTGCAAATTTGTTTAAAAACAACTTCATATGCAAAACAATTAGTCGGAAGCTTAATAAAAAATACAATAAATAATGTGTCAGTTGTTAGTTTGTTCATACAGAATAAGCAAATTCCTTGCAAAAGTAAAGCTTTCACATGATGGTCCGACCAAAGTGGAACACGGTGTGTTAACTCGACTTATAATGGGACCTGATGGGATGAAAGCTGCTCCGCTGTGGCCAGATTCAACTGCCCCGTTGAGACTTCATCTGAACGCCTCGAGTAACCAAACCGCCTCTCTTTGAGTTCACGTTAACTTCATTATTCATCTTTAAATTGGCTGGAACACAATCCAATTTGGAAGCTTCCACGTTGGCCACAGACGCACTCGAACCCACGTAGGTTCTGCCGAACGCTCGGCAAACACAAAGACGAGGCGCCTTGGAACATCACAGACTTTCTATGCAGACGTCTGAGCCGAGCTCTCCGAACGGGAAGCAAACGCATCTTCTGGTTGATTTGGACGATTTACAAAATGCTTCTTTTTGAATAAACGTTTATATTTCGCCATTACAAAAGTGCCGTACTTCGAAGATTGTGAAGATTATGAAGATTATATTGACAGCAGCAGCAGGAGGAGGAGGAGGTGCTGATGCTGCTGCTGCTTTTACGCCTCGACTGGCTTTAGCTCTTTCTCCCTTTTTCATTAACTATGAAAATATAAATAATAGCGCAGACTGAGAGCAGCGATATCTGCATCCCATTACCCACGGGGCAGATCACAGAACGCCGGGCAGGTTTCCTGATAGAAAAGCTGAGCAGCTGCTGGTTGGGGGCGGCCTGAGCTGTGTCATAATGGGCCACACTCGCCTGCAATCTAAGAAAAGCTAATGGATTCCATTCATCAGAAGACAAATTGCTCCTTACAAAACATTTTCACTTTCTACCTCTCTCACTCTCACACAAAGCACGAGACTAGAGACACATTGAGCGCATGAGAGTATACGTACGGTATTTATAGATGTGTGGGATACATCTGTTAATTCGTCATTTATAATTATACAATAATTGTCCGAGAGGGGATGAGGGCTTGATGTGGCTCACCGTCTGATTCTTCTTAGGAAAAGATTTGCCCTCAGGAAGTTAACTGCAAATTATTCAAAGATATGCAACAGCCATAATTGTATAACTATGCATCACTATTTATTTTGGGTGTATAATAAGAAGATGTGGAAAAGCCTTGAACCCGCTCGGATAGCCGCTGAATTCTCGACACTCTCCGCGGTCCATTCATCTCCAACGGCGTCATGAGATCAGATTCTTAAAGGGACCTTGACAGAAAAGGACTCGAGATCATTTCTCCTCTCATTTTGCGAAGGAGTTTTCATCTCTTATCAATATATAGAAAATGTATGACTTGTCCCTGCATCTCTCGATGCAATTTAAATTAGTGGAACCTTTTTTTTGTGTTTTGTTTTTAATGGAAAACCAGTCAAGCCATTATCTAGTGAAGCTTACATCATTTGAGGCTTTATTATATTCGCAGACTGAGTCAAATCAAGTGGATTTCATCCAGAGTCACTGTCGTTTTTATAATAAAAAGCCCTCTTTGTGTTGCTATTCTTCTCCCACTCACCATTAAAAAAAACAACTCAGATCTTTAGTTCAAGCAGCTGGCAGGCATGTGTGATATCCTCTATTAGAGAAATTACTAGTATATAAATTAACAATTGCCTCATGGCTAAATATTTGATAAATTAGAAAAAACGTGCTGAAATCCACCAGAAGGGGAGAGGAAAAACCACAACGCACGAGTTCAGAGAGGAAACCATATTTCAGCTCATGCCAGGATGATGAACTGCCTGAACATGAACTCTGGGCCACCTTAAAGCTGAGGGGAATGCACCAATCATCCCTGGCCTGACTACAGGGGATGTGTTGGAAATAAGTACTAGTTATATTGCATATAACAGGGTTCTTACACATTTTGACCAATGGATTTCCAGGACTTTTCTATGACTTTAAACCAAATTTCCATGAACAAAATGAAATCTCGGTATAAACATGAAACATGTAGAAAATATTGCGTATCGAGAGCGTACGCTGGCTTACATTTTGAGCGTCTTTCTTTAAAAACATATTAATTATTTCAAACTCGTCGTAAATGAACATGTGAATATAACACATGTCCATGACTTTTCCACAACTTTTATGATTTAATTTTTTTCCATGACTTTTCTAGGCCTGGAAATGACCATTTTGAAATTCCATGACTTTTCCAGGTTTTCCATGACCGTACGAACCCTGATATAAGGTGTGTGTGTGTGCCACTGGGGAGCTTGGCTGACCAGCGGAGCCAATGAGAGGGCTGCAGGTCATTTAGGATGTTTCCACGCAGCAATCGACTGCAGCTCTGGACAAATGAAGCAACAACAAGTCAAATGTCTAATCAGTTCAAAACAAATTGGTTTTCGATAGTGGTGCAGCAATCTGCTTTGTTTCAAGTTGGAATAATTAGAATTACTTCACTGGCAGAATGGTAGAAAGAGGGACTGGAACTGGAAAGGGGGGGGGGGGGTCTAGCTTTTAATAATCCTCAGTCAATTAATCTCCTCAATATTTTAGCTCAGGATAGCGGCAACTTCGGCACGGCGGCGCCGCTCTAATTTCAAGGTTGACCGTCGGTGCGGTGAATGCTGAGACAACCTTTTCTCACGTCGGCTGCAAATGCTGTTAAACTTAATTACATACAGGTGTGTGGAGAACAGTGAGCTGGCTGACAGGAGACAAATGGGAGAACGGCGTTCCTGCTCGGTGTGAAGGTCATCCGCGGGTTTGTGTCTGCTCGTACGGAGCATCGCCGGAGCGGCAGCATGGAATGAAGGAAACGAGTAGCACAATGACGGAAAATATTATGTCGGGTCAGGAATAAAGATATGAAGAATATATCTCTCTCGGAAAGTTAGGGTTTCCTTAATTGTGCATAAACTAGTCGGGTTACATTCTTTACTCGACATTTTACAACGAAAACCTCAAAATCCTACCGATTTCATACATGCGTGTTGGTCCTCCAACAATTTTGGAATCTGATTCTACAACACATATCATTTAATGTCATCATCTCTTCATGCACATGTTTACTTGCTTGATTGATAGAAGACTTGTTACACACATATATATATATATATATATATATATATATATATATATATATATATATATATATATATATATATCAGGGTTCTTACACCTTTTGATCGATGGATTTCCATGACCTTTCCATGACTTTAATAATAATAATTTTGATTTATATAGCGCTTTTCTGAATACCCAAAGACGACTTTAAACCTAATTTCCATGACTAAACTGAAATCTCGGTATAAATATGAAAAATGTCGAAAATGTAGCGTATTGAGAGCGAACGCCGACTTATATTTTGAGCGTCTTTCTTAAAAAAAAAAAAAAAAAAAAAAAAAATCATATTAATTATTTCAAACTCTGCGTAAATGAACATGTGATAATAACAAATTTCCATGACTTTTCCAAAACTTTTATGATTTAAATTTTTTCCATGACTTTTCCAGGCCTGGAAATGACCATTTTAAAATTCCATGACTTTTCCAGGTTTTCCATGACCGTACGAACCCTGTATAAATATATATATATATATATATATATATATATATATATATATATATATATATATATATATATAAAATATGGCTTATATGGCTTATATTACCTCTGAAAAGCTTCTTCCTTCCTTCTGCAAGAAGTAATTCTTCTTAAACTCATAATAGGTGTTGTACTGATTCCAAGTCTGCAGAAAGTCAAACCTACAGGAGACAGAGGGAAGAACACACACTGTATAAGATACACACTCGTAAAAGATAAGCCAGAGGATGATGAAGAGGCTCTGCAATATCAGAAAAGAAAGTTACTGATAAGAGTCCCTAAAGACCGGGATGTGACCGGAGCAGCCGCTTTATTTCCGGTAGGGACACTTACCGCGGATCGTTCTTGGCTCGGACGCTGGCCTCGAACTTAAAACCGTTCCTCGCGACGTACTCGGCCAGCTTGTCGATGACGGGCTGGGTGTCGGGCGGTGGGGGGATGATGGCTGCTGATGCCGGTGTGGAAACTTGAGCTTCGGGCTTCGAGCTGTTTTTTTTTTGGGGGGGGGGGGGGGGGGGGGGATTCCAGATGTTTCAGCCATTAACACAAGTGTAGTATGTGTGTATTTATTACTCTATTACATAACAGTGTTTCATTCTAGTGAGATCTCTTACCTTATGTTGTGAGCACATAATGCAAAGTATTTTTTGTAATCAAATATATTGACTAAGCTCATGGAAAACTAGTTTCTGTCTTGATCAGATTCTTCAATAACATTACTGTTTTGATACACAATATGTTTAAAAAAAAAAGAAGAAAAAAAAAAGTTTAATCGTAATTGATTTTTGACCAAGCAATATACCAGGAACCCTACAAATTCAATGACATCTACAACTGTCAGAAGAGATAGTATCATCCCTGAGAGATGGATATCACACAAGGGAGTCCATTAGTGCCTACCTGGTTTCTGGTACAGCAGCAGGAGCAGCAGGAGCAGCAGGAGCAACAGGAGCAACAGGAGCAACAGGAGCGGCAGGAGGGGCAGGAGGGGCAGGAGGGGCAGAGCTGGCCACCTGAGAGGGGGCTGCCGCTGCCATGGCAACAGTATCATTAGGCAAGGAATCAGAAGACGTAGGGGGAGCCATGCCGGCTGCGGGCATACTGTTATAGTAGGAGCTGGCATCGATCCCCGGGGGAGGCGGAGCCAAGCAGAACGTTCCATCAGGGAGCATGTAGTACCCGTAGGAAACCGCTGCTGCGTTTGCTGTAGAGACATGAGGGGGACAGCGTTACACAGGGCTCTTACACATTTTGACCAATGGATTTCCGTGACTTTTCCATGATTTTTTTACCAAATGTCCATGACCAAACTGAAATCTCGGTATAAACATGAACAATTCTGAGAATTTTGCGTGTTGATTTCGTACGCCGGCTTATATTTTGAGCGTCTTTCTTTAAAAATCACATTCGTTATTTCAAACTCGGCCTAAATGAACATGTGATTATAACAAACATTTAACATTTAACTTACAATGCATGTGGGACTATGATACGCATTCCTAAATATTCCTTTGATGTAGTATACACAATTTCTAACACAAAAAATATGAGTTAAAATCAGTAATCTGTTGTGTTTTGGTGGAGATGCGGTATCACTTGATACCTCCCACTCCTACCACAAGAGCACATCTCAAATGTACAGTTACTTTGTGTGCAATTACTGCTTGGAATTACGACTCATCATGCATCTCATACAGGTAATAATTTGTCATTTAAAAAACAATTAACGGCGCACCTCGGGGCATCCACCACTTGACATTAACTACTTGACATTTTCCATCCCTTTGGTAGTCATCGGATCTTTCTTTGTATAAATTACTCTGATGTGCTGCACAATACACATCCGAGCCCTCGACTGCACTTTCTATGTTTTTGTATTATCATTCTGTTTGTTTATTTGTTTTGCATGTTTGTACGTTTTACATTCTGTCCTTTCTGTGGACCCCAGGAAGATGAGCGGCCGCTAAGGCATCATCTAACGATCCAGATAATAAACTAAACTAAACTCTGGTGCTTATGTGATTAAACCTCATTACAAACTGGCTAATAGCCCAATCAAAATATGTCACACCCAGAGCATGCACCAATTGAAGTCTGATCCGACCCAGAGACAGGTCGTGAGTTCCTGCCACCAGCTGTGCCGCTGCCCTGTTGAGACTCCGCCCACTCCTCCTCTCTGCCTCCATCTCCTGATGGATGGTGGAGGTCTCCAAACTCTCCATCGTGGAATATGCCTAAATATGAACTATTGATAAACTCTGTCAAATTTATTGAATGTATTTTAACTGTAAATCTGTCCTTCTGGTCACATGACATCTATTGTTCTGTCCATCCTGGAGAAGGATCCTCCTCTGTTCTCTCCTGAAGGTTTCTTCCCTTTTTCCCCCCTGAAGGGTTATTTGGGAGTTTTTCCTGATCCGATGTGAGGTTTTGGGTCAGGGATGTCTATGTGTACAGATTGTAAAGCACTCTGAGACAAATTTTTAATTTGTGAAACTGGGCTATACAAATAAACTGAATTGAATTGAATAACAGACGATGGTCGGCATTAATTGCTGGCGAACTTTATTGAACAACCAGCAGTGGCAGAACGCTTTATGCAGGAACAACTAACTTGGAGTGGAGGCCCGTGGAAACGGCGTCCTCAGTGGATCTGTATGTAAATGAGCGAGGATCCAGGCCGGCTGGGATGATGTTTCTAAAGCATTTCTCATCATACCCAATCAGAATGGGAGTGAGTGCCAACTGGCAGAAGTCACTTACACTGGAAACTGCCTTTTAGGCGCCCCTTTGGCATACGCCTTTTTTTCCCATTTAAAAAAAAAAAAATCAAACAACACAGCTCTGATGGTTTATCGTGGGACTTATTTACGTTGATGGAACTGGCATTGATGCAACATTGGAATGCAGTCACATCACCCTAATCACCCGTCCCTCTTTCATTATATTCCTTGTCTGCAGTGCATGTGAATGACATCATCCGGCAAGAAGTTAATATCGACCAAAGCCGTTGCCTAGCGATGCGATTGCGGTCCGTACTCACGGTCAGCAGTGTACGGAGCCGGTGTGCTGGGGACAGCCGGCGCCGCCACTTCTTCCGCTTTGGTTTCCAGGGCCGCCGCCGTGCCGTTCCGTTCCAGTAGGGCTTTTCGTACGAGTGCTGCCAGAGGATGGTCCGGGTCCATTACTTGGAGAGGCTGCACAAGAAGAAAGACGGGTTTGTCATAGACGGGGTTCGTACACATGTTGACCAGTGGAATTCCATGACTTTAAACCAAATTTACAAGACCAAACTGAAATCTCGGTGTGTACATGAAAACCTTTTGAAAATGTAGTATTCAAACAATGATGATTACAAAATATACAATATACCTTAAATGAAACATGAGAGACAATAGTTTGATTAAAAGAATAAACATTACTATACATGTTTATTCTTAGAAACACTTGTATAAATGTTTATTCTTTTAATCAAACTATTTTCCTTTATGTGCAAATCCATCTGTTTGGACTTGGCGTATGCCGGATTATAATTTGAGTCTTCCTTTCAAAAACATGTGAATTATTTTAAACTCAACGTAAATGAACAGGTGAATATAACACATTTCCATGACTTTTCCAAAACTTTTGTGATTGAAGTTTTTTCCATTACTTTTCCAGGCCTGGAAATGACCGTTTTAAAATTCCATGACTTTTCCAGGTTTTCCATGACCGTACGAACCCTGATAGAGAACAGCATCACACCACGGTGTTCCTTTTCTTCTGTAAATGAATACGAAAGCCATTGAGATCACACCGAGTGCGTATTGTAGGAGAGACGGAAGCATTTAGAGTAATATCATAATACACACACTAAATATTCAAAGCTTTGAAGTCAGAAACCATGAAATGCAGTGTCATGTTTAAGCATTAGAAACAGAATTTAATAGTTATCCCCGTACAAAATGAAGCCCGAGAAGGACATCGGAGTGGCTGATGAGGAAAAGCAACTGCCTGACAGCTTCCTCTTAAAAGGAGCTCATCGTGTTTTTAAGAACATGACACGCTTCCATGCCTTTTCCGTCAAAGACTAACGACTGGGCTGACAAGAGAACTAACCACAAGAAGACTGGGAAACAGAAAATAGCTATTTTTTATATAAAAGTTATTGTCTGTATACATAAAATGCAGTTACTATAGACCAGGGGTCAGGAACCTTTTTGACTGGGAGAGCAATAAAAGCCAAATATTTCTAAATATATTTAATTGAGAGCCATATAGTATTTTTAACGTATAATAAATTAAATATGTGTTGCTTTTAATGCGACTTCTGGTGCTGCATGATGGGGGGGCTTTAGACTCTGCACTGTTTTTTTAATATCATTTCAGGGTAAAGGATTATCTTATCTTATCTTAAGAGAATGCAGCAACAGACATGGTCTGTACTAACAGACATGTGATCCTCATGGGGGGGCAGCCGTCGTCTACAAGTTACAATTGCAGCAAACTTGTGAAAGATAAAAAAAATATTTCTCTTTGAGATAAGCAGTCAAAGAACACCAATGAAAAGCACTTCTTCACTTTGTGAGCTACAGATCTAGAGGTGGGCATCTCACGATTTTGATTCAGCGGTGCGATTATAAAACGATAATCAATTCATCTTGATGCATCTACATTGCAGATACATAATCATTTTGTTGTGGATGCAACACGTGTGATCTGGAGGGTCACATTTCACCGCATTGCAACGAGAAAAACAAAAGGAAAATAAATGAAATCGGTTCTGTAGCAGCATCCTCGTAGTAAAAACACAGAATTCAGCATCTGTCATTGAAGTAATCTGGAATTTCAGATTATTAAGTCACACGTTCAATAGAAAATAGAAAGTAGACCCCTTGTAAATGCGAATAGATGCGAATGACGCATATTCCCACTGGGCGGCATGAATGACGCAAGTACAAAAATGTGCCTCAAAGTTTAAATATTTCAACTCTGGAGCAAAATGGTGCCCGACGTTGAGTTGTGAAAGCCAATCAGAGTTGAGACGCTCCATGACTATTTCATGACTTTCCCAGGACTTTAAACCAAATTTCCATGACCAAATTGAAATCTCGGTAAAAACATGAACAATTTAGAACATTTTGCGTATTGAGAGCGTACGGCGGCTTACATTTTGAGCGTTTTTCTTAAAAAAAAAGAAAAATTGTTTAATTATTAAACAAAATTGTTTAATTATTAACTATTTCAAACTTGGCGTAAATGAAAATGTGATTATAACACATTTCCATGACTTTTCCAAAATTTTGATGATTTAAGTTTTTTCCATGACTTTTCCAGGCCTGGAAATGACCATTTTAAAATTCCATGACTTTTCCAGGTTTTCCATGACCGTACGAACCCTGTATAAAAGGAGCGACCGTGTCCAACAGGTAACGCTCTATCTGTATTACCTTCACCAGCTCCTCCAGGCGCGAGCACCGTTTGGGGGCAAACAGGCTGGGATGGAGGTAATTGCCGTCCCCGTCGTCGTCTGAGTCATCAGAGTGGGATTCTACAGCGAGAAAGCAAAAAAAAAAAAGTCATGAATCTATGTATGAACAAATGTTTAACGCCATGATTAATGCAGCGCGTCTTACCGCATCATCGCGTTTCTGTTTGATTGCTCATGTACAACAGATGTGATATTTCTGAATGAATTACAGGACGTGATCGTTCTGGACGGCGGCTCTGGAGCTCACCCTGCTCTTGCTTCTTGGCGGTGACGAACTTGTATCGGCCTTCCTTCATGGCCCGCAGGATGTGTTTGTAATACGGGTTCAGGTAATGGTCAAAACTAAGGAAGTCAAACTGGGAGTTGCCGGACTGCTTAGCTTTCAGCACTATTTCAAACTGGGCCCCCTGCTGGGATACAAAGTTGGCCGTCCTCTCGATGATGTTATTGGTCTTGATTGTTGCCGGCTACAAAGAAAGATTTAAAAAGAAAGAAGAAAAAAAAGAGCATGTATGTTTTAAACGGAACATATCTGATTCCATAACGATTGAAAATACGTTTTTAATGTGCAAAGAAATGCTAAATATTTCTTGCCGAAATTCCATTACAATAATCATATTTTAGAGAATATCGTATCAACAATCAACGGTTTCTGCATACTTGTGAGCTCGGACCCTTTCTCAGCCTCTTGCTGTCTCCTCACTCTGCCTGGCATTCTCTGCTATCTAGAACTCACAATCTAGGGAGTAGACACTTTATTATTATAAATGAAGATATTACTATATTATATGCATCTAATGTACAGCAGCGGCGTTGTGCTCTGTATGTATGCACAAGGGTGTATTGATTGTCTCCTACCCAGCATGCTATATACACAATATGCACACCATTTAAACTTGTTGTTCTTCTCATGCATAGCAAAGCAGCTGAAGGGTCACTGAGGGTTTTAGTGGCGGATTGGCTTCGTCCAGAGGGAACAATGTCTCACACTAAAACACCAGATAGAACAGCAGCAATGCATTTTACATTTCTATCCTGTTTGTTGTTTTTTGCCTGTCGTTATGATTGCATATTATATCAATATAAAACATTCCCTTGATGTATATTTCTTCATACGGCAAATATGTGCCGTTTTTGTAGCAAAAAAGGAATGATGACACACGCCTCTCATTTTATGAGGAAGGAGAAGGAGGCGCTCTATCACATGGCAGATGCTTGAATGGCTATTGATTAGACTGTCATCTAATGATGTTTCAGGGTCTGGGCTGGCTTTCTACCTCAAACTATTTCTGGACGCCCAACCATTCTACAGATTCAGTCACAGACATATCTACATCATTTCAGAAGGGTTCGTACACTTTTTGACCGATGGATTTCCAGGATTTTAAACCAAATTTCCATGACAAAACTGAAATCTCGGTGTAAACATGACATTTTTTTGAAAATGAAGTAGAATAAAGAATAACCATTCATGTGTTTCTAAGAATAAAGAATAAACTGCATAAAATGCTATTCTTTTAATCAAACTATTGTCTCTCATTCACTTGTTTCATTTTAGGTATATTGTATGCTTTGTAATTCTCCTTGTTTGAATTCTTCATTTTCAAAAAAATGTCATGTTTACACCAATTTAATTTATCCTTTATGTGCAAAACCACCTGTTTGGACTTGGCGTATGCCGGCTTATTTTTGAGCGTCTTCCTTTCAAAAACATGAATTATTTTAAACTTGGCGTAAATGAACATGTGAATATAACAAATTTCCATGACTTTTCCAAAACCTTTTGTGATTTAAGTTTTTTCCATGACCTTTCCAGGCCTGGAAATGACCATTTTAAAATTCCATGACTTTTCCAGGTTTTCCATGACCGTATGAACCCTGTTTTAGACATCCTGATCCGGACTCTCATGACAATTATCAGACCAATTTCTTCCGCTCGCACTTCAGGAAGATACCCACTGTTCATATGCGTGGATTGATGGATTTCCATGACTTTTTTATGGCCTTTCCATGACTATTTCATGACTTTAAACCAAATGTCCATGACCAAACTGAAATCTCAGTATAAACATGAACAATTTAGAACATTGTGTGTATTGATTGCGTACGCCGGCTTATACTTTGAGCGTCTTTCTTTAAAAAACACATATTAATTATTTCAAACTCGGCGTAAATGAAAATGTGTTTATAACACATTTCCCTGACTTTTCTCAAACTTTTGTGATTTACGTTTTTTCCATGAGTTTTCCAGGCCTGGAAATGACCATTTTAAAAATCCATGACTTTTCCAGGTTTTCGATGACCGTACGAACCCTGATAAATACCCGCGCACAACAGGGCGTCAACATCAGTAAGGATGTTTAACACTCACCAGTTCCACATCAGGAGGGATAGCGAGTCCCGGGGGAGCTACAAACGGTTCCTCGCTCTCCTCGGGTTCTGCGTCTTCTATGTGAAGAGATAGCAGGGCAAAAAGAAAGAGATGAATTTGCAATTCGTAATGACAAGTAAATAGTCCCTGCTGGATATCTATCCAGTTGAGCAGTAATTTGAGATTAATTATGAACGTCTAAAACATTTGAAAAGTGGATGAACCACATTCTCTCCGTTATTCAAATACATCACAGAAAAGTACGACACTCTTCACCTTCTATTCTTAACCTCCACCTGCCCTCCATAAAAATATACAGGTTTGGTGAAAACTAGATTAACATTATAATGTTGCACTAAACATAGCATTTATGGGAAGATAATCCAGCCATCGCATCGTTCCTGCAGATTTCAATAGGCTTGTCGTTTGAGGCGTGACGTGGGTACAGCTTTAAAATCAGCTTTTGGCAGGGCCTGAAAGCCAATCAGTTTCCACGTGATTACATCATCTTATTTCACGTTTCCACTCCAATTTTGTGATATTATAATGGCCCTTCAGACAGTGTCCCCATTTTGAAAGAAGACATGCTCTTCATCGCCCTTATAGTTATGTGGGATTATTCTTATTATCAGCATGGTTACTGGTGGTTTAACGGATCATTAAACTCCCGAGTCGGATCAGAGTGAAGGATCAGGTCACAGATAGGATCAGCACAAAAGAAAGAAAAAAAGAAAATATAGCTTTGAGAGATCCTATTTGTGTGCTGCCCATAGTAATTGAAGATCATTGATAATCAATTTGAGATACAGATCCCTTTGTTGTGTAAACCATCAACTCTAAATCTCAATTTTTTACATTCTTATAGTAATTCATAAGGATTTTTCTTCTTATAAAAAACACACAATTAAAAAAGATGAGGTATTTTTCTTGATTAAAACAAATAGTCAATAGTAGTTTAAATGATGTATCATACGCAGCTTAGAGCTCGTGTTAGGACGTTAAACAGGTCATGACTCTCATGTCTAGTTGTGGTGTTGTGAAAGCTTCATCTTCAAGTTCTCATCAACACTGCATTTCTTACCAGATTAAACATATTTAACTTAATAGTGATGAAAGCGATCGTCAGTTCAAATGAGTGCTGTGTGTGTGTGTGTGTGTGTGTGTGTGTGGGGGGGGGGGGGCATTTCAACACTACAGTTGACAAGCTTGTATCTGGCTGCTAATTCTGTCATATTATGTAAACTTCAGTGGTCATCACACACTACCAGGGGTGCTAGTGAGCATGAACTCAGCTGTGCGCGCGGCTCCTATGTCGGCGCTCGCATCGCCGTATCAACAGCTGGCCTCTCTGTCCATTCGCGCACCTTTTTTTTGTTTTTTTGCCTTAGGCGCTCGGGATTTGTCATAGGCGCTCGGCAAAAAGGCTTAGGCGCGCGCCCAAATTTTCTCTATGCAGGGAAAACCCTGATTACTATCTCATCAACATCAAACTCCCTTCGGTGCTACAAAGCATTGTGGCGGGGGACACATTCATGACTTTGTATTTGTGACGACGCCGTGGACAATCAAGAAGGAACTCGAAACGGGGCGACAAGCTGCAGCGAGGATTCAACTGAAAAAAAGCTCATTCCCAGTGTGACATGGCTCTTATTTACTTATTCCCAAAGGACTAATTCTGCTCGCAATTCCCACTGGCAGATGTAGTCGTACTCTGGAATGGCGCTCCAATCTCCCCAGAGAACGGCATTTAGCCTGCATGACTGTCAGGCCGCTGACTGAGACAAAGTGCTTCTGGCTATCACTACATCAAATATTAAAAGTTGCAAGTGTGTGTGTGTGTGTGTGTGTGTGTGTGTGTGTGTGTGTGTGTGTGTCAAGTCAGATATGAATGGACGACAACCAGAGCCGACGGTGGAGGTCACAGGTGATTAGCTGTCTAAATGTCAAACCTCCTACCACTCTTGGCGAAAAATGTCAAAACAACTGGAAGGCCTCAGTAGAGCGATGTTAGAAAGAGTCAGAGTTAGGTTTGATGGAAACGCACTGTAATATTGAATAAAGTATAACTATATTTGACATGTTCACTGTGTCAGCTGCAGGCAAAATATTTACTTCAGCGGCGCCCTCGAGGTCGCGTGTTTGCAAACGATCGCATGGATTTAAATAGTTTAAAAATAGGAGAAGAAGAAGACATGAATAAGAAATGATTCGACAGACCTGCCGTTCTTCAAAGCAAAAACCTGAAGATTAAAAATCAAGCAGCTCAAAACTTTGGCACAGATCACACCACAGGTTTTTTTTTCAAATATCCCAGGTTTTGAAAACTAAATATTCATGTGATAAAGTCTTGTGATTTCATTAAAGAGCCAATAACTTTTTTTCTTGCCTACAAAGAACTATTCAGGGAGTTATCCAGGGTTCTTACACATTTTGACCGATGCATTTCCATGACTTTTTCATAACTTTTAACCAAATTTCCATGACCAAACTGAAATCTCGGTATATACTATAACATTTTAGAAAATGTTGCGTATTGAGAGCGCACGCCGGCTTTTATTTTGAGCGTCTTTCTTTAAAAAACATTAATTATTTCAAACTCGGTGTGAATAAACATGTGATTCAAACACATTTCCATGACTTTTCCAAAACTTTTTATGATTTATGTTTTTTCCATGACTTTTCCAGGCCTGGAAATGACCATTTTAAAATTCCATGACGTTTCCAGGTTTTCCATGACCGTACGAACCCTGGTTATCTCTGCAGTTAAAAGCTGCTTTCTGTCCCAAAGTGAAAAAGCACGAGTGAGGATGCTCAAATGACCGACTGGTCTGTGGGTGACGCGCTCTCACCACATTCCCTGTTGGCCTCGTCCTCCACGGTGGGCTGAGACGGGTCGTAGTAGTCAGCGCTGTACTTGAAGGCCACGGCAGTGTAGGTGCCTTCGTCAGCCAGCGCCTCGCTCAGACGCTTGTACTCCTCCTCTGAGGAAAACAAGGAAACACACAAGGAAGAAACATTTACAACCAGGTTGATGATGATATTTTTAATCCGATAGCAGAAATAGACGGTGATTCTTTATTTTGATGCAGCACTGGATAACTCAAAAGACATCTACACCATAACATCCATATATTAGGAAGAATGTATTACAGTATGTACTGTGTTATTGTGTACAATACGTATTAAGTTGGTACCAAATGTTTGGTATCTTTTCAATCAGAAGAGGAAAAGCAGCATTGCTAAAAGCCAAAGAGGAAGAAGGTACTGAAGAAGGTTGCATTTCCCCAAATATTAATAAGGCGACCTCAGACCCCGGTTCATTCTGGCCAGCTGCTAACTGGACAAATAGACACGGTTGTTTGGCCCTAGACACTCAACCCTTTCCTATTGAAATTCATAACAAACTATATCTTATTAAAGCGAGGGCAAAATTGCCAGAAAAGATCTGGATATTTCTAATGCTTTCCTCCTGCTGTCCCTTCAGTGGACAGATGGATAATAGCGTAAGTAAATGGGGTCAGGCCTCCCAATTCAAGGGCAAACTAGCCTGGGATGAAAATTCTGCAGTGTGTGTGTGCGCGTGTGTGTGTGTGTGCCACAAATCACTAGCCGACTCATTCGGTCCTGTCAGTTTGGGCATGACACTATATTTCACATGAAACTGTGGCTTATCAATTCAATTACAGTCATTAAGTCAGAAGGGTGCGTTGTCATCAAAACAGCCCGTTTCATCATAATGTGAAACGACTGAGATACAAGTATCCAAAGACTGAAAGTGATTTCCAGGAAACGATAGCTGTTGAGCTCAGCATATAAGCCTTCATGTTTAGGGAGATGACAAACTGGAAGTGCCTTAAAGGGGGCTAGAAAACATGATTTCTGGAAGCCTAGAATTGAAGAATAAACGAAATGTTAAGAGTTGCCACAGTTGTGTCTGTACAGACAGGCGTGTTACATTGGTATTACTGACTCCCTGAGATTGACCATTTTATCTTCAAATGGGGTTTAATATCGTCAAGCATCGAGACAATTTATAAGCATCATAACATCATCTGGTCACATGACATCTATTCGTCTGTCCATCCTGGAGAGGCATCCTCCTCTGTTGCTCTCCTCAAGGTTTCTTCTTTTTCTTCCCGGTGAAAGAGTTGTTTATATTTCTTGGGAATGTTTCCTGAACTGAGGTGAGGTCCTGGGACAGGGATGTCTATGTGTACTGATTGTAAAGCCCTCTGAGGCTAATTTGTAATTTGTGACATTGGACTATACAAAATAAACTAAATTGAATTGAATTATGTAAGTAAGAAAATAGCATAGATTCCGATCATATAAAACTGCAACAACAGAGATTTGTTGCAGCAATTTATAAAGTTCCGTCGAATGGTAAATGAATAGTATGAATAAATATTTTCATCTAAGTATACGTATGTACATGGAATATATTGCCCACAGTAAATAACAAATGGTTAATTTTAAGAAGACATGACCTACTTAAGTCACAATTACCTCCCTTTGGATTTCAAATTTTAGTACGACAAGTTTCAGAGCCATGGCTCGCATGTGGGTAATGAAGTTATCTCACATTATGTTTAAAATGCATGTAATTACGTTTGGTCTGCGCCTTGCTGTGGCTTATTACCCCGTCACGCCGGGGTAATAAGTTGTCCTAACACTAGCTCTGATAGGGTGAATGATCATAACGAGATGATTGATGGCCTTCATCAAACAATGACGACTAACTCAGGAATTAAAGGCAGATATATACCTCAATATCATCAAGCGGGACCCATTAAAGGGGAGATATTATGCCCAAGTTGATCTGGTTCCTTGGGGTCTTAATGTAATGTTTGTAACATATTTTGGTCAAAATACCACAAGAATCATTTCAAACAGCCTTTGTACCTGTCAGAAACACCTCCCCACAGATTGACCGGTTCTGAGTGGGCGAGGTGCTCCGGGTTGCCAGGTTGGAGATGGTGACGTATCGTACCAAAGGCTCAAAATGGTTGTATTATTTGGAGGGTAATTATCGTGTATCTGGCAACCCTGAGATCGGTTGAGTAATGACTGCTCTCTATACCGCCAGAGCTCGGGAGATACCATTTCCAAAATGTGTAAGGGGTAAATACTAGTTTGTGAAAACCCAGAGAAACACAAATATCCGACAAAGCAAAATCCTGGACGTTTTTGGAATCCCTGCCGGACGCATATTTTAGGTCTCAAAAACGGGGGAAAAGGGGACGTCTGGTCACCCTAATTTATGGCCCCAGGTCACCGAACCGTCTTTAAACTGGGTGTGTCGAGTGCTGGTGGGGAGCGTTCCAATACCAAAATCTACGTAGACGTTGGTGGTGATCCCAACCGACTCACTCAAGCATATAATTTCTGATAGAGGAACCACAACAAGCCGCCTGAGTTGTTTTTTTCCAGCGTTTTTGTGTTGGGAGACATGCCAGATACCCACATTGACGAATAGAAGCCCTAAAAAAGGGGAATTTTCATAATATGCCCCCTTTAAGAGCAGATTGACATTGACGTGTACGATAAGTGTACTCGTCAGAAGTAGCACCCCACCCACCTTGTCTGGCCTCCTCTTCCAGCAGGTCGGTGTGCAGAGCCAGGTACCTCTCCTCGTCACACAGCGCCTCGATCCTGGCCTCCTCCTCCGACAGCTGGTAGGATGTATTCCATGACCCGCTGTCATAGTCTGAGAGGTCATGTAAGTGACCACGCCCATCGTATCTGTCGGATGATAATAAGGATTAGAGAGACGGAAGTCGACAAAGATTTTAATACACAATTTGGACCTACTTACCGAAGGAGGGGGGCCAAAAACATTAACATTGCTCTACCTCTGTAAGCCTATCTTGAAGGAATATACTTGTAAAATGCTTAAAGTGAAAATGTATAAACAATACAGTCGATATAATAATGCACTGTTTAAGTCCTTGGGCTTAATTGTCGATAGTGCTCCTAAGATACCTAGCAAGCTCACTGCTGCTAAGTGTTACGAACAAACAACCCTACATCAAAGGAAAAGCAAACAAAAAGGAACAAAGCAACTCGCCTCTTACCTTACAGGGTTCAATTCCCCCCTGTAACACACAGCAATAGGTCTACATCTGCAAAAAGAGTTACATTCACACAAACCCGAGCACATAAATACCTATCCGCAAGAACCCAAATGGACGACATTTTCCAGGGTTCGTCCCTCTGAGGCACTTCTCAGTTGCAGTTTCTTCACGAAGACAAAGAAATGGGGTGTTGAGGTTGGCATTCGGGGTTTGGCAGGACCCCTTAGCCTACCTTGCTGGGGGAAAACTGGGTTATGTGATAAAGACACACATACACAGGCTGTACAAATGAAACACAAGTTGGGCCACCGCAGATCAAGGTGATTCAAGAATAATAAATGCGCAATTTAAGGGTCGAGTAAGTCATGATGTGCTCTGCATGAAAGTAACAATACAACATGACTGCATCGCATGCAGCCACAGTGGTGTAGCAATGTTCAAAGCACCCATTAAACGTGTTTTAGCCAGTCGAACCCCATCGATTCACATTGGCATTGTGATATTTTGAATCACCTTAACTGCTGTAACTTTAGTCTTGGTTAGAATTTGCTCTGGCCGTGTGGACTGTGGCACACACACTCCACTTTGTGCACACTGAGCCGTCTGCAAACGTCAATTTGAAAAGGACAAAGAGAAGTAAACATCTTGTTGCACTTTGCTATCGTATCGCACTAAGAAGGAGGCATGGGCCAAGGCTAAAAATCCTGGGAGGAAAATCTCCCCAACATGCCAAGATGCAAAGCCCACCATACACTAACATGTGTCGTCTTAGGTAGGTTAAGGAATTTAAATATCTCGTTGTGTCTCTAAAATAGAAGCCATTGCCAGTGTATGAGGAACACAGCACGAACTAATGCAGCAGGATGCATTTAAAAGAAGTTTTGTTTTTTAAAAGTGAATCATACTGGAGTCAATTAAACATTGTTTACCGCACGTGCATCAGTGTTGTAGCTGGTGTGACTGATACATTGGCAACTACACAACCTTCTAGATAGTTTAGCATCGTGGCTACTGTTAGCAAAGACGATCAGGAGTTTGCATCTTCACACAGTCAGTTCAGTACATCCAAAAAACAAGTGAACGGACAGAGAAAGGAAACATTCGTCGCCAGTTGCAGGTATTCCCGAGTTCTCCAAGTTGTCCCGTGAGCGCTGAGGCCGACTGTAAGGACAAATGGTTAGCATAACGGTTCGGTCTACGTTTGTTCAACCGACCTATCAATCATGATGCTCTTGTCCCCCATCCATGGGATGAGATGTTTTCCATGTTCATGGTAAAGCGCCCTTTCGTCGTCTGGAAACAGTTTGCAGGCGTATCCGAACACCAAGAGGTCGGCGTATTTATCACTGTCGCTCACATCCTTCTTCACCGGTTTGTTGTTGTGGTCCTTCTTCGCCGCTCCGCGACGATACATATCCCAATTGCTCACGAAAAGCAAACGACGAGGGAAATAAAATAGTTCTAACAATATTGTGACGGGGTTCTGATAAGCGAATAGCTTGCATGTGGTCCAAATGTTACGATAATCCGTAATGTTGTAGCCCAAAACTAGATTCTACGTGCCGTCTGTCGCCATGTTGGAAAGGAAGTAAATGCACTTTCGTATCCAGTCCGCACTTACGACAATTTTTCAGCGTTGTTAAAATATTCACTAATGAGAAATAATTATATTTAAAAATAGATTTAAATTATATTTGGCAATTTGTTTCATTTTAACATCAAATGTTCTTTTTATATGAATCGTAATGTCGCCAGTGAAGTGGTTTTACGTTGGTCGAATGTGCTCGTGGTGAATTGACTGAAACCTTTCAACCCAACATTACCTCTGCACGAGGAGCGCCAAGGGTCAACCACACATCGTAATACCCAGGCTGTCTAATCACACTGCATACTATCTACCCCTTTTTTATTAATTGCAAGTCTATTTTCCTTTATTGTAAATCACTTTTTACCGCATTAATTGTATAAAGGTGTTATACAAATAAACCTAGTGTATCATTATTATAATTATTATGATTATGATTATTTTGCATGTTGTAACAGTTTAGTAACAATCATGTACTTTTCTAGCCTGACGATGTCATCCTCATAATTCTAGTCAGAATGTGACTTCCCGACCAAATAATTTTGAGGGCGGGGCTAAATTCGGTCTGGTATCCAGGCTAGTGCTTTTCATTACTACTGATCATAATGTGATTGCTTATTTGTTTTATTTTTTTCATTTGACTACTGTTAGCATTAGCATAATTAGCAACTTTTTGTACAGTATATTTGTGAGATGTGATAGAAAAACTGTGCAAGACTTATAATTATAATGGGTATTATAAAATGCTAACTAAAAATATAAACAAATATGCATGCGGCTTTAACAAAGCCAGTCACTTACAGCCCAGCAAAAGGTGATACACAAGTAAAAACAGTACGAGAATAATTAATAAACAATTATATATATATATATATATATATATATATATATATATATATATATATATATATATATATATATATATATATATATACACACACACACACACACACACACACACGCACACACAGGCTGCTAAATGGACATTGACACACTATCGACACTTTTGCACTCGTCACTTACAGTCATTGTCACTTTCATACACTGTCACTTTCAATCACTGCTTGTACTTACACTTGCACGGCAAGTACATAGCTACCAGAATCATTGCACTCCCATTGTTTAGTTTAGTTTAGTTTATTAGTTTAGTTTAGTTTATTATATGTTACTATATGTGTATTATATGTTATATGTATATAGGTTAGTATTATATGTATAGGTTTGGTATATGTCTTAGCATGTTGCATTGTATATTATCTTGCATATTTAGTAAGGTTATTATATGTGTCAGTACTTGTACAAAGTGTATGTCATGTTATGTTATGTTGTATTATGGTTGTGTGTTATGCTATGGTAGTTGTTGTGGTGCCTTGTCCTAAGAATTTCAGTGCCCAGTCTGGCCCTGTGTCATTCTGTGCATCTGACAATAAAAGACTTGAAACTTGAAACACACACACACACACACACACACACACACACACACACACACACACACACATATATATATATATATATATATATATATATATATAGTAAGCAGGTAAGCATTCAATGAAATTAATCACTTTTGGGATTTTCACACAGCCCTTCTCTTGGGAGGTAAACAGTGAGTGGAGTGCATGTTGGATCTAAGGAGATGGAGCAGGAGCCAGTCCGAGTTACTTGTATGTGGCTCAAGCCATCTTGGACACACTCTGCAGGTCAGCTACCAGCTCTCCTCTGACGGGGTCTGCAATTTGTAATTTGTAATTTGGTTGTGTCCCTGATTTGTACTAAACCATTGAGTTTTATTTCCAGTTATATTTTTAGATGAGTAAACTAACATCTGTAGTAGAAAACATGTGAAGCCTTCCCAGTTCTGTTTATGTCCTCTCAAACATGCGACTGCACCAATAATCTCTTGAACAAATCTGGAAGGGCAGATGGTAGATTTGAAGCATCCACAGTTGATTGTTTTCTTTGATGAATGCAATGCAGCCAAACATACTTGGGAATGAACAGCACACCGGAGGAGACTTGTGTGGACCTGTCTCTCAATGTAATTTTAATGGACTTACCTTTGAGGATTTTCCCCTTTATATTCCAAACCCGTTTTTCATCAGCAACAGCTCCTCCCGTGGGAAGACGTTCACTATCTGACCCACACAGCCGCCGCAGAGGAGCGAGGGAGGAGAGGTCTGAATAAGTGCTCACGTGTATAACAATCACACTTAATAAAGGTGAGTGCAGGAATGTAGTGCATAGGCTATTGCATACATTTCTAAACCACTAAAGGACAGTTATAATTGAGTAAGAGTAAAGTGAATTATAATCGTTAAAATGTAAATCAAACAATATGATTTAAAAAAACTTGCCCTTGCAAAAAAAGCACACACACACACACACACACACACTCATACACAAATTATTTTATTGACTATTCATTTATTTCACTCTCCATTCAGGTTTGTTGTCTTCGACTCAAGGTGAACACACATCAGTTGTCTAAACAGAGTGGCAATTTGGCTTAGCTTGCAACCAGAGCATACAGCAGCATACTAAACTGTCATAATTCAAAGTGAAGCAATTTGGCTCCACCATAAGGACTCATATTCATTTTTGCAACGCTTCATATCATCCTGGAGGAAGTCGCTCTACTGAATTGTGCCTTTTTTTTCTTCTCTGTTACCTCCGTGCAACACATTTCCACATCAGCGTGTTAAAATAAGGAACATTGTGGAAGGGAGTTTATGATTTTTTTTCTAGTTTAGAAAACCACTTCCAAACACAAAGTGATAACGTTGAAAACATCACACAATTTTTTTATTTTTTTATTAAAAATAAGTAATAAGGGTTTAAGATATTTGTATATTCTGATGTATATGTGAAACATTCAGATTAACACACTATATTTAGTTGTATGAATGTTCACAACCCCATTGTTCTATTTAATGTCAAATCGTTCATCACACAAAACCCGACGAGCTCATCATTCCCAAAGAAGTATACACCTGAACCGGTATACCTCAGTCACGTACAGCCGATTGTCTTCGTAGTCCTCACCACAAAGCTTTTATCTCTCTGCTCTATTATTTACAATCCTTCACTGCCTTTTGTTAAAAAGGGTCCATATAGGTTAAGAGTTATACTTTTACGAAAGCAGAGGTTGAAACAAGTAGGACAAAAAGGGAGAGTGCATAAAAGTGTTCAGACTAAGGGTTGTTATGCTGCGGTGGAGTCAGTGATGTGTCTTGCACAAATACATATTTCATCTTTGTGTAGTTATTGTCACAGGGTTATTTTTTTAAAACACACAAACATCTTTTCACGCAAAAATAATAAAATACTATTGCTGCCACGCCACTGTGTCTGCAGTGGGTCAATGTTGGTACTTCTTATGTGCTTCCACTATTATTTTCAAACATTAATTTCTGCAATTATCTTATTTTGTACACTCATAAATATACATATGCAAGTGTGCTCAGTTATCACAGCTTCAGAAGCCATGTCTTACCAACGTGGCCTAATTATCGCTGGTGACGCATACGTCTTTTCAACTCATCAGGGCTGGTATGTCGGCCATGCTGGGCTTCCTTCATGGGAATGTTAATAACCCATTCTTAATTACTGCGGGGTAATAAATACCTGGATGAGTCGTAGTCACAGATGGCCAAGGAGCCAACCAGGAGGTCGAGACTGCCATGTGGAAGCTCGAGGGTGGGGGGGGCAGATGTTCAGCTTAGCAACACAAAGCCCGCCTCCACTTCAATGAGGCTAATTTATTCCTCTCTCCTTCTGTCTCCCTCTTTCCTTGAGCTTGCATCACAACATGTAGATGTGTGAAGATGTAAGCAGAAGTAAACAGTTGAACAAAACATTTAGTCACTTTGCTCGAGGAGGGATTCACATTTTTGTGATATTTTGATTGCATTTTATTGTTATGGTGTAAATCCACTAATTCAAAACAAGTGGAGTGTGTTGATCGCTGTTACCCCTGCAGGGAACGCGTTTGCAAAGGTTTCAGCGATATACAACATTGTCTGCCTGCCAAATTATACTTACAAGGTTCTTTATTACCTTTGCATTGAAAATGCGGAAGGTTATGTTTTGATCGCCGTGTATTTATTTATTATTTATTTATTTGTATGCGTGTTACTCGCATAACTAAAAAAAGTATTAAACCGGATTGCATGCAATTTGGTGGGATGATTGGTTATTATCCGGGGACCAATTGATTAGATTTTGGGATTGATCGGGTCAAAGGTCAAGGTTCAGGTCATGAAAAGGTCAACATCTTCTTTTTACCATAGCACGGTCAATTTTTATCCAATTGGCATGCAACTAATGCCAAAATGTTCATAATTAAATGCCCAATCTTGTGATATGTGAAGGTATGCACTCTACCCAGTGCCCATTTTAGTTTACATATGCATTTTTCATTTATTGGCAAGAAGAGCACACATTAATACACAATACTGGAAATGTCCAGACTTTGTCACTTTAACATTTGAAATGAGATTAAATTTGATTTAAATTGTGTATTAACATGCATATCAGTAATACATAGATTTGTATAGTCGGTAGACATATATATTATGTAGTATACATATCATAAAAGACAATATTATACTGCATTTTCAGGGATTATTTATCTTAAATGCTTGGTTGTAATATTTGTGTATATATCTATATTACCCATACACACCCATGTGGCTTTTGTTAGATTAGTCGGCACATAACATGTATTGCATTTCCTCCAAAGCCAATGTGTTAACGCGCAGTGGATTACAACATGAACTCTTGGTAAATGTAACACAATATATTTGTGAAGGTTTTCAACAAGTCCTTCACTCCATTGTGTTTCGTTGAACCCCATGGTGCCGCTCAAAGGGAGTTTACACACTGAGATTTCAGGATTCAGCCACATTTCTCTTTGTTATAGTGAGTCTACAGAGCCTCGTTGTATCAAGGCTTTGCAGTGAGTCCACGCTGAGTAGTGGGAATTAAGAAAAAGCCTTTTATCTATTATTTTGACAGGTCTTGATATTCCTCATGTATTTCAGTCGAAGATACCTGCAATGTCCAATTGATATTATTATTACATCTGTATATAATATTTCTCACAATAAAGAAACACATGGGTCAGACCCAGATTCATTATTGTCAATGTTATATTAATAACATTTATTATAAAACATCATTAATTGTCATTTAATAGGTCTTTATACATGATCTGATTTGTGCCTTTATTTGCTTTTATGTAAATACTAAATGTGGCGGAATATATCTAAACAATGGTATTAATGTCTCCAGAGCAACATTTTACCACCTGATGCCTCACTCGTCATCAGACTGCCACAACAACACAAAGAAACTTTGGATGCTCTGAGTCTATTCTCTGATCTCGCCGAGTCGTCCTCTGAGAGAATTAACACGTCACATTAGATAGTTTTGCGTCTATTGAGAATAATATAAATCTTCCGGCCCGTCACACTGTACGACACCATGAATGAAAAATGCAAATCGCTCCACATTTAGACACTTTGTTGTTTTCTTGTTGTGACGGGAAAGACAAATCTACAGCCTCGGATAAAAAGGGTGTCGATGAAAATGGAATTATGTGTTTATTAAAGACATTCTTATGAATAAGCATGGGTTGTTTTACCGATACGAGGATCTTATCAGACGTGGTGAAACCTGCTTCATCATGTGATGTCACACACCGTGAAAAGAACAACAAGGGTCGTGCCATCCATACGTTCCCTTCTGAGAGTGACAGGTCGGACAGGACGTGAGGAAACAAGGACAAATGTCTCGGTGCCGCAGCTGTCACTTTTATTTAGGAGCAAGATGCGTCAAGTTGAACTGTACTGCGGAGGCAAGTGGATTTATTGGGATTAGTCAGAGGCTTAATGGGACCCCTTGGGCTCTTATCATCATCTCACAGAGACAATCCTTCCAGGTGGGGTTAGACAAAGTATGACATTATTTTTTAAATATGTACGGCCCTCTCAAATGAGGCCCCGTTAATCCATCAGGATTGTTTGTGCGAATAGGCTGTTTGTCTGCTTTGTTCACAATACCTGGGTGATTCATGACGTGATTAAGCCTACCTAAGACAGGTTTGAGCTTTTATTAGCCATCGAGATCTGCCATAAAGGTGTTTATGGTCTGTCTTAAAGTGATTCAAGGTGTACATAAACACAAACAGAAATACCAGCAAGTGTACGTGGGCGCGGACACAAACTCACACATAATGAGAAGATGAAAAATGAGAACGCTGAAAACGCTCGCCGAAAGGGTAAATCAATATCCTGCTCCTTAGTTCCGTGTGTTTTTCTGTTGATATAGTAAATATAATCCTCCTTGTACTCATACAATATACATATTATGCATATTTATCATTTCAGCAGAATAGCAGGCAGTCTGTCTGCAGCTGTGAAAATGACACAGGTTTCCAGTAATGAGGAATGGGTGGATGTTTAATATATTCTCTATGTCATCCCTGTTGTGATGAGGTTCATGTGGCTTTTTTTTATTTTCCAATTTATTTTTCACAGTCTCTTATCAGACTGTTCCGACGCTGGAAAAATGTTCCAACTCTCAGTGTCTTTGTCTCTTTGCTCCAACTTTTTTGTCTTTTATCTCCAACTTCCCAACAGTTTAAAGCAGAGCTTAGAATTCAGATTGTTTTTAGTTCATAAATTGCTAAATGTACAGACGCCTTGGGTTCTCGGTCCTGCTCTTCATCAGTGAATAATCATGTCGGCACAATTGTTGAGACCTCAGGCTCCAAGAATCCATTCTATTTAATTTATATTACCATTATGTATTTGCACTTCAATACACTTAAATAATGCTTGTAATGTTTGTCCCACAATGTCAGATTTCTTCAGTAGAGTGAAATAACTGCTGCACTTTGAATACCTGTCTCTGGCTCATCAGGCCTCATCCCGTCTCCATACAGTCAGTCAATCAGATACGTCAATTTAATCCAGATTGGCTTCTTCGAAAATTATACTAGACAGCCGATCTTAAACATTAACTTTTTTTGAGGGACTGATCAAAATGTATTATTGTATCAACTATTTAGAGGTAACATTTAAAAAAAAAAATCAATGGGCGCCTTCTTTCAGTAAATTGACCTTTTCTTGTGGCCTTTTCCCATGAATAATTGAAATGCTGTGTGACAGCAGCTCTTGGCGGGATTAAATTAGTGCGAAGTGAAGCCCATTTTATCCTAACCACTGTCTCAGAATATAGAGACGCTTCCATGAAGCCCAGACTTGGCATTTCATTTGCTGAGCTACAGGTCCAAGAAATATAATCACAGGAAGTATCTGTGAGCGCCGAGGAGACCGAACACCTTCGCTGGCTGCGGTCATTTTGGTTTGTATCCAGATACTATCACAGATAACAAACCAGTTAATAACCATCAAGATGGTGAACATGAAACATGTTGCCATGCTGGTGCTTTAAGGAGCTTCTGTATCTGGCGTTATTTTTTTATTTTTTCAACAGTAATGTGCCATGCATTAGGTTATAATGTTTGTTTGTGGATGTGGCTGTGGGAGTTTCTCTGATCTTAAGTTTTATAATGATAATATTATTCAGATTTTAAGGAAATAACTTTCAAGTCTGCTGAAAAATGATACACAGACCGATATTTAATTGAACCTTTATTTACCAGAAAATCCCATTGAGATACAATAATCAGTCAATCATGGGGTATTTTTTTCTCTCCTGCAAAAACATATTTTCAAAGCAGAAAGAGAGCCAGAAAGGGAACAAAACGTCCTGCATGTGCTAATTCTGCCAAAACGTATTTAATGAAAATAGGAAAAAAGTCAGAGAAATAAATAGATGGAGAGAGACAGACGGAGGGAATTCAAAAGTTAATCACCAGACTGGAACAGCCAGCAGACAGACCCTGGCAAAAAACTTTGAGCCTTTTTTTTTCGTGAGCAAATGATGAAGAGGATACTTTACTGACCTGGCTGTGGTCAGCACCGCAAAGGGCTCGTTCTTCATGTTGGCCGGGCTGGAGTCTAATGGAACGACAGCCTGGCAGCCTCTGGGGGAGAGAGCACCGGAGGGCAGAGCGGTGACACATTTCAAATACTGGACATCACTGAGGAGGATTCAATCATTGAGTTTACGTCTTAATCAACATATTTAAGGAGAGGCAAAGATAGAAATCACAGCCTCCTGACTCGCTCTGCTGGTCTTTGGTTGACAACATTGCTGCAGAGTAAATAAAGCAGGAGGCAAACTGGCTTAAAAGGCCGTCGCTCTATTACTGTGGAGACACATCGTGGTTCTTTGCTGTACCTTCACTGGCTCCCGATAACAGGTACAACGCATTAAAGTCCCTATTATTGACATTTTCTTAATTTGGCTTAAACTCCGACTGACGAGTCCTATGAGAGACATGATATCTGCCAATCTGCTGTATGTGTGTGTGTGTGTGTGCTCTTCTGACATGGTTTGAATTGGGCGAATCCTTGAAAAAAGACGTATGTCAATTCATGAGTTGAACATCTGTGTCAATTCCATTCCCATTTTGTACTATTACTCTATTTTTACTAAATATATCTCCAGACCTATTCAAATGTTTAAACAACTCGGAGATTAAGGCGGCGATTCATAGGCTCCAAGCTTTGTAAGTTATCAATTTCCATGCCTGGACTTCATGTTTCTTCCAAATAAACTATTTTGCAGTAAACAGAATGAATACAAACAAGGTTCCTTCTTCCATGGATACAAAAATAAAATTAATTGGGCCCCCATACAAAAGAGCATTGCACTTTTTCTAAGGACACACCAAGACGGGAAGAAACAGCGTCCTCCACAAACAACTCTCGATAGCTCGGCGACCTGTTGAAAGTGTCACGGAAAATGATTAAAATGTCTCGCACCACTCACCCGCACTCTATTCCACTGTTTGTGTAACGCACTCAGTATATGGTGCGTCTGCACAGTTGCTGCGGTCGGGAATATGTTGCTGCAGAATTAATTTACCACTTTGGGTTGACTCCCTGTGACAAGACTGAGAGCTTTTTTTGTACCCGATTGTAAACGTTCCTCAAAGGCAGCCATTGAATGGCTACATTGTGCCTTTGCAAATCATATATGAGAAGTAATGAGGTAGCTTCTCAGAGCCAAACTATTGAAAGACAATTATTCTTTATCCAGTGAGTTCTTATTCCCCTCCACTTCTTTTTGTTTTCATCCTAGGGAGCAAATTAGAGCTTGGTGTCTCTCAATAATCTATTAAGCAATGTGTTGTATTCCTAGTCTCCAGTCGGTTTAGAAAACATAATGTGTTACCCAAGATCATGCCTTCTGTTCGGTTGCTGTAATGTGTTGTTCCCCAAGATGGATCTGAAATGGGGACCGCAGATTGATCTATCCTTATTCATTCACTTGTTTGTCCATCAATCTGGTGCCTTAAAACGATCTCTGATTGGATGTAGATTCATCGAGGGGGTTTGGCTGGCCCTCACACTAAACAGAGCAGACGAATACCGAAACAATCTCTTTTGTTTTTACGAAGCTATTCTTTCGTATTTTGTCGACCCGCTAACAGTCTTCTTTTCCTCTGCCTTTGTTGGCTCATGTGTTTCTCAACTTGACTTCCACCTGCAGATCAGTGGATGAGTGTCATATTGTGTAAGTACAGATTGTGCACCAGACGCTGATCCAATGTGTGAATGGAGATCAACAACTAGTGACACAGCATTGCCTGAGGAATTAAAGCTTCACGATGCTTCATCTGGTCGACTTGTTCGTTAAGTATGAACACGTGGTTACATGCATTCAAATAACTGGCTTAGTCAGACTGAAATCGAATTATCTGTTTCATGTAAACACCGCCGCTCTCCCCGTGGAGAAAACAAGCGCTTCCTGGAGTGCTGCTGTGAAGTGCCGCTTATCAGCCAATCAAAAAAAGGAAATGGGCTACACAACAGCCAATGAGAAAAAAACCTGTTCTATCTGGGTAACATTTAATCCAGCAACCAATGAACCAATGTCTTGAAAACTTGAGCCCTGGAGTTGTAATGAAAACAGCGCCACCTGTCGTATCGGAGGTAACATTGCTTTCGGCCAATGATTTGAATTACTCACCGCCATGTATATTGGGATAATAGAAGATCCCCCAAAAGATAGCATAGTCCGACTAAATCAAGATTGTTGAAGGACTGTCATCAAAATGTCTCACTTTTGAATATCAGCAACGGACTGCCACATCTTGATAATCCCGTAGCTGATGCAAGAAGTTCTTCACTTTTCTTGACTACATGCAGTGGAACCACGTTTGACTGTTTGTTTACGTCGCTGTTTAATGAAAAATACTTTTTCTGCAGTTCAATCAACTCAGAAAAGCCCCGATGTTCCTTTTTCCTTCTGTTTTTCATTCCATAGCAGTTTGAAAGTATTGATCACTTCGATTGGTGCAGGATGCTGCAAGACCTGCCAGTAATGAGTAGATGATTTCACCACAGTTCATCTGCACTGGAGCGGTTAGAAGGAGGAGACGTGAGGAGAGGAGAAAGCTAAAGCTTGTAGCATCCTTCTTCCTCTCCCCGAGGCTTCGTTGGGGCCCACAGGCAACAGAGGCAACATCTGCTCAGGGCTACAGGAGATGGAGGGAGCAGCTACTTCCTTGCATCATCTATTTAACACTGTAAGGATTATACGATTAACATCATGCTACTTGCTGTCTGTCTACACTTGAAAAGTACTTCACCAATTAGCACATAATTTGTATTCTGAACATTCTAATGAGCCCTAATGAGGATGAAGCGGTATTGATAATGAGTAATAAACCAGTGGTTCTCAAACTCCTCTAGTGGCACAAAGTGGTACTACAGGTGGGGCGCAGAAAGATCTTTATTGAGAACTTCACATATTGCACAAGTTCAAAGTACACGCACATGAAACTAAGTCATTAATAAATACACGTTGAAATACCTGTACCTTCGCGTACATGTTTACGTTAAGCCGCTAACAGGTTAATTGCAGCCACAATAAGCTATTTCTTTATTTGTATGGTTCTAACAAAGTGATGGTTGCGGATTTGGTTTACTTGAAAGTGATGCAATTTTCTTTATTCTATTATTTGAAAGAGCATAGGTGGAGGAGTCACAAAAAGTTATTACAATAATAAGTCGGCATAGACCATTTTGTTGGGGTGGTGGGGCATGAACATCTGTCTTCCTCCAAAGTGGGGCGTGACAGGAAATGTTTGAGAACCACTGGACTAAACTATCATATTTATATTCGTTATTTATCATTCATTAGGAACTTTATTTTAGTTTCACTGTGATGAAGTGTTGGAGGTGAAGTATGCACATTTATTGAGTGAGAAAACGGTGGAAATACTGTGATCAGTCAGTCAGTCAGCAAATGCTGAGCCTAAAATAAGCAGCAATAGCGAAATGGATCAGGTTAAAGTACGGGCTGCTTTGTACATTTTTTAACTTGTCAAAATGACACTGAGAAAACAAGACTATATTCAAGACCTAATAGGTGTGAGTCCTGATAGATGGTCCAGGGAGAACATGTTTCCAACCATCTTTTATAGCTGATCATTTGACAGACTGGAGGAAAGATCTTCTAATGTTGTTTTCCGGTGTTTTCTCCACTGTTGTCTAACAACATGAAGACATATCCTGCATGGGAACAGATATGAACACATTGGTCTCTTGTACTGTATTTCGCCCCAAACAGAAGCTGATATACGAGTCAGCTTGTTTCTTCTGGTGTCAATAATGCATTTTTGGAAGAAACACCTCTCATTACTGGAGATGGAGAGCAGCATTTCAATTTGTTTTGATGGTGTAATTAAGACTCATCAATCTTGACACGCATTATGGAAATGTGATATAGGTGTTATCTAGCTATTTACTATTTCTGTGGAAGGAAACTTCTAACAATACAACCCAGTTGTATGATGTACTGTGTTCATTACTATCAACCTTACAGCTTGTTTGCTATCATGAAACATTTATCAGTTTATATATGCCAACACATACAAACCAACTCATCCGTTGATAGATACAAACTGCTGAAGATATACACTCCACTACAGACATTAGAGTATATGTGACACATATATGCCTAGCTACAGATATTATATCTGATTATAATTATATTAAGCGTGTTTATATTACTTAAAAAGTTAAAAATAGAGCCTGTAACCACGCTGGATGTAGTACACACATAACATTTAACATTCTCAACCACATGTTCATTACAATATATTTCAAAGTATTATGAACAGAAGTGATTATTTTGTTAAAAGGCACTAATCGCTTGTGTTTGATGCCAAAAAGACACGTTTGGCAAGTCCCATTCTAGTCTTTCTCTCTCTGACAATTTGTCCATATTAGTCTTTCTTTATCACTTTGCGGTCTGTCATTTATTTTAATTGCCTATTTGTTTGCTTTTACTTACTACTCAATGCTTTTATGGTATGGTCTTTTTTGTTTGCCACCATTTAAGTTGTGTTTTATGCTTTATTTATCTGTAGAGCACTTTGTAAACTTTGTTTTTAAAAGTGCTATATAAATAAAGTTATTATTATTATTATTATTATTATTATTATTATTATTTGTTCTCCATGAACCCTCATTCCCTCTGTATTTATCCTTGTGTCTTCTCCACCACTTAATTTTCTTTCTCTAGTTGTGTGTCTTCTGTATCCAAGCAAACTGTGGGATGGCCTTTGTTACATTAGTCGGGGTCGGCTGGAGCTCACAGGGTGAGTGGTTGTCCTGTAACCACAAGGTACCCAGTTCGAATCCCTGCTCTCCCCATAATAATTGCATGTTGAAGTGTCCTTGAGCAAGACACTGAAGCCCCAGTTGCTTCACTGCAGCTCACTGCTCCTTAATAACAAATGGGTCAAGTGTAGAGACTAAATAAAAGTATAAATGTAATTGATTTTATTTAACATAAGGTGGTATACACTATCTTAATGTACAAGTGTCAAACACACAGAGAAATTGGCAGTTTTTATTTGTATATATTATTGTGGAAAGAAAGGTCACGGACAAGGAGAGTTTCATAAGCTTGCACAACCGTGTTTTATGAAAAGACTAATCAACATCAGATGTACTTTGCTTTTTATAAGCTGAGTCATTTACATTTTCTAAGACCCACAATATAAAGAAATAGAGAGTGAGCAGTGGACCTTGCACACTGCAGTGGTTTTGCTGCTCTCTGCATCTCATGAGCTGCAGTAGTGAAGCTGAAAGAGAGACTTTGTAAGAGATGCGTTGGTTACTGACCGCACACATCGCTCCACTCTCCTCACAGAGTTCGTACACATGTTGACCAGTGGAATTCCATGACTTTTCCATGACTTTCCCATGAATTTAAACTAAATTTCCATGACCAAATTTCAGAAAACTATTTGAAAATGTAGTATACAAACAGTGACAATTACAAAGAATACAATATAACTTAAATGAAACAAATGAATGAGAGACAATAGTTTGATTAAAAGAATAAACATTACTATCCATGTTTAATCTTAGAAACACTTGTTTATTCTTTTAATCAAACTATTATCCTTTATGTGCAAATCCATCTGTTTGGACTTGGCGTATTCCGGCTTATTTTTTGAGTCTTCCTTTCAAAAACATACTAATTATTTTAAACTCGACGTAAATGAACATGTGATCATAACAAATCTATTCTATGACCTTTCCAAAACTTTTGTGATTTAAGTTTTTTACATAACTTTTAAAATTCCATGACTTTTCCAGGTTTTCCGTGACCGTACGAACCTTGTCCTCGCTCATTTGGCTGATTGCCAATAACCCACCGCCTGCAGCGTCCGTTCTCAGCATGTCTGTTCTCCACAGTGGTGAGTTCCACTCGGGCAAAGAGAGTTGGCTCCTACAGAGAGAGGCGGTTAAATCCTCTGTGTGGGGTAATCAGGGAACTGGTCCCGGGTATGTTCAGGTGCATGTTCTCATTAGTAGAACATTTGGACATGATCACCCCCATTGGTTCATGGGATGAACCTGGACCATGCTGCTGCTGAGCATCTTATGTAATGTAACACTGTTTAACAGAGAACTGCATAAGGTGATTTACATCTAATTACTTTTGGACAGCAAGCTCTTCGATGTCTTGAACAGGAAATCTGTGACCAGAGAGAACAAACCACATCATCAAATGTGGGTGGAATGAAAGTGCAGCTACTCAAATCCCATGTAGGGCTTTTATATAAAACACTGTATTTAACCTTTGCAAATTGTGAATTATTATGGACATAATTAAATATCCTTGCCACACAGTGTGACTCACTTAAGAGCTTTTGTTAAGCTACGCATTAAGTGTTTTACCACCAGACAAAATAGTTTAACAATTAGATCATGTTGTAGAAATGCCTTTTGTTAATGTTTTGGGGGATTTTGATTTCTTTCTAACAGGATTTGAAAACACATCCTTTACAATGTTAAAGACTTCTTCTCCGCTGTATGGATACTTATCTCAATAACGTGACATTTTGATGAATGCTAAAGCTTTCACATTTTGATGCTCAGATAATGTGTCAATCCATGATTTGTGAGTAAGTGATAAATGAGAAGACGCCCTGCTGAAGGGAGCTTCTGACCTGAAAGATGGTCCATCTATACCGCCCGGAGCTCAGCGTACTTGTCCCTGATCTATTAACTGCAGCAGCGGGGATCAATTGTGTCAATACATGTAGACTCCATAGGGAGAAGCCATTACTATTGGTTATCATCCTCAGGCCTCAGGTAAGAAAAATGATGGTTGTCAGCTGATAAACAGGTCTGACTTCAAGCCACAGTGCAAACTATTGATAGATAGATAGATAGATAGATAGATAGATAGATAGATAGATAGATAGATAGATAGATAGATAGATAGATAGATACTTTATTAATCCCCAACTTAACGGGGAAATTTGTCGTCACAGTAGCAGCACTAATAAACTAAACACACAAGAATAAAATATAAAATATAAAAAAACAGGGATGAAAGATATAGATGTATACAAGTAAAATATAAAATACAAAATGAAGTATATATGTATACAAGATGAAACATATATGTATGTATGTATATATATATATACACACACACACACAAAAACAAATATAAAACAATGACTGTGCAAAGTATACAAAGTAAAATATAAATAGATCGCTGGTGGAGATCCTGGCAAACTCGGCACTTTACTTTACTATATATATATATACAACATATATGCATACACAAATATAATAATACTACAAATATAATACTAATGACTGCAGTGTAAAATTAAATTCAATATAGACAGAGTGTGCAAAAGGCAAAGTGTGTGTATGTGTGTAGTGTAATTTAAATGTGTGAAGTGCAGATCAACATAGTGTAAAAAAATTGAGAGCCTCTTTATAACAAACACGACAAACTCTGCTGGTGTTCTGCTGATGAGAGGGCACACGTGACGCATCATCAAATACCAGCCCTCTCAAAACAATCAAAACCCACTGCTTGTGTCTCTACTCTTCCAAAGCATCAAATTAATGAGCTCAGTTGCAACAAGCAGCAACACATATTTGTTTATCCACAACATTACATTCGACACTTTGGGTGAATGTTAAATTTAATTGTGACAGCGAAATATGTGGTGTGTTATTACCGGATTTTCTTTTAATCAAGGGTGCTGGATATTTTACTGTCGCATGAATACAAAATAGGGAGATGACTACTTTTTTCATGTGTGGAAAAATCAAGCTTAAAACAATGAACGGCAGATACAAATAGCAGTTATCGATTGTGTACTCGTCTGTGCTAAAGAAAACCGAATAAACGGAAGCCTGGGGAAGTGTGTACAGCGTGTGTTCTGCAGGGTTGGCGGTAGAGCAGTATGCTGCTTTATATTTTCTAGCTGTTCTGTCTTCCTTGTAACTCCATGTTGATTATAGCCGCTCATCAGCGCCGGAACATGTATTTTAAACATCTGAGAGTCGAAGAACAATGCAAACTTGTATAAATGGATGCCTGGTATGGTGAAAGAACTGGGTCAGACTGGTTCTTTTTAAGAATGAAGTGATGCTGTATTGTCAGTGACATCACAGGGGGGGGTAACGTGTTTCTGGCTGGCTGACAGGTGTCAGTATAAACACATCAGGATACATTTGATCATATTACACACAAACATTGCTAACATATTCTTATATATTACGATTCTATTTCAATACAGCTTCTCCTTTTGATCTCCATTAATAAAAGGTGAGCTTCTCATGTATGCTCACAGACACATAACTATATATGCATGTGACTTGCACCCTTGTGTAAAATAACACTGCTAACTATACACTTTGCGCTACCTCTAAACCTCTTAACCCCCTTGGCACAACTTCTAAATCCCATAACCCCTACCAATCTATACCTGATGGGGAAATGTATACAGCTTCCCTCCCCATCATTGTGATTGGAAAATTTGAGAAAAGCATAGGCATGAGTGTGAGATGCCGCTTGAGAGCACCACCCGCTGGGCTCATCTCCCCAGGAAGCCAGAAAACAGAATAAGCATCTAATTTAATATGGTATTAAAGCAGAAGCCCCTCCGGGAGATGGCTCGGAGTCAGAGGTGTGCCCTAGAGGGCCGCACATACAGACAGTTCTAAAGAAATAAAGACTTACAGCAGATTTAATCACTAGAAGTAGTGGTATTACTCACAAAGGAAATACAAGAATATGGATTATCACATGTGTAACGTAAATAATAATTTACGACGAAGGAAGTGACATAATCCTACAAGTCAAACAGAAGTACATTCAAAGGCAGGGTTGGTAAACTTCTTCAAACTTTTGTATTATTTTTGCAGACATTTTCATTACGTCTTGACAGTAATCAATGAATCAAATGGTTCTCACAAAAAAGGGGAATAAATATGTCTGTAGCTGAGCTGTAATAAGGATATCCAATCAATTAATTCTGCAAATTGTAATGATTGGACCGGCTAACCTGCCTCATGCTCTTCAACACATTCTCCACAAGCTGCTAGCTTGACAGCTGTGAGTATTAACAATAGCCATGTTTGATGTGCACGTTTATGTATATTGATCATTTCCAGGGCGTGGCTTTGGTGAGACCCTTGAAGGGACGGGATGTCGGTCTTGCCATCTTGAAGACTTTCTTGCTTGGTTTAGTAACTTTTGGATCAATTCAATTCAATTCAGTTTATTTGTATAGCCCATTTTCACAAATTACTAATTTGTCTCGGAGTGCTTTACATTCTGTACACATAGACATCTCTGCCCCAAAACCTCACATCGGATCAGGAAAAACTCCTAAATGACCCTTCAGGGGAATAAAAAAAGGGAAGAAACCTTCAGGAGAGAACAGAGGAGGATCCCTCTCCAGGATGGACAGAACAATAGATGTCATGTGACCAGAAGGACAGATTTAGAGTTAAAATACATTCAATAAATATGAGAGTGTATGAATAGTTGGTAGTCGGCATATTCCACGATGGAGACCTCCACGATCCGTTAGGCAGATGGAGGTAGAGAGGAGGATCTAGTGCTGCTAATTATTTGTATTGTAAAAGAGTTGGCAACACTGCTTTTTATGTTGTATTACATTTTTTTTATTTAATGGCTATTTCTAAATTCACATCAAATACAGATGATACCAAAATCACAATTTAATTTTAAACTCAAAGTATAAAGCATTAAAGCAACGTCTGTTACGAGACAGGTGGTTCTCGAGACTGAAAACAAACAAACAAGAATAAACAAGCTTACTGGTTTATATTTGTGGAAATGTGAGTTTTTCAAAATTACCAAGCCTGTCTTCAAAATAATGAACCTCTAAAAAATAAAATGCTATAATATGTTCTCACTTAAAAAAGAAAAGTGTTATTATTTCTCACAGCAGTATTCATGTGTTGCCATCTGTGTGACATCTAAATGGTGTTTTCACTCGGTTCACATGAGCCCAAAGTGGGGCGGCGACTCAACAAAAGCTTCTCTACTATCTGGAGAAGGTGGACATAGTCACATAATAACTGTGTAATTTAAAAGTCTCCAGTCGTTCTAGGCGTCTGTCTTTGACCTGTATCTTGTAGAATAAACTTTGTATTCTTATCAAGTGCTGAGTCGCCCAAACTTTTCTTCTCCATCATCATCTCATCACTATTTGCCGGTCAACGAAGAAGATGCGACACTGACAACACACAAGTGTAAATAATAGAAAAAGAGAAGTCTATGCCAGCACTTATTTTTGTTAACCCTAAGATTCAAATAAATTCAGTTTATTTGGCATAGCCCATAGATTGTAATGCCGAACAAAGTGTTCAGTATCGCTTTAACTGCAAGCTCTTGGCTCTTGGTTGTGTTGTCATAAGCTGTCATAATAATTATTCAGCAGTATGTCCGGGTCACTTTTCAAAAGCTTTTTATGCTTTTTATGTAGGGACATAAAAAGCTTTTGAAAAGAGACCCGGACATATGGCTGAATAATTATTTCCCCTTCTAATCTTTTATGTTCCAGTCCAACCGTAATTGCAGTAAAAGCAGTTGTTGTCCAATACTGTTGATACAAGCAGTCCAATTATTGTGTCATCCTTATTTATTATTAAAAGGCTGAGTTGTCACTTTTCTTCTGCAATATATCCAGAAGTCAAAGTGTTTGATGAGTCCACGTCGGATGTCACATGCCTTCTTTATTCTCTGTCAGTTTGCAGAATGCAGGATAAAAAAACGAGCCGTTTGGTATTTTTGTATTCCGTACCATGTTAACTTGTTGGGAGGATTTATTTTAGTCTAACTGGAAAACCGAATGTGTTGTTAGAAATTCAAGCTTTCACGGCTTCGTCTGTCAACGGGCTCCAAGACGGATGTGGGTTCGACCCAGTCGTGTTGATGTCTTCCCTCACGCAGAGGATATGTGTATTAACTTGTAAGAACGGCATCAACATTCAAACATGGTTGACTTGCTTTCTGGAGGATTTAAAAAAAGACTCAAATGGCCACTTTGGGCACTGAAAGTCAATACTAGTGCAGGAAGGAACCAATTCTATGTTTTAAAATGAGACAGCAGTCTTATTAAAATGCAGACGGCCAACTCTCCCAAGTTAAATAAAGCTGGGGCCATAGTTGCATCTTGCCTGCTGAATGTGAACAACCATATGGTTTTCACAGCACAAACCTTATCTTCTATTTTTTCCATTGTGTTTTTTTATGAATTCAAATGCGTGCCACCATTTCCCTCATTTTTATCTCTTAATGTCCCCAAATACGGGAGCTGTTTGCTTGGCCTGTGAGCTTTTAGCCCCATGCAGGGATCTGCCTTGTCTTACGTTTCTGTTAAGATCCCAGCTGCTGCTACTTCATATCTGCAGAGCGACAGTCATGGAAAACGTGGCTAAAAGGCTACAATCGCCTCGTGTTTTTCCCTTGAAAAAATAATGTTCTGTTCTTTACGCAAACAACTTTAAGAAGGGAAGTTGATGAACAATTAATAAGCAAGTGTAGTGCAAGAAAAGTGAAGTGATTAACAAAGGGCAACAATGAAACAGTGGACTTTGTAATAACATTCAATTAAACTAAAGCAAAAGAACATCAGACTAAAGAAGCGGCAGCCTCACAGCGGCAGCCTCACAGCAAGCCGATATAATAATTCAAGAATTCACATTATTATTCTGTAGATATGTCTTGGATAGCCTCAACCCTGTCTTCTAATTATTTGCACAAAGGAAAGAAAAAAGGAAATATAAAGCTTACACATTGTTGGATGACTCTATTTCAGTCAGAAAACTGCATGTGGTGATAATAGATTTATTGTAATTGTTGACTCTGGCCAGTATCCATATCTGCAATGAATAGCTGGTGCTTCGCGTTGCCTGTTAAACCTAGAGAAATCTACAATGTGGGATTACACGGAAGGCTTCGGCAGCTCCATAAATCATAACTGGTAATCCTGACAATTGGGAAGCTGGTGAGGGATAATGTCCTTTTCTACAACACTAGCAACTTAGCAACTCTTACTGGTTGATTACACGATTGTGGGATTTGTTGGGGATTTTGCGACTGCTTCTACTCGGATATAAAATGATTGCTTCAGCGTCGATACCGTGCCTTTTAAGCCCGCCGCTGTGGAATGCTCTCCTTAGGCCTCGGTTACACTCTCCACAAGGACGACTACACAAACATAAGCTGACATGGAATCGTGACAAAATAAACATTTGGATCTTATATTCTCTGTGTTGTTTTTTCTCTCAGGACAAACAGACATCCTCAAAGCTCCTCGACGTTCTACATCCTCTCTCCGTCCATGGGATTAAAAATGTTGGTACAGTCAAAAACCTGCCACATGGAAGGAACCTGTGCGAAGGGTTTATTTTATGCGGTGATGCCTGTGTGGACCAGGGGTCGGGAACCTATGGCTCGCGATTCATATATGTATATATGTAATATATATATATATTCATATATTAAGATTTTGAGTTGAAAAAAAAAAAATATCTTTATCGCGCCAGATTACAGCAGAAGTAATTTAAGGTCCCTTTCTTAAAGACGTCTTTGTCCTTTTATTAAACTAAACGTCTGTTATTGATCATAAGAAAAAGTTGTTTGTCCCCCCCCCCCCCCCCGTAGCATCATGCAGCACTAGAAGTCACATTAAAAGCAAGACATATTTAATTTATTATACGTTAAAAATACTATATGGCTCTCAATGAAATATATTTAGAAATATTTGGCCTTTATGGCTCTCCCAGTCCAAAAGGTTCCCGACCCCTGGTGTGGACACACCCAGCCCTCGTATATGTGGCACACATCGATTGGGCTTTAGGGTAGATGTAAGGGAAAAGATGGTGGTAGTTCAGTGTGTACAGAGGTATTTCTAAACCCAGGCGTATGGATGTTAAACTTCATAAGCACTTTGCGAACAGTACGGAGATACACCACAATGCAATGACAATAAGCTACATGTGTAGCTAATACATAATGATGTAATGCACCACTCACTAGGCACTCTATGATGAAGACTTCTACTTCACCCTGAGGATCCATAGCTATAGCTGTCAGGTATTTTTGACGAATGCCATGGGAGGGGCTGAGTGTTCATAATATCCATCAAGAATGAAGGAGCAAAGAAGTTGCCCTGAAGCAGATTGTTCAAGAGATTTCAATGCACACGAAACACGGTGCAAATGGGTTAGTAGTCACTGATTTGGGGAATAAAGAATATTAAAAAAGTATAATTCCTACATAATGTGCGTGCATTGTGGTTTGTGCTGCAGCTGCTTTGATGTTCATATTATTTATACATTCATGCTTTCCTGCTCATTTGGTATTTATATGAATGCCTGTTAGATCTTTTTTAAATGATTGTGAGCAGCTTTAATTTTAAGATAAGTGAATTCCAGTAGCGTCATACTGAGGTAGACGGTTGCATTTTAAACTTGGAAGTCAGTTGTATGCACGGCCGTAAAGGGCCTACCTATACAAAGACATATAGATGATGGTTTGCACAAAGGGCCTAATGGAGCAGTTTGCCTTGGGCCTTGCATGGTCTGACTCCAATACTGATTCTTGCGACATGGAAAAATCCCCACTGCCACAATGAGTTACAACAGTGAGTGCATTGCAAAAATTAAAATCTAAGTCAAATGAAATATCTCAAATTAAGGCAATCTATGCTTGTTTTTTGACTGACAAGATATTTCTTCTTACAAGGCAGTTTTAATGATGGAGCATTTCACTTGTTTTAAGAAATCTTGGCAAGTCAAATTTTCCTGTTCTGTTGGCAGATAATTTGGCTTATTTCAAGTAATATTCCCTCATTTCATTACTTTATTTCCTTGTTTCTTTAGACTGAATTTTTGCAGTGTGACCAACTCACACGATGGCATGCAGAGAAGCAGAACCCTTGGATCTTGAGCCCTCTCTGTAGGTGTATTCGGTCTCCAGAGTCAGTACCACACAACAGAGGACAGCTAGCAGAGCCTCGTTCTGCCCATCACAGGATCCCGTTGGCTTACTACGAGACCTGGACAACGAAGAAAACTGTAAAGCAAAGCAACGACCAGAGAAAAAGGCCTGGACAAAAAACAACCAGGAGAATCACCTGCATAATAAATAGCTTAGGCTAATTTTTAAATTACCTTCGGCTGGCAGGTAACTGTCGGGCCGACCATCAAGCAAACTGTGAAAGCTGTTAAAACCACATCGGCGCCTGAAGTGTAAAATCATAATTCACCACTCCAGAGGACCGGTATTGGACTGTGTAATGCTCGGTGGTGATCTGTGCCAGCGGGTCTGGCACAGCTTTGCTGGCTGAGCAGAGGGACAGGAAGCCACAGTTAATTACCGCGGTATGTTTTAATTGTGAAAAAGGATAACAGCAATAGCACTGAGTAGGTTACTTTTATCATGTTACCTGTAGACCTGCCTAATAATATGAAAGTATATGGACAATATTCATTTTATACACTGCTGTATTTGCATATATGTTGTGTTACACTGCTGTATTTGCATATATGATGTGTGTATATATATATATATATATATATATATATATATATATATATATATATATATACATATTTATTTTGTATTTTATATTTCACTTTGTATAGTTTATGCATAGTCACTTTTTCTTTCTTTCTTATATTTATATTTTATTCTTGTGTGTTTAGTTTATTGGTGCTACTGTGTCCACAAATTTCCCCTTGGGGATTAATAAAGTATATTTCTATTCTTCTATTCTACTCCAAAAATAAAGGTGCCTTTTTTTTCATATAGAACTATTAGAATAAGTTTACGAAGCATTAATTACGGCTTTTGAATAAAAGTGAAGTTTAAACCAAATGTTAGTCAATATATGAATGCAGAGGAACATCACTCCAGGAGGCTATTTCATAACTTGGGGCTACATCATATTTGGTTATTGACAATGGACATTGATATGATCATTTGTTTTGAGTGGGGCATGAAACCCGAAGGGGACAAAATAGAATCAATGTGATGGAGTATTTACTTGTTTTAATCAAATGAATCGCTGTTGCATTTCGATGAAGTAGCTGTAGAAAAGACTACCAGAGATCTGAAGTAAGTTGACTAGCTAGTGGTGTTAATATGTATTGTGAAAGATAATAAATCAAGTTCACATAAAACAACAAACATCGGACTTTGTTGACCTTTTAATTGATATAAATCATCTGTGTAATTTATTGCAGAATTCAAACAGGGCTGGGATAGATTATGTTGTTGAAACTTAACTGATGATACATGGGTCTTGGATTTACATTTACAATCAATAGAATGTGTTACATATATTAATGGATACATGTCAGTGGCTTTGATTTGTATTTAAAGTCATTCAAATGTCACACCACTAGTGAGGCTTCATAACTCTGACATTAAGAGAGTTTAGCTTTCAATTGAACTAGCCTACCACCTCCATATGTGAGCAAGGTCTCACACAATAAACCCAGGAAGAGAAAAATAATGAATACCAGAGAGATCGATTGTTGTGGTGAATCTCGAAGGGAGCCATGAAGGGAAGACTGAGAAACAAAAACAAAAAGGAAGACTGTGTTAAACGTAAAGTTATGCACATTAACACATTGTTTTAATGCAATGTTGAAAACACTCAGTTCCCTAAAACAATGTGAAGCATACATGTTAGTTCAACAAATAGCCTTTTGTACAGGTTTTGAAGTAGTGAGACATTCAAGATAGAATGAACACAAAACAAAAAGCAAAATATACGCAAATAAAGCTGAACAATATTTGAGTTTAACTCTAAAATACACTTTGATAGAGCATGCAGTGTATCCTGCAGATATGCTGGAGAGCGTTCAGTATGTTTGTTAATTTCTTAATGTGTACCGAGAGACCGTGTTCATCCCTCACTCTCTCTCTCTCTCTCTCTCTCTCTCTCTCTCTCTCTCCATTTTAACGCTATCTTGGACCTCTAAATGAAGTTACCAGGTCTGTATGCCCTCGGGAAGACTGAATCTCATCTGCTGTCAGGACACATTGTTCCACCGGTGAAAAAGACGAGATAAAGAAATTAAAGGTTGCACCCGCAATGGTACCAAGACCTCTGAACGAGGGAGCTATAAAAAGGGAAGATAGAGAAAAAAAGGGACGTGTGAATGAGATAATGTGCGTCAAGGCCTGCTTTGGTCAGCTGCCGATGTCGATGATCTCAGGGCGATGGACGCAGCAGAGATTCCCTCATTGCATTTTTTTTACACCTGCTGATTTAAGTGGACGCTTTGCCGTTGACACAGTTGTGTTGTTTCAGAAGTGTTAGTTAGTCTTTCAGCACGGTCTCTCATCCCTGAACTGGATCGATAATGTTTTCTTTCTGGATAGAGCACATCAGAATATTGGTTTGCCGTTGCGATGGGGCAATTTGTGTCGTAACGTTGTCATCCAATCAATTCCTTTTGTTTTCTGGCCTCCAAATAAGCTTTTTAAATCGTACCGCAAGAAATGGGGTTATTGTCCAATTGTTCAATACCTGGTAGTTTTGATAACAGTCGTTCAGCACCGTGAGGAAGTTGGTATTTCGATGGTCATTTCAGGTAACATTGTTGAAACTTCTTTGTTGCTGCTTCTCTGCGTTGGCACCCTTTCACTACACATGAGGCTTGTCTTATCTTTTCAATATCTGGCTTCATAAAACCCAAAACTGGTCACATCAAGGTTGTGATCAATGCTCTTTCATCGCTGCTGGTTCTAATCCAGCTTTGAGCACAATGGGGCAAATTGACAATCACATGCCATCGAGGCCACATCATCCAACAGTTCAAATATTTTGAGATGAAAAAAAAGACAACACAATTAATCAGTTTCAAATGTACACATGCACGGTAAGATCTGTACTTAGTATTTTAGGTGCTTACGGATTGTTTAGGAAATGTCAAATAATTGAAAAAAGAAAAGAGCAACATTTGCAAATATTTTACACATACTGTTTTTTTAATATTTGCATAAAAAGTGCAATTCAATTCAAAGTGAATCATCAAAAATAAAGTGCCAAACATCAAACCCAGCATGTTATCAAGCCAATGACTATTTTGAATACATAGTGCTTAGTTATAATCAGACATTACCAGAGAGGCTATGCATGAAATGTCAAGCAGGTGTATTAATAAAGAAGACATACATTTTACATGAAGGCAAAATAGTGCAGCAGAATGGGATTTGAATTAATGAATAGCATTGTAAAGCTGTCAAATGGATCAACTGTGCCACTCGCCCCCAAAGCCGTGAAATAGTAACAGTTTGCAGGGTAAGAGAAAATAATTCATCGTTTCTGACTTCTAAATATTATATTTTTTGTAGCATTTATATTGGAATGCTGTTGCTCATATGAAGCTGCTTGCCATACGCTCTTTGAATTCACAATACGTAGCATTTGAAAAAAACATTTATTGTGGAGAGTACTGTATATTCTGGCGAGATGCTATCTCATAAACAAACACACAGCCACGCAGGTTTTTCACACATGTCATGATTCTGTCCACAACTGACACATTAATGAGATTTAATATTTAAAGGCTTATCTAAGTCCTTGAATCTAAATCTTCTACCAACCTTTGGTTTTCAGGGAGATGAAGATCAAGCTTTAATGAATTATCAATACTGTATTGTGCTTTGACAATTGAGATAGTGTGATTAGTTATTTGTTGGCGGAATTTGGAGGTAGGAACTTGAGGGGGGAAAATGGAAGGGGAGAAAATGGAAATTACATGTATATGATGTGTTCATTATGCTTTTGAGGAAAAAAATAAACAACAACATTGTGGCAGCTGTCCCCAATCCGGCCTCGGCTGCTGGCTGGTTGACAATCAGTCAGCTGATCTCACTGATTGGCAATCAGTCAGCAGCCGATGGTGCAGGCATAAAAGGGGCAGAGCTGCACGAGAAGGGGGAGTGTTACAGCTTACAGAACAGTCATTCAGACAGCAGACCGCACATCCTCATTGAAATGCAGCGAACTTTATACAGGATTCAAATGATGGGTTTAACAGTGGTGTTAGTATGGGTTCCTGCACATGTGGGGGTTAAAGGAAATGAAATGTCAGAGCGGCAAAAGAAGCCACAAAGAGTGGCTCAAAAGTGGAAGCCAAATTTAGTAAATCAGAGGCCAAGGGGATTATTAAAATGAGGTTAAAGGAAAGGTGGCAGAAGCAATGGGAGGAGGACAGGAAAGGGCGACGGTTGTGCAGGAGGCACCAGGAGAGAGGAAACCATCATCTCAAGGCTGAGATTTGGACACACTGGGTTGAACGGCATGTTGTGGAAAATAGGGAAACACGGGAAGATGTGACTATTGTGGGCAGGTAGAAACCATCGAGCATGTTATGATACACTGTCAAAGGTATGTGAGTGAAAGGAGACAGCTGGTTGGAAGCCTCAGCAAGGAGGGGGTACGGCTGGATACGGGGTGTGTGCTGCAAGGAAACTCCAGTGGGTGCTATAAAGCACTATTGCAGTATCTCAGAATAACCAGGATTATTGAGAGAATATGAGCCCTAGGTTATTTAGTCAGGTTGGTTCGTTTTGGTTGGGTAGTTATGATATGTTTTGTTGACGGTATGTATGTATGTATGTATGTATATATGTGCGTATTGTGTTTGATGTTGGTTGTTATTTTATTTAGTAGTGTTAAATATTGATATGGCAAGTCTAGACATCCTGATCCACACTCCATACCAGTTGGTGGCGGTAATGCACCAAACAGTTGTTTGCCAACCGCCAATAAACCTCAAAGAAAGAAGGGGGAGTGAGCAGACGCATGGTGTTGCGGTCTGCTCGGTGTGAGTGAGAAATAAACATGTTCCCAGACGAAACCTCTTTGTTTATGGCTGGTTCTTGGTGCTGGGGGGGGAAACCCACGGGTGGTGGCACTGATCTTGCTACACTGGAGCCCCGGGAACCCAGCACCTGGAAGGGAGGCAGCCAGGTCCAGAAGAGGGACTAGGGAACAGTTTGGAGGAGATACTGGCCCGAATAGAGGCGGTGGTGCGGGCACAGGAGGAGGAGAGCCGCCTGTTCTTCGAGGCCCGCCGGCGTGGCGGCTGAACCCCCGGACCCCAGTGCTCGTCGGAGCTGCTGATCGCTGGGGCCCCGGAGGCGTCGGACCTGCAGGCCTCCGAGGCGTCCGACCTGCAGGCCTCCGAGGCGTCGGAGCTCCAGGACCCACCGGACCTGCCGACGACCCCTGGTCCCCGGGGTCCATCGGCGGAAGGCCGACCCTTGTTCCCCTGGCCCGGTCAGTCCCAGCTCTCCGTCCCGATTTCCCCAGAGCCCCCTCCTCCGCCCAAGCTCTCGTGGGGGGGAGGGGCAGTAGGTTAGGCCGGGTGGAGCCCGGCCTAACCTACTGGCCTCGGCGGTTGGCTGGTTGACAATCAGTCAGCTGATCTCACTGATTGGCAATCAGTCAGCAGCCGATGGTGCAGGCATAAAAGGGGCAGAGCTGCATGAGAAGGGGGAGTGAGAAATATACATGTTCCCAGGCGAAACCTCTTTGTTTATGGCTGGTCCTTGGTGCTGGGGGGGGGAAACCCAAGGGTGGTGGCACTGATCTTGCTACAAACATGTCTTGCGCCTGTCCCAGTTCTCTCAGATAAAATGATCTCCCCCAACACTAAAATGTTGGATTCATCTTTTGTATTAAAATGATTTACCCTATCGGCTTATTTTCGGCATAACGAGTCTAGTGCATTGTAGGACAAAAATACAGAATCGATCCTTTCATATAATTAGTAACATTAACAGTAAAATAACTCTCATATTGATATAGTTTTCAACTAGACTAAACTACAAAAGCATAAATGAATTGCTGAAATTCAGTCCAGGCTTTTGGTATGCCACCCCAAGAATTTCAGGTACCACCACTATGAACAATTTATTGGGACTCCACTCCAGTCACCACTATTCATATAGTTAATTTGAAACTCAGCGATTTTGCTGAACAGTGTGTGGCAAGAATTCATTCCAATTTAATGGTATTCCGCTACAGCAGATTTCAATTTTAGTAGATGCACTGGAGCAGAGTATTGAAGGAAGTTTAATAAACCCTCACATTGTACCTCAACTGTATCATTTTTGTCTGTGTATTTACAGTTATGAGAATTAAAAAGTCAGACTGAGAAGGAAAATTAAATTAAGATGCAATAAGTTCTGCTGACATGACTTTTATTCCGTCATGCTGATTCTTTATAGTTTTGATAATGGGTTTTGTGATGTTCATTTAAGCCAGGTGATGGTGTCGTTTGTAATGTTAATTTGAAATGGGTGATGGTATTTACTGTTATGTTGATTTGAGATTCTGCAGCATTAGAGCGGTATTTGTTATTCGATACTGCGCCGCATGACAGTAAGTATCACCAGTAAATCTTTATAGAGCTGAATAAGTGTGATGCTGCAGTTGCCTGACGGCTCTGCTGAATATATTTAAGGGGTCGAGCATGCGCTGGATTTGCTGAAATGTAAACATTTTTAATAATTGCATGTGTTTTTTCTCTTCATCCCACAGGAAAATAATAATTGGAGAATTGTAAAAGATGCATGTCTCTCATTATTATAACAATTAACTAAATTGGGTGGAGATGAGAGTTCAGTTGCATCTGAAGTGTGCAGGGGAGGAGGAGGAAAGCAAGAAAATAAATATGAGTGAGTGAATCGGTGGGTAGATGAATAGTAAAGAGTTGAAATGGGGTTTCAATAATAAATAAAAGAAATCTGTGTACAGCATGATTAAATTGCTTTTCCATTTGCTCAGAGGAAAACCACTGAATAATTGATAATATAGAAAAAAATATAGAATCGGTTTCCGATTCATAATCGGTCAAAAATGTTTAGATCTTCCATTGGTGTGTAAAGTGTGTGTGTGTGGCAGTCAGTACCCAGACATCTGACCAATTGTACTTAATCTTTTAGCAAAGCCCAAGATGTATTTCAACTTCCTTAGCGAGGCTCACGATTCATCTTGCAACGATGTGTTATTGATGCGTCTCACTTTATAGAATTGGCTATTTTCAGATTGTGGCTTCATTTAGTGAGTGAAGAGACTATAGCTGGGGACCTGCGACGGCGTGTTTGAGAAATGTCTTCCTCGCTTCAAGCAGTCTGCCTTTGGGAACTTCATAGCCACTGTAGTAATATGAGAGAGAGATTCATCTTTTAAGGAGGAAGGTGGCGGAGAAGACACATTTTTGGTCAGTAGATGTTATATTTGTGTTTTTTAAAAAGGTGCAACGTGTAAGATATGGCCGTTATTTAAAAAAATATTTGTATTTGGAAAAATGAAATTACATCATTACATGTCATTTAGCAGACACTTTTATCCAAAGCGACTTACAATAAGTACATTTCAACCTAGAGTACAAACTAAGAACAACAAGAATACAGAAAGTAACATTTCCTCAACATATTCGAACTACAAAAGTACCATGATAAGAGCTACATTACATGCCATTTAGCAGACGCTTTTATCATCACATCAACAGAATGTGAGGAGGTTACAGTGTTGATGTCAAAGGCATCACAAATATCCACCGAAATGAGAACGTTAACCAGCTAGCCCGGCTCGGCTCATCTTGTAAGACCACTTGTTGTTTATGAATCTTCTTGTTGGACTGTCCATCCCTTGCAGCTATAACACTGCACATTTTCCCCTAGCAAATTGTGGAAAAACTTTTCTTCAAACGCCTTTTCAATTAATAAATATTATCTTTCATTCAACTCCAGACAAATTGGGGCAGCAAGTGAATGGATAGAAATCGAAAGTGGGCAACTTACTGAAAAATAAGTTTACAGGATATCCATCGTTTGCACTCTTTCAACGAGCATGTCTTAACAAGGACATGAATTTATAGTTTCATAGATCTCTGAGAGGCTATGAACAACGGTTTGTTGGGCCCATAAGATTGCATTACAAGTTCTCTTTTTGAAGAGCGCTGAATCAACAATGCGCCCCTTAGCTCTCCTTATAAGTACCCTGCTCCTTTACAAGACCTATAAAAGACTGAATCAAGTTATTATAGAGATTAACCTGACCTGTCTCTTTTGAGGGCCTGATAAACTAGATAATGGAAACCACACTATTGGCAATGTTGACTGCAGTTTCAAGATTGATGAACATTGCAGTATTTCTTTGTGGAGTTTATTGGAAATGCCACTGGCCTGACATGCAAAGAAAAAGTAGCTGTTTTAAAAGGAATATAATCTCAAGGCCATTACTTGACTAAACACAGAACAGTATGAGAAGCACCTGGGAGATGAGAGGAACAACATGATGCTGCAGTTGAGCTTGTAAAGACTTACAGAAAGCGTTTGACCTCTGTCATCGCCAACAAAGGGTAGATAACAAAGTATTGAGATGAACTTTTGTTATTGACCAAATACTTATTGTACCCAGGAATTTACCAATAAATTCTTTAAAAATCAAACAAAGTTATTTTCTGGATTTTTTTTATTTATTTATTTATTTATTTTTTTCCTCATGTTGGCTCTCATAGTCGAGGGCTAGCTATAATTACTATTACAGGCCTCTCTCATCTTTTTAAGTGGGAGAACTTGCACAATTGGTGGCTGACAAAATACTTCCCCCCCACTGTAGATGTAACCAGTGAGGAGAGCAGGAAAGTTGTTCCCTGAAGGGGAGTTCATCAAAGAGTGCATGTAGCATATATTATGTGCCCAGAAGAGAAGAGCTCGTTGGGGATCTGGTCACTTCGGGGTCACCAAAACCCTCCGCCGCCTCCTCCAGGGGTTCTACAGGCGGGATGTGGAGGACTGCTGCATTGCATGAAAAGGCCCTGTGGATAGATCTCATGGCCAGCTGCAACACTTCCTGGCTGGGTGTCCCAGGGAGAGGTTGGTGATTGATGTTCTTGGGCCTTTTTCCCACTCAGAGAGGTAACCGTTACATCCTCACAGCCATGGACTGTTTTACTAAGGGGCCCTGTAGATGCTGCAGTACAAACAAACAACAATACTGATCAATCCTCTTGGTAGAACATGGCAAAAAGTGTCTCATTCTATGTATTTTTTACTGCCTATGATCAATCTTACTCCAATATGAGCAACGCATTAAAGTTTTCATCCAATTTCATATGAAAGCAAGCTGTGATCCTCAGAAAAATGGGCTTACCTTTGGCCAGTTTGGCTCCCATGCTCCTGCCTCTCTTTCTCTTTACTCCCTACACAAAAACAAACACGTTAGACTTTCCATCCGACATATGCTGATAAAAAAACACACACCTTTTGTCCTAGAATGGTGATGACCACTGTTCTCATTTAGGCCACATACTTTGGCCTCCGCTCTTTCATGAACAACATGAAGGCATTGGCTGGCTTCTTCACATACGGCCCATCATGGTGCTGCTCCACACGCGTTCTCTTGCTTTGGAACAAATGCAGAAGCATTTTAGGAATAAGTGAGCAGATTGATACAAGACACGGGCAACATGCATCCTTGCGTGTGCTGTTGTTCATAAAAAAATGGGTTATATTATTCATGCAGGAATCTTGGAAGACAAATGACGGACACTTTAATCTACCAACAGCTGCAGAGAGATTAAATAAAAGGTGAATGTGGCCAAAACAGCAGAGCTCACTTACTTTGTTGTAGTGCTGTTCGATGCAGTGCCTGGCCATCTGGCCTAGTTTATAGAAATATTTTGTTTAAAGAAAGAAACACAAGCAAAATACCTGTGTGTGTGTGTGTGTGTGTGTGTGTGTGTGTGTGTGTTACTTACAAAAATATAACAAAAATAGGCATGGTATCGATCTTCTGTAACATTGTTGTCCTGGAGACACAAACACACTGAGCAGCTGGTTAGAGGCTCAAACAGTGTCACCTGTCTATCAGAAGACGCCACTAAAGAAGATCTTACTGGTTGACTGTTCAAATTAAGATGCAATTATGTTGAATTATAAATTGAACTTGGCAAATGTCACTGACAGTTCATACATTTATGAATACAAATAAATGCATCTTACTGTGTGTGGAGGAGCTGCAGGGTGACTCATTGCTGCTGTACGTGGGATGTGATGGACGATATGCTGGTCCTGTGAAGAGAGAGGGAATGTTAGCCAGCCATAAAACACAGTCAAACCAATCCATCTAGTATTCTGCTAAAACAATCATTTATGTCATTCCTCAAAAAGTTTGGACAAATATGCTTTGCGTCCAGATCTTTAAAAAAAGTGTTCATTATTGTGTAATGCATATACAAAATGCCCAAAATTTAAAAAAAAAAAAAAAACTTTCAATCGGGTCATGATTTAAGTCAAGGTAGGGTGTGGAAGTTGTTGAAAATATAAGTAAAAGTCTTCCATTTAAAATTAAATCTACAATATATATTTTGTTCAATGTAATTTAATCTCCGAGCCTCTGAGATGAAGTAGGACATTTCACATATATAAAACTCTTGGATAACAACTCTCTCCCTAAGCTCTTAGTATCTTGTCCCTGGCTATAGAGCACTGCCTTATTGTACAGGGGACATGCTGCATGAGGGTCAGGGGGTCTAGGTCCACTGAATGGACCCTTGATGCGACGTAGGTGGAGATGGTGGTGGTGTTGGATTACTAACCACATCCTCAATGTTTGCCAATGTTGAGGATGTGGTTAGTCTAGAAAAGTCCATGTTGGAAGTCATTTTGTATGTATTTTCCTAAACCTGGGGCTGCTGTGACAAATATTGAGAATAATAATAATGACTATAAAATAAATAATCCTAGTAGCTTAACCACACAGCTACAAAATATAAATATATTACTGTCAGAATAATACAATCACTATCTCTGGAGGGAACCACTGTATAATTTTATCTTTTTCTACATCCACTGGACTACAGTTCAAAGGGAAGTACGGTACACTTGACTTCAATACACTTATTTGACCGCTACAGTTCTTTCTTACTTTGCACAGAAACATTTAGCAAAACTTTTTAATGGGTTACTTTTTTTAAACATGAAGCATTTTTAAATAGTGAACAAAGTTACCCAACAATACATGGGGAGTTTCTAATTGATTGAACCTGTACAGCATGCTACATTTAAATACCGTTTACATGTTGAAGAATCAGTATTAATAATCCAACAAAATAAAATATGATATAGAACTTTTAAATAAGCCAATATGTAAGAAAAATATTTATTTTACTTAGTTACGAGAGAAATACATGAATATTTAGGCATATGTGCCAGCTATTTTGAAATGATGCAACAGCAGCATATATATATATATATATATATATATATATATATATATATATATATATATATATATATATGTGTGTGTGTGTGGGTATTTATTGAGGTAATAATATGTTTCGGAAAAAAATATTTTACTGGATTGGATCATCTGGACCTTTTGCCAATGTAATAGGACCGTTTTTGTCTGAATGTTATCGATTGTTGGATTACTGTGAGGCTTCATAGGCGAGTTTAAAAGAGACCTTGATTGTACCGGCTGTTTTGATTATATCTTGAAAAGGTTTGCACCAATCAAATCACAATAATGTTAGCTTTCCAAAGATATGTTGCATCAGTTCATAGTCATTGTGTTCATATCACAAGTTAACAATTGAGTTCTACTGTGTGAAAGATGGTGGTTCACATCACACTTCTGTTCGAGATCAAAGGAACTGCTCCCTTTACTTTTTTAGAAAATGTCATGGACTACAGGCTCCCATGGAAGCACATTCGCTATCAAGGGCTACATAATGTTGTTAAAACGTTTTTCATGATGGCAGTACTCTGTCAGAGCAGCTGAACTGCATGTGGAATTAGAAAGCTGTGAAATTAATGTGGAGGGGCACTGAGGCCAATTGCTTGTTTCAAGTGACGACCAAAGAACGAAGAAAAAAGAGCAACGGTGTGTTGGCCAATGCACTTTATACTCAAACTGTGTATTTCAAAGTGACTTTTGATGTGTTTTGATTCCTCTAATGATTTCAAGTCATGCAACGTTGGACTTTTATCCGTGTAAATTCCCCTCAGGTGTCATGGTGAATTAAAATGCATGGCACTAACATTTGTGGTATTAATTGCCTCTCCCTGTGACTTACACAATGTATTCTTCTTTGACTTAACTAACTAAATAAAGGTGAAAATGCATAAACATTCATGACCAAAAATAAGTAAGATGGTTAACAGTTTACCGACTAATCCTGTCCACGTTAGCGTTGTAATTACAACCCCGTCTTCTAAAAGAAATATTTTCTATACAACTCAACTGCATCCTCAATCCCGTCTCAGGGGACGCATATTGTTGACCTGGTGATGATCAAAGTTTTGAATTACAATAAAACAAAAAAGGAACAAAATCACCTATGTTGAGGTGTAGAAAAAAAATTGATTAGGTTTGGTAAAATGACCAATCGTAATGATTGAAGTGAGATACTGTCTCTGACACATTATCATTTCTGTAACACCCTGTTCCATTTCTCCTGTTTCTCCTCTGTCTCCTGTCTCCTGTGTTCTGTCTCCTATGTTTCTCGCCTTTGTCTTCTCTGTTTAGATTGTTTCATTCCCTTCACCTGCCCTTAGCCACTCTCCTGTCTCCTTGATTGGTTAATTCCCTTCACCTGCCCCCTTGTGCCAGTCTTTCCCTTGTCTCCAGTCAGTTTGTTGTCTGTTCCTCAGTTTTCGATGTCTCAGTCTTTGTTCGCATGGTCATTTCTAGTGTGTTTTGTAGTTGCTTTCAAACCAGAGTTTTTTTTTCCGAAGTAAAGTGTTTTTTGTTTTACTCAAACCTGGAGTCCAGCCTGTCTCTCTACACCTGAGCCTCACCCAGTGACAATGTCCGACGTTATGCTTTAAACGAGGAGAATAGTTTCAGTTTTCTTAATATTGTTTACATTAGCACTACATAGCGAGTCAACAGCTGGGCCAGCTCTGATGCGGAAATGTGGGGAAAAGGGAACAATGATTAAATGCTTATGCAGCCTCATCACGACAGTACACATACTTCATGAAAGTTATACTAAAGTCTCGTCCTCATAGTTCATATATAACAGGTATTAAATATAAGGAGGAATTATTTTTTTATTTCAAGTCGATACAAGTTACACATTACCTCAAACTAGATAACATTAAACAATAACTAAAATACATTACAGCATGACGATCAACAATACGAAAAATCGGAAAAGAACAGAAAACCTACAAGAAGACGGAGACATAAATCATCATCCTCCATATTGAACCAATTAAATCATAACACTTATTGTGGACCCATCCCTTCACCGAGTCCGAACATTGCAAAGCCTCTTCATATTGCTCTCTATCGGAAGTGCCCAACGTTTAAGTTGGAGAGTAAACACTGACACATTGATTTATGAGGCTGCCTGACATCAGCTGCTCATCTGACATTTTGAAAGAGAGAGTCTCATAATGAAAATGGCAAACTAACTTCTACATTTCTTTGCAACTCGAGCAAAGTCCCTCATATGACCTCATCTGTTACCAAATTGGAATTCAAACAAAGTGTTTTTGCGCTTGCATGCCTGTGTGACAGAGCAAGCCATTCAGGAGTGTTTAGTTGAGACTACTGCCAAGTTGTGACTGATGTTAATTTTGATGAATTATGTGCACCTTGCTCTTGATGCGAGCCCAGATCCCGACCCCCATGCTCACGAACCATCCAAATTTGCCGATAATTTACTTGTTTAGACAAGCAGCTAAAACTGCAAGAGTCACGCAAGGGGAGGGGCAGTGAACATCCTCAAGGACACCGCCACAGGAAGAGGGAGGAGGATGTGAGGAAGAGGGGATAGGAAAAGGCAGCCATCAGGTGTGAAGGTGGCTTTGGTTTTACATGAACAAAGAACAAGGTCTACTGCGATAAATACACATATTTGTATGTGTGCAATACGACAACCACGTGATATTAATAAAACATGTCAGCGGCTGAAGCCTCCTGTAAATATTAATTATCATTGCTTCCAAAACTTTCCAGCACATCCAAAATGAGCATAAACAATACTAATGTTTGCCAACTTCACTGTAAAGATAGAAGCATGTTACAGGAGTTGATCATTCACTTGATTATGAATATATACAAAAATCTTGACCCACATAAAATACTGTCTTCAAACATTGGTTATTTCTCACAAGACAAGTATCAAGTAAGTAGCACAGCGACAAGGAAGTAGGGAGGAATTTAATATTAGGGAGACTTTTAACTTTATGGGAAAAGCCATTGAGTGATGTTGCACTCACAGCACATAGCTGTACAGATGTGTACCTCTGTCATCTCTCTCAGGAGGACCATGGATGAGGATAAAGCTCTGGAGTGGGCTTATAGCTAACTAACTAACTAATAGTTTAATCTATGAACTTCTGCACTGAAGACATTTGACACAATAACGGAAGACTGTATCAACAAAGGATACTGACTTAAGATGGATGGTGGGGTATATATTGTATATCTATTTAACTTCTCCGTTATAAGGAGTCATTTTGACTCTAAAACTTTACATGTTGTCTCTTTAATTCTCCAGATGTAGGCCAAACCTGGCAAAACCTTTTTGAAAAAAACTAACAGAAGATGTCTTCAAATGATACTGAAAAGGGCTGTTGCAATTTGTAGCTTTTGTAACGGTTAACTTAGCAAACAAGATGATCTTCTCTAAATGTGAGGAAGATGAATAAAAATGTTCAGATGTATCTAAGATATATCTAACCTTTACATTCTGCTGGAAATGGTGAAAAGAAAAGGCTGCAAGACGTATTTGCCAACATCAGGACTTCAGTAGTCGCCATTAGTATTCTTAATTTGCTTTTTTTATTGAAAATCTATTTTCTTATTGGACATGCGAGTCTCAGTCATTTAAACAATAACTCTGCGGGATGACATTGATGCATTTCTTCATTGAGTTAAATTAAAAAGATTACCAATGTGGATTGGAAGATGATATATTTATGTTTAACTTTTTTTGTTCATTAAATGTTGCGTTACTTCATTACGTTGGCATTATTTGCTGCATTCTGACTTAAATCAAGACTTAAAATTTATTTATTCTTTAATGTGAGTGTGTGAACTGAACTGTTTGTTACATTCTTACATTTTGCCAGTGAATCATAATTTGTTGATATTAATTTGTTGCCATGTCATAGATAAATACATAAACTCTTTAGCTACTTAATTTACTTTTATTTTTAATTCAATCGTAGTGTCAGACCCAGAAAACAATATGATTCACTAGTAACTCATATCAAGAGTTTGCTGAAGGCTTATACATTTTGCAAGTGCAGTCCACAGCAGTGATCCCCAATGAATGCAAACATTTTTTATTTATTATCACGGTCTGAAATTACGATGAAATCTCGGTGACATGATACGTTACCCCAAAAATTAAACTCAACAATTTGTAAAAAACAGACATCTTTGGAGAGCTTCTTTTGAAATGGGAAATGACCAATAAGGATAAAGAAGAGAAGCCTATGACTTCAAAGAAAAAGAAAACTGCATTTAAAAGACAATATTCGGAGTCCTATAGGTTTATCGCTACAGGTGATTGTCACGCGCCAAGCATAATAATATGGCGATAATTCAGCATAATGGTGAGTTGTACTTTTTATGTACATCATATTTGTTTTCATGCCGGTCGTATAATTTTATTTCGTCAGATTTACACCCCACACCTTGAAGGCCGATTGGTGAAAATATTGTCTTACACCAAACCGTGGCGCAAAAAATGTTGAGGACCGCTGGTCTACAGAATCCTTTGATGATTATCCTTAAAACATTATCTATTGATGTTTGAGTTTAAAACAACTCATCACTTACGAAGAGATTGAGAATATAAAATAACTTGCTTTATGCAAGAAAATGATTCAAGACAGATACTATGAGATTGTACAAAGCACTTTTACCAAATTATTAATATGCGAGATAGAAATATAGAGGTTTAAAAAGCTCTTTTCAATTTAACTCGCCTTGTGTGCATTGCACTGTATTATACTTCTAACACCATTTGTTCCATGCCATTTAACCATCAGCTTAATTTAATGTATCCAAAATTAGAGACGCCAGCCTAAGAGAAAATGTTTTTATAATTTAAAAAGCACCAGGAACCAGGCAAGTGCTGGAGAGCTAGCATGGTTGCAGTATTTCACGAACCCTGCAACCCGTTGTCTCATTTGGAGAGGAAACCCCACTGCCGGTTCGAGGCCTAGTATCGTACATAAACCAAGGTCAGAAAAGTTTTTTTGATATTAAGAATAACAAAAGTCTTGAAATCTCTTTGGCTGTATTCACCTCACACAGATTCCCTCAATGTTTGATTTTTTTTTATATTCTTTTCTGCCAGTGATCAGATGATGAAGCATTTCTGCCAAAAGAATGTGGTAAAGTAGCTGACTGCTATTGTCAAACAATACCAAACAATTGACGATGTCTTGATGCATCAAGGCATGAAGATGGTACTTGTTCCCTTTTTTGTCAGAGATACTTTTCTTGAAATGAAGTAAGACATCGTGTAGCGGACGCCAGCAGGACAATGGTTGTTGCCTTATTGACAAAAATACATTTGTCCTTTACAATCATTCTCCAGAAATCACTGTAAAGCTCATACGAGTGTAAACCTTAAGTAGATGACATTCATATACATGTGGATCACAACATTTCCTCTTTTTTAAAGACCATATATAGGTAAATGCTTTAAATCTATCATAAGCATAACCGTAGCTCGTGGCAGTTTATCCATTTCCATTTGAGCTAACGCTAGCATCTTATTACAACACATTTAACAACACTTTTACAGGTTGATTAAAATAAAGACACTAAACATATATTCAAAGCCCAATAAAATGCTAAGTACCGTGTTCCCGTTCCAGCTACATGATTAGCCATTTATAAAGCTACACTTGTAGTTAAGAGAAATACCTTATGAACACCTTAACCTTCAGCACACACACAAAGTAATGTTGTCTACTTCTGGTCTCACCGGAAAAGCTTCAAAATAAACGACCTGAAACATTCAAAGGCACTTTCAAAATAAAGGCTTGCAAGAAATAGTAGTCCGATTAAGAACTTTTCAAGGTAATTTACACTTAGAAGGAAAATCCGCAGTAGAAAAGCTTGCCTTCATGTATTTTTAACACATTTATTGAAAAATAGCTACAATTAAACCATATCTGTTTTAATATGAACAGCAAAGAGAGAAAGGACTTGTCTTTCATGATAATAGGCTAATATCTGATATTATCAATAATATATTCAGAAAGCCTACGGGGCATTTCTTGTAAACACTCACATGAAATATGATAACGAGGTAAAAAACAAAATAAGATCCTCGACAACATAATTATTCCATCACCGCTGCTGATTTTGATATAGCATTTTTGAGGAGTTGCATTACATGTGCACATATTTTCTGAGGTATACGTGGCATGGATAGTCTTCATAAAATGCTTGGAGTAAATGTAATGTAAAAGAGAATGATTTAGTGTGTGACAGATTGGAAAAAGCCTCACAGCGTTCTTCATAACCTGTGAGTGGGAAACAATTGGCACACAGAAAGAGATGCTACTCTACTCCTAGCTTATGGCTCAACCAAGACACCTGGGAATGGTGTCTGTAAACACTCCGGGGCATGTCTCTATAGACTTGACAGTTGGGAGGTGAATATGAACCAAAATTATTTGAGATTCTAAACGGGAATCGCTTTGATTCAACCCCCAAGAGAAAAAATAGGCGGGGAACATGATTTGGCAGGCTGCTGTCTGCTGGACTGAAAGACACATTATCTTTCCCTCTCATCTATTTCAGCCGCCCCGTTTTCTCCCACTTTGTTGAAGAGGATGTTGGCAACATGGACGATATAAATGCAGTAAACCGAGTTCTCAGTGCTGGCGTATTGATTATATGAGCTTGCTATATCACGTATTTTCTCGCTTATATTTTCCATCAAGCTACTAGTTATGAAGACTTGTAAAGGCCAGGGGAAAAGAAAACAGTGTGTCGCTTCTACATTTCCATAATGAGGGAATGTCTGTTGTGATAAATGTAGATTAATGTTAAGAAATTCATCATTTAAAATAGGCAACATACATCCTGTATAGTACACTGTATCCTTCAGACGCATCCTAACTCTTCTCCAGTAACATGGAAATGAAACAGTTTCAATCCGAGTCAGTGGCGGCCGGCCCATAGAGGCCCACCTTGAGCCACCCAACAAAAGAAATGTATTTATTAAAATTAATAAATTATCCAAATTGTCAATATTTATGTTTTAGAGCTATGGCATGTACCCAGTATTATTTGTAAAATAGGATATCTGCACAACATATCTGCTTTTCCTGCTTGTCTCCTCTGCTAGTGCACGTCTCAGCTGCCCCCGTGCACGTCTCTTACGCTAGTGCACGTCGTGGGGCCAGATCCATTCCTGAGTCCTTCTGAAGCTTTGCACAACATGCAATGCAAAACACACATTTTAAATATAAAAAGGTACAAGATACAAAGTTGGAAGCATCTATTCTGCAATGCCTTAAGTCAGTACAGCGTTTTCATCTGTAACGGTCATGTAAGAGCGGAGCAGAGCAGCAGCCTTGAGCTAACCAGTGGGTCACGCTCACATGCACTAAAACTGACTGACGTGACCAATGAGTCAATCTTGACTTTTTGATTCGCAGACGCACAACAAAGCAGGCTCCTTATTAAAAGTCATGTTTGTTTGACTCATGCCCCACCCTTCCCATCTGCAGAGTAACACACATTCCACTAACTATTCACACGGCTGACACATGCAGACTTGCCAGGTCGTGTTAATTCACTACAAAAGCAAAGAGACATATTTAACTTTTCAAAACATCGTGAGTTCCTTGCTCATTTTATTTTCTATCAAATTGAAAAATACAGTGTACCACATTTCTTTATAACACATGTAATATTTATTTTGTGAGAATAATTAATTGGCAACTTCAGCTGTATAATGTGCTACTCGTCAGCGAGAAACACTAAATAAAATTATATTTAACTGATATATCATTCTCTCTACACACATATATATATATATATATATATATATATATATATATATATTTTTTTTTTTTTTTTTTTTGTCAGCTTTGGTAATATACATAATCTGTGTGTTAGACCAGTAGCACATTTATTAAATTAAACTGTCAAGGGGAGACAGCAGTATATTGCATGTGTGAATATCTGTGTTGTTTAAAACACAGTTCTTGACATTCAGCAGTGCACTTTAAATTAATTCCCCAGTTTAAAGAACAGGACAAGGGCAAACCGACTCCAAAGATTAATTAAAATTGATCTTGATATAATTGAAATGTCCTTAAGTAATGACAACACTTAAGAGACCGTGCAGTGGAAGGTGCTCTTTTGAGAGAGAGAAGATTCCCCTGACAATGATGAGTACATGACATCTTTAATGATATCCTTTTGCTTTTCAGAGGCTTGCATTCACTCTCATGCTACGCTTAATACTGATAAAAATATAAAAGTAAAGCGTCAATCTAAGATATCTGAAAAGGTTTAGCCTCCTAGAGTGTGTGATCACAAACTCAAAAGGGCAGAAGTGGCAGGAGATGCCGTCATTATAAGTGCAGGAAGACAGAACATATTTAAATAAGCCCTAAAAAGATACTGCATGTTTACTATTCAGAGTTATCGTAATATTCATAATACAATATTTACATTGCATTAGGTGACTACAATATATTTCAAGAGTCTCATTAAAAGAAATGAAAAGTGATTATTCAGATAGTTTGAGAAGGTTATGTTGCGTCTCCTTTCGTGGTTCCACGAGAGATGTAAGGAGCACTGAGTTGTTTTACTCGTGGAGGAGTATTGGTCTTCTGGCTAAATATTGACTCGAGCCAAACAGTTATCTCTAGATTTTGGCCAGCTAAATAAAGTGCTCAAATAACTTGCACTTTCATTCTAAAAAAGGTGACTGTGCAGCTACAGGATATTTTATCTGCAACCTAAAGGTGACAACAGCACGGCAACCTGCCAACCACTTTTTTCTATTTCCAACCACACTATTAAAAATGTCCTGATAACCGGGCTGCTGGGAGGATATCAGCTATGCGATCCAGTGATTTCAGGAGGGAGAGAGGACATGCAATGCAAATAAAAGGACCGGAGGAAAGTGGAGATGACAGACAAGAGTGTATGAAAGGTAGGTGCACAGAGCCATTAAATGCTGTTTTTACAGAAATACAACTCAGGCAGATTATTTTAGTATAGGATGTAAGTGCAATTTTTATGGGATTTATATGCAGGGGGAAACTAAGCTTCAACAAGTCCTATTCAGAAATCTTAATAAAAATAAATTGCTTTTTAAAAGGACTTTTCTATGAGTAGAAACTAACTTTTGTACATATTTTTTCAACTTCCTGTTGGAGTATCTGGGGATCTTACAAAAATGACAATGCTAGTAATAATATCAGTACCTCTAAAAAGGATAGCACTATCAATAGAGTACTTCATTTGATACCTATTAAGTGAATGACAACTGAGTGTGTCCCTCTGGCTAGCGAGCTGATTGGCCAGAGAGAATCATCCAGTAGAGCTCGATACATCCTGCACAAACCTGCCATTTTTAAAACGGCAAACTACAATAGGGATTTTTTTTACGCCTTAAGTCTCATGCTTATGATCGACTCTGTGATTTATCTGCACTGCTTTTGTGCTTTGTTTTGTATTTATATTATTAATGGTAGATTTGGGCCTTCGTAATTTTAAAAACACATTGTGCATGTGGGCAGAGTGCTATGTATGGAAAAGGCTAACCAATGTCTCTCTCCATTGTACTTCAGACACTCATACAGTTTGCACAAGTTGCTCCTGAGTTTAGTCAGTCAATGTGTAAATGTACTTCAAAAGGATTTCTCCCGGGTAGTTCTGACAGCGGTCTGAAATTGGGAAAATTAACTCCTGTCAAAGAGTTACAACGACCTAGTGATCTCTTTCTAAATCCCCAAACTAAAACTAATCAAACAATATGATGAGCCGCATGGCACAAGAGATAATGAATGGACTGACAATTATATCTATTGAGTGGATCACAGCTGGGGATGGAGAAATAAATGGAATTTTGGAGGACTCTGCCGAGCTCGTTGATGAGTGACTGCTGTCCTGAGGGGCGTTGTGGTTTATGAGTGACCGCTGTGCCAACCGGTTCAAGCCCATTTCCATAAAAATATTTTAGTATACAATTGATTTAATATTTTTCGAAAGAAAAAAAATGTCTAAGAGGCGCAACTCCTTTAAGAAAACCTAGCAACTATTTAACACAGAACTACAACTCATTAGTACCCATATTTAAACTTTTTTCTCCTGATGTATTTCATTTTGTTCTTGGAGACTAATTAGGCAGGATACCACCAGTTTGTCCACACAGATAATGGTTCAGAAGTCTGTAGTCTGTGCCCAATATTTCTCTTTAACAATATATATAAATAAGAGTTAAAGTAGAGGGGAAAAAGAGAAACAAAGAGGATAGCATGAGATTCTGGGTGTGATGTCAGACAGTATTTTGCAACAGAAGTTGAGTATAAAAGGAAAAAAAGGTTCTTTAATGTGTCCCTTATCTTTCTTGGTGGATTGCTTCAGGGCAATGCATTAGCTCTGGTCTGTCCTCTGATTGAGGTGTTCTCAAACATAGCCACAGAGATTTGGTTTGATAAGAGCCAAGTGATACATCCAGACCGAATGAAAGACGGTCACAATATGTGCTGCAGTATTGCTCCAAGTCAAGGATGTCTCTGGGCAAACGCCTCCTCTTGGCACGTTCTGTTGCCGCCTGCCAGATACACAATTGGACAACAAGAGATGGCAAATGGCCACTGACGAATGATAGCCTCCAACATATGCTGTGTGAGATAGGTGGCTTTCACTCCTGGGATATGAAAAAAAAACATGCATTTAGTTATTTCACCACCAATCCTGTTGGCAATTCAGCTGTATTTTTAGTAGTTCAAATATCTTAAGAATGACACTATCTATCAGAGTAGAGCGTGAAAGCATCCCTGCAGAACATTATTTACCTGCAAGCTATCACAGTCCTCACTTATCAGACAGATGTGGGCGGATATCCTGTCAGCTAATTACTCGTAAGACGTGATGAGTGGGATGTTACTCTTCTAAGGTACGTGATTTGACTCATTTGTCCTATCCTCGGTTCAATATTATCAATCTATTGTCTATTTCTTCTGTCACATCTTGGTGTATGTTATTGTTTTTTTCTATGGTACATTGTCCTTGACTGAATCAATGGATCTTTAGAGAAAAAAATGTTGTCCAAAAACTCATTTTAGAGCAAGAAAACAAACGATCTCCAATGTTAATAATTCAGTGAGGATGACCTCCAAGCTGTTATCAGTAAGATTGAATTTCAGAACCTCAAAATGCTTTTCCTCAGAAGGGGGCTGTGCCTGTGTTGTTGGAATAGACAGCCATAGTCAGCAGTGGTGACGAGTGACGGACATGTGAAGATCTGAAATGTCACCGGGAGGAAAGAACAACATCAGCCTATTAGAGGCAACCTACCCAGAGGCCCACTGGCTCCTATCAGATGGTAGGTGAAAGGTTATTTAAAGGTTCAGAAGAACACTGGAGGTAAAAAAAAATAATAAAACAAGTCTGATAAGCCACTGTACTCAAATACCCTTTGAGACCGATATAGGATCTGATTTGCTGCCGTCTTTAGAGGGGGAATCTGTCCAACTGACACCAGATCAGGCTCACCTGACGGTATGTTCATTATCCAGTCAGCACTGGCAGCCTCACTGGGTCAGGTCACATGAATAGACATAGCAACACGTTAATGGGAGCTGAATGCATGAATATTACTAGAAAGTACCAAAGCAATTGAGTTTGAGAATTCCAAGACAGAAAACTTTGCCCAAAGAAAAGCTTTTTATACCCAATGTCTATAAATACGAACGAACGGTGCTCTTTACTTAACCCTACGGGTAATACTCTGCTCCAATAATGAGCATGTGTTTGACCACCGGCAGCAGCCGATGTATAGCAGTAGATACCCTGCACTTCACATCCCTCTGGTCATCAAAAAACATGGAACATGCAGGTCAGGGGTCAGAAACCTTTTTGACTGGGAGAGCCATAAAAGCCAAACATTTCTAAATATATTACATTAAGAGCCATATAGTATGTCTTGCTTTTAATGCGACTTCTGGTGCTGCATGTGCTCCGTCCCAACCTTAAATTACTTCTGCTGTAATCTGCCGCGATAGAGAAAATTTAGTGGCGGGCGGAGTTTTTTAAATTTTTTACTCAAACTCAAAAGAGCCATATGCCGTCACCGGAAGAGTCATATATGGCTCGTGAGCCAGAGGTTCCCGACCCCTGATGTAGGTGTATCAATCCAGGATCGGGGTTCAGGTGCAACACAAAACACTCCACCCTTGTTACTCGCCATGCGTTGGTCCAGTGAGCGAGTGTTCTGTTCAGACAGCATGCATCGAGCACCCGCCATATGTACTCCCGTTGTTGTGGCAAGGGGCTTCTCTTCTTCCAGGTGATCACAAATCTGAAGTTGATTCAGAGGTAGATCAATTGCTCCAAGAGCTCCTAACACACCCAAACGGTTAGCAGCTCCCACCATTGTGTAATCAACTATGGCCAGAATCAAAAGTACAAATTAATATAATTTGTGAGGTCTGATATGAACTGCAGCCACAATTTAGTTCAGGAAGATGTTAAAAAAAACATTTATAGTTGTATATATTTATACACAATGCAACATCTTCCCTTAGTTTATGTACCACTACCAACATCAATCAGTTAGTTGGGTACAAATGAGACTCACAGCTGGGGTGCAAATGAAACCAGATGTTCATGTCATTGGGGGCAGACAGTGCTGTCCAAGTCCGACTAGTATGCACACTGTGACTGAAAAGAGGAGTGTATCCGAAGATATGTTCATGTATGTGGAGGTTATGGCGTTTAAAAAACAAGTTTGGTGGTGGAGCTTGAATTTTCTTTAGAAATGCATCATGGATTTCTATTTATACACTATCTGTGCAATATTGTAATTTGTGTGCCTTACTCTTGTGCAATACCATATTTTGTGACTTATTTGTAAACTGACTTATTTGTATTTATTTATTTATTACCTTGTAATTTGGTTTAGTTTGGAGGACTCAGCTTTTCATTGTACAAATAACTTGTTATATGTGCACATGACATTAAAATATCTTGAATCTTGAATCTTGAATCTGGATAAACAATAACAAAGCATGCAACCAGGTTTTCATGTGTGTCTGTGTGTGATGTAGCTAGTGCACAGCATGTATTGAAAGCATCTTAGGAGTTGGTCTGACTCATGACCTTATGCACTCTTGCACTCATTCTCAAAGTTTCTTATCTGCCTCACACAGAGGCTTTGGAGTGGGAACTTTGCCCTTCAGACAACTGTATGCTAATTTCATGCATGTTACAACTATGCAGGAGGAAAACATAGCGGAGGGCGAAAGGAAAAGCGGATCCAATGCATTGACCTCCTCAAGCTGTGTCATACACTCAATTTCGTTCAGCGACTTTCACCTCCCATCCTTCGTTCCCTCCCCGAGCAAGCATTTCATTAGGAGCAGCACTCCAATTCATTTTTTTGAGGCGACTCTCCTCTGAGCACTGATTCCTTATTCCTGACTGCTGTGTGGTGGCTGCTCTACATTTAATAATTCATGAAATGCAAAAACTTGGGTACAAATTCGAATTCTTTATCTGCATGTTGTTCGTGCCACACGACAGTTAAGCCACGAGTAGCAAACAATTTCATGTCAGTTTTGAAGTATACAGCAACGTAATGAATGTTGACGATGAGCACCACTTTGATCCGGTTGTTTTGAGACCTTGATACAGACATATACACCCAAAAAGATTGATATGTGATGTAACAGTCATTGTTGTGTGTTGCATACCATACCAATATTCAGGTTCACGCTGAATATTTTAAATAAAGCTTGTATATATCTAATACACTGAGTCGAGGCAGAAGTGTGCTTCAATAAATAAAAAGCCTTTGCCGAGTGCTCAACCAAAAATAACAATATTATAAGAGGAAAGCACTAGACCCACTTAAAAAAGTGAAAGTCGTTGGAAAATATGAGTCACTGCTGACACATTTCAGCTTCAACCTTCAGCAGTGTTTGAAACGCCGACAAGGTCACGAAGGTGAGTGTCATCATGGTAATTAATGAAATAATGGCAGCCAGTGTGACTTGTCACATGTGTAACAAATGGCAATAATGACAGCTGGATTGCAACCAGCGTGCATAAGTATTAAATTATTGGTTCCCTACCAGGGGTATTTACCCAGGGGTACTTATGCAGTTGCCAGGGGTTACAGGGAAATCAGGAATTTGTTAAATTTACAATTAGTAGCAAGCTGCTCATAAATCTGTTCGTCGCTAAAATCATCAATACACTGAAGATAATGAGTATTGATTAAACAGTTGAAACACTTAAATGGATAAACAGTTTTAATATCTATCTTAAAGCAGTTGAACTAGTTAAATGTTATGAATAGATAACAATACTTTTCTAAAATAAACGAATGAGCTGTTACAAATGCTACAAGTAATTCACTGCTAGATAGAGGCGTAATGAAAAATGAATAAAAAACAAAATAAAACATGATGTCTAGAGGTCATAGTGTGCAACTAGAGACGCTTTGTACAAAAGGTTTTATTTCTCAAGAAATACATGTGAAGAAATATTATGAATAATGGGTTTCTGAAATACTTTTAACCTCCACTGTTTGCAGTAGGTGTGTGTGGCGTTTAAATTTAAATGTTGCACTATCAAAGTCAACCTGTGGAACCAAATGTATAATGTGAAGCAGTGAATGAAAATACGTCTCGGCGCTCTGAAGGAGCCTCTTAGCAGCCAGTGATGATTTGTAGTGGTGTGAGGCTCAGACCGCTTGCAGCACCAGGACAAATTGGGATGGGAAGCTAGGAAGTAATACTGCTCCTAAAAATGCTTTTTCCCACCGGACTAGACTCTTCGGGCTAACATCTCTGATTACCACGGCTTCCGTTGGGTTTGTTTGTTGTTCCACGGCCTTTTTGCCTCTTTTTCATCAACCCATCATTCTTGTCTTGCCGCCTGCCCTCGGACCCGTTTCCCTTAAAGTTCTTCCGTAATGAGCTGTGGAGGAGTTTGGAAAGCAAAACACGATGCATTATTGATTCCAGCTATGGAACTCTGAAGTTGTTAATGGCCCGGGAGTCTCCACAAGACATTTAAGTTGTAGATCATAGTCAAAGAGGCCGTACAAGCGAGAGAGTCGATTGAGGGCCTTGTCAAGAGAAAATATGGCAGATGGGAGTTTACGATTGAACGTTATTCCAAAGCACCAGCACAACATTAAAGCATTATCTACAAGCTTGGCAGACATCTTCATCTGAATTGAATCCAGCAAAGAAAGAAACATGCATATTGTGTGAGCCCGTTGTGCCCCATGTTGTTTCCAGACCTGGAAATCAGCAGCGACTGTAATGCCGTTTCTATCGTTGACATTGGAAACTGTCTTCATACCAAAGCTCCAGGTGGCACTAAATGTCTCTCTGTGATGGAGAATTATCTTACTGCTTCAATTGCACACAAAAGACTGTTACTTAACATTGTGTGGTTATGTGAATTAACATTTACTTTATTGCTGCCGCTGCCTGAAAGGTTACTCCAAAGACTAATTAATACAACCACTACTATCGAGCTACTTGCTTTGCATCTTACAACCACAGCATCATTACAGTCCTGCAGCTGTTCTGGTTTGTTGTTGGAGCGCCACTTCAGTTAAGTCCATGTCATAAACATATATTAGTTTGAAGCAAAAGGAAAATCATAGACACATTATTGCAAGTCAGGGGCTCATACATTGCTTTTCACCATCCATCATATTTTAAAGTCTGCATGCGCTTGAAAAATAGGACATTGTTAGCAAATAAGTACGAAAGCACTGAGCTGTCACTGAATTAAAAAAAGTAGACCCCGTTTTCTCGTAATTATGAGATCTTTTCTCGTAATTACGAGATACTGATCTCGTAATTACGAGATCCTGATCTCATAATTATCACACGGCATAACGTAACAAAGCCACAGTCGTAAATAATCGTCGTAAATAAAGTTTTTAATACTCATAGAAATATGCACTTACCTACGGAAGCGCCATCATACACTGAGAGAGGATTTGCAGACGTTTCCTTTTTATTTATCTGATCTCGTAATTACAAGAAAAGATCTCATAATTACGAGAAAAGATCTCGTAATTATGAGAAAAATGGGATCTACTTTATTTTATTCAGTGGCAGCTCAGCGCTTCCGTAGATAAGTGTTTATGATTCATTTTTTTCACCTAAATGTTTTCATGGGAGAAGTTATTAATGCTGACAAAATGTAGTTAACGCTGCGCACAACAATATGGTATGTTTCCAGAGATATTAAGAAACAACTTATTACCTACACTTCTCGGACTATGACTAATTCACTGACTGTTGATTGATATGATATTACACTAGTTGTTGCTAACCAGGGACATGGCACACCATCCTAGACCCTGACCTTATGCCTTCTCTATTGGCCCCGCCCCCCATCCACTATTCCTTCCTGTATCTTTATGGACCCTTTTCCCACAAGGGCCCGGTGTACTGCTCCCCACGGTCCGATGAACCTGGCCGTATTCTACAGTGCAAGTTTGTTGTCGACTCTGACTGTTATTTAAATCCGCTCTAAACAGTGAGCGGCCGCCGTCAAAAACTTAACAAATTGAAATCCTCTCAACCCCACGAGCTATAGGGAGGAAAAGGGGAAAACACATTTTTGGAGGAATTGACTATACCACAAGTCACATGTCAGTCTGGATTTATGAGACCTGCTGAGGAAGATCTGGACGTTGGAGTGAATAATGGACCTAGACATGGAAATACGCTGTCAATGAACCATGAAGAACTGTGCCTTCCATAGTTGTACTCTCCGTTATTGAAGCTTCCATTTGCATGATATTCAACTTTGGATCTATTCTGTCGAGATGATTTTTTTTTACTGATGTTGGTTCTTTTATAAAGAATATTTTTTTATTAGGAGTAATTGCTGATACCGGTTGCTGTTGGCTTCCATTTCCGCCTATTTTGACGTGTATCGTAGTCGGATGGATACAAACATTTGTGCATGTAGAAGCCTCTCACATCCTGTTTGGCAGAACATGAAGTACACTCAGAGCCGAGTTAGAGGAGCTAATAAACCCTTCCTACGGCGCTGGTGTCATTGAAAGCGATCAATGCGTCTCAGTCTGCTCTGGTGTAATAATTACACATACTGGAACTCACGAGCAGGATGCACAAGCGAAACATTTTTACTCAGACCCCGTTTACACGATAGGAAAACTCATATATTTTCATGCGTTTTGGCCTTTCATTTACACAAAAACAGAGGTTTTATCACGGAAAACGATCATTTCTAAAAACTCCGGCCAAAGTGGAGATTTCTGAAAGCTGTTTTTGTGTTTGCGTGTGAACGAGGTCAAACAGAGATTTAGGTTGTCAAACGTCACAGTATGCGACTAAAGATGCTTCACGTCATGTGAGCGTCCTATGGGACGTATGCGGACGGCGTATTCATGCGGGTTCATATAACAGAAACTTTTTTGAAAACGACCTTGTGTGTACAACGTTATTTTTGAAAGCAGAAATATTTGTTTCTGTAAATACCGGCTTGTGTAAATGTGGTCTTATAGTTTCAGGCAGGTGTCAAAACTAGGAGGTCCGTCAAGACAGGCAGACAAATCAGAGAAGAGGCAGGAAAAAATCCAGGGTCAACGGGACAGGATCAGAAGAGGTGGAGCAGGCATGGGACACAGATACGCCGGAGAGTTTGGCACTAACACACAAGACCATCTGGCAGAGGACGGTAAGGGGGCCGAAGTAGTGAGGGACTAATGAGGGGATGAGCAACAGGAGAAACAGGTGTGAGAACCAGGTGAAGGGAATGAGGGATGATCAGGTGTGATGGGCAGGATCTGAAATGACATGATGGTTGATTAACCAGGCAGACAGGGCAAACACATCTAATATGACGGGGAATCTGCATCTGTGGGAGTCAAACTTGCAGGTGCATTTTATTTTCTCAATTTCAAGCCCAAAACAACTCCCCTGGGACTGTATATGGCATGGCTCCAAATTCAGATCGCAGGGACTGAGCCCAATAAATAGCCGGTAAGGGTGTCCCAATACTATAATCGATAGGTATAATGGATGCCCTGTGGCCTCAAATATAGCTCAGCAAGGGCTTTAGCATTAACAGGGTTAAATGGAGGAGAGGTGGGGGTAAGAGTCGCTTCCTCAGCTTTTTTAGTCCATGTAACCATTTTCACACCCCTCTTGGCTGAGTGGCTAAAACACAAAATAAGTCACGTCATGCAATCATAAAGTACGCTGCTGATAGCTTAGGCTTCTGGAACAGATATATATTTTTGTCCAGCAGATTTGATTTATTTTATGGGATGTGTGAAGTTGCCTGAGTTTTAATGAAATCCAAATTGAAATAGCCGGACCCGTCTGGATGACTGCAGGTTCTGCAGCTCGGTGTCAGCTGGCACCAGCTGGTCCTGCCACAGCTGCAGACTGATGATATATCGTTTGCTGATTTAATATTGATTTCTGGAAAGTGAATGCCACCGCTCTGGGAGCACGGGATATTAAGATTTAAACTTTGCAACCTGCCACATTGTTTTTAGCGGTTTACTTTGCAAGATGGATCTGAGAAAGATGAACAAAGGCAAACTGAGAGAAGCGTATTGTGTTGGTTGAGCTTGGCGTGGCATGAGACATATGGGTCGGCAGTTTGTCAGAATGTGTACTAAAATACCGATTATACTGTGTTCCAGCACTTTAAAACTATGTTGAAATGTAAAAAAGATGATTAAAAAGATGAACAATACATTACAAGGCAAAGTCCTGTTTGATTAAAAGCAATGTTTCTGTATGAACTGTCTGCACACTAATACTAATAATAATCTACTCATGTTAGATTATATAAACCATTTTAGTATAATCAAAGCAAATTGATTGCCAATTAAAACATATAAACTTCAATGATCTTGTTATTACTTAAAAAATGGTCTGCTGAGGAATTATCCCATTAACTTCTATAAAAGTGGCTTTGTTAGTGGCATGCATTTCAAGTCTTAAGGCCCGTGTTTATTATGTTGCACCTAGTCCGTGTTGGTGACTCTGGTTGGTATTTTTTAATTCAAAGTTTAGACTTCACACATTCTTAAAATGCACCTTGTAATTGAAAATTGTGACAGAGTTCCTGAAAGGCATTGCATTTATAACGCGCATACTCAGATAGTACACATTGATGATGTTGACTAAGCATCACCCTTTAAGCCCGTTACTAGCCGCGTCATGGTGGACTGAGAGTCAACCTGCAGATTGTATAGAATCATTTAGGCTGAAGGTCAAATGTCAAACACACTCCACCCACAGACATGTGGATACCAATTAGCCGGCAGGAAAGGAAGCTGCAGTTGTTTCCTAAAGGCTTTTTTAATATGGCTTTTGAAGATTCTTACTTATGGAATCCATTCATTTGCAATGTCAGCCACTTTTCATTTTCCATTTTACTCTCACAGCAGGTAACCTTGGCTGTACCTTAGACATTTGGTAGTGATTCAGAAATGAAATCTTTTCAGATCAATAAAGTCGACAGTACTTATACGACAGTCAGACGAAATGTCATACACAGGATTTATTAAACTTCACACGGGGCCAGTGTTGCATGGACATGACTCTCTACCTTATGAGAAGGTAGAAATAGCATCGGGGCAGTAAACAGCAGAATCTCAATGACGGCAGTTTGATGTTCGTGGGTTGACTTCTTTTACTTGGTTCTCTGTATTTTTCATGGGGAATAATTAGGCAGCTAGAATGAGATGGGTTTAAAAATGAGCTTGGAGAGCAATGGAGTCACAATAATTGAAATGATTTTCAATAAAGCCCTTTCATTATGCAGCTTAATGATTTCTGAGACACAATCATTACACTAATTAAGGGATATCTGCATCACCATTAAAAGGGCAGGGCTGCCGACAGGATTTCTAAATTAAATCGTGTTTTTCTCGACTTGCCGCAATCATCAAAGTGTATAAATGTTTTTAACTTTATCATCACTGAGACTGTTGAACGTATAACCTGACACAATGGGATGATAAGGAAGAACAGAAGAAGGACTTGTCCCATTGTGGGGCTGGAATTGATGTTGACTGTGGAAAAGAGGAGTACTTTCTAAGGTTACCAACGCTGGGATACACCTCAAATATGCAGATAGGTACGGTCTCTATTCCATGGAATACACACTACCGTTCAAAAGTTTGGGGTCAGCCACCCAGACAATGTGGTGTGTTCCATGAAAACTCACACATTTATTTATCAAATGAAATGCAAAATGAATATCAAATATATTCAAGACATTGACAAGGTTAGACATAATCATTTTAATTTGAAATATTAATTTTGTTCTTCAAACTTGTGTCTCAAAAGAAGGCCATTTTTATATCTTCTCTCACCAGTATAACTGTTTTCAGCTGCGCTAACATGAAAATGGTTTTCAAGGGTTTTCTACCCCTCCGTTAGTCTTCTTAGGCGATAATGCAATGTACCACTAGAACACTGGAGATGGGCCTCTATACACCTCTGTATTTTTTTTTTCATAAAAAAGGAGAATAGTCATTTACCAAATTAACTATGTATAGAGTGAATTTCTCATTAATTGAATGTTGTCTTTATTAAAAGAAAAAGTGCTTTTCTTTTAAAAATAGTGACCCAAACTTTTAAACGGTACTGTATATGTTTTGTACCACATAGCGTGATTTTAATACTTTTTTGCTCTTGCTTTTGATAAAAAAACATCTTTTGATTATAATTTTAACCATCTATTCAGCTTCATTTTGCAGACGGACCTTGTGGCAGAGGGCAGAGGGACCTTGTGACCTGGAGGAAGGCCCGACTGTAGCCGTTTACTAAGTGTAACCCAATATAGAAGCAAAGCTTTTTGGAGAAAATGAATAAGGAGAGAAAAGCACATTTACATATCGTGATGGCCCCATGCTGCTCAGTGTAAACAAAGAAGAAACAATCGTACAAATTAATGAATGCATTAACTACAACAAGCTATGGGAAAGTTATCAGCCAGATGGAGACAGAACTCCGTCTCCTCCCTTTTTTCCTTCAGGCAAAAGATACATTTTCAGATTCACAGGTCACTGATCTCATTTCTCTTTCCTCTGACATTCATGGTATTTAAGAGTAAGAGGCATTCACATAACATTTTCAATTGCAAACAAGAGTTTCACGATATATTATGTCCTTGTGGAAGGTGTAGTATTAATGACTAATGTATAACATAATGGGAATGTCAGTCATTGTGGTTTTTATTCAGTGAGGTCAGAGATATGACTGTTCTCTGTTTAGCATGCTGCGACTGTATGCAGCGACATCATGAATTGCCTCAATTATAATGAACTTGAGTTAATGAACTGAGCTTATACCTGCTCATAAATAATGCACACACACACACACACACACACACACACACAACACCTTGTTGTTCTACGCTTACCATCATGAAACTGTAACCAAGTCCTTAGAAAAAAAGAGAAAGAAAACGAGAAATGTTTTCTCTCCACACACACCTACACACGCCTACCGACACAAACACACACACACACACACATCACCTTTTGTATTTTGTATTTACCAGTTACACAAACAAATAAAGGTTCTTAAGTGGCTGAATAAGGACAGCAGTCGGGTAATTTAAATGACGGCGTAGTACAGGCTGTAAATCAATAGCTTCTTTGTGTTATTGAGTGTGTGTCTTACTCTAACTGTATCATGACAGAGAATGGTCGGTCAGTTGCGTACTTCTTTATTGTTTTTAGATTGACGAATAAGACATTTTTTGAATGTGTACTTGCAGGGGACTGTTGTGATATTAGGGACTCTACAGAAATGATTTTGACTTGGTAAAAGACAAAATCTTATTTTATATCGGGCATCTCGCGCATCTAGGCGGACGCAGGATCAGCAATTTGTCCACTTTGTGCAGAATGTTTTAAAAGCCAACCTTCATCACTTCTGAGCATTATTTGACATGAGAGAAGCTTTCAGTCCGTTGCAGCGTTGTGCTCCAGACGCCTCCAGGCAAGTACACCCGTTGCAGATAGACCGGCATGTTGAAAACCAACTGTTTGAAGTGACCTCTTCTTTTGAGTCTGTCGAAGTGCATTGCTCAGAAAAGTTTAAAATTGAGGGGGTTTGATGGAAACGTGATGTGTGTGCAGGTCTGAATGATAAGTATCCTGAACTATGAACATTGCAGTCCAGGGTGCTCCCTGTGAGGACTACTGGAGATGGAGAGGATGCTTCATTGAGCGGGTGCTATTTCTTAGCTGCATTTTTAGATGAATTGGATTTTAAATGGATTCCACATAAAGCATCATCAGATACTTGACACTTTGACTGGCACAAGTCTATCTGTACATTTTTGGATGTTTTTTTTGGAGCAGCCGCTGGAGACTTATGCACAGGAGAGAGGGACACAGCTGTGTGCCATGCTGCGCCACCATTAGGCTCGTTTGATATACATTTGATTTGGTGTTTTACGACCAAAGTCAAACATTTCAGTTCAATTCAATTTATTTTGTATCGCCCAATATCACAAATTACAAATTTCCCTTAGCGGGCTTTACAATCTGTACACATAGACATCCCTGTCCCAGGACCTAACATCGGATCAGGAAAAAATCACAAGAAATAGAAAAAAAACCTTTCACAGGAAAAAAAAAGGGGAAGAAACCTTCAGGAGAGAACAGAGGAGGATCCCTCTCCAGGATGGACAGAACAATAGGTGTCATGTGACCAGAAGGAATCATTACAGAGTTACAACACATTCAATGAGTATGACAGAGTGTATGAATAGTTGGTAGTAGGCATGGACCACGATCCAGACCTCCATGATCCATCAGGCAGATGGAGGTAGAGAGGAGGAGTGGGCGGGGCATCAACAGGGCCATGGCATCAGACCCAGCCGGGTCCAATGGACCCTATGAGACGTGAAGTCACAACGACTCCAGGGAGGAAGCAGAGTTAATAATGTGTAATGGAGGGATGAACATTCATCCATAAGTAGAGAGAGAAGAGGAGAGAGGTGCTCAGTGTATCCTAAAACGTCCCCAGCAGCCTATGAGCCTATAGCAGCATCTCTAGGGGCTGGACCAGATGAACCTGATTCAGCCCGAACTATAAGACTATCAAGAGGAAAGTCTTCAGTCTACTCTACATGAGGTGACTGTGTCTGCCTCCTGGACTGAAGCTGGAAGCTGGTTCCATAAAAGAGGAGCTTGATAACTAAAGGCTCTGACTCCCATCCTACTTGTATGACTCCAGGAACCACAAGTAGCCCCACATTTAGTGAGCACAGCTCTCTGGTGGGGCAATACGATACTACAAGCTCCTTAAGATATAATGGAGCATCACCTATCAAGGCTTTGTAGGTGAGGAGAAGAATTGTAAAAGTGATTCTTGATTTTACAGGGAGAGCAGCTAATACAGGAGTAATGTGATCTCTTTTCTTGGTTTTGGTGAGAACACGAGCTGCAGCATTCTGGATCAACTGGAGGGACCTAAGAGACTTATTAGAGCAGCCTGATAATAAGGAGTTGCAGTAATCCAGTCTAGAAGTAATAGATGTGTGAACCAGTTTGTCTACATATTTTTGAGACAAGATGTGTCTGATTTTTTTGACATTACATATGAATTATATATTTTTAAAGTCCTACTCCTACGAGTTTCTAGGTGAGTCTGACTTTATGACATATCACAGAAATGTACCTAAAACAATCTATAGTAAATGTAGCTTTAAAGTGTGATAAAATTACACATATCATTACTACCACATTAGTTGGTGTCTACTTTCTTATGTTCATATAAAAAATAAGTAGTAAAACAATGGCATACAAAATGTCCCTTCCAGTTTTGATGGCAATAAAGCTTGTGCATGTAATGTGTGACCAGAGGCCGGTCAGTGCAGTAATCCATCTTGTATAGCCGGGTCCAGTCCTGAGTGCAAATCGGGTCGCTGCACGCCCCCGTAGTCCTGCCGTGGGATCCAGCAAATAAATGAAAGTCTATCTTCTTACCATTCTGAAAAGATATTGTTTAAATCATTTACTGCAGCCTTGTCTTTACCGGAGCTGGTAAAAAAACGCCAACGCCGGTGAATTGGTCGTCAGAGCCCTTGACCACCTCGCCGTGAACACTGGGCATTGCGGTTCTTCCAGTTTATTGTTTGTGAGTTCTTCCTGGGTCACCCATATCAGGTATCGAAGAAGTACTCAGAAGTTGTACTTTAGTAAATATTGTAACACCACAGTTTAAAAATACTATTATAAGTAAAAGTCTGGCTTTTTAAATCTTACATGAGTATAAGTACAAAACTAATAAAGTGAAAATGTTTAATATCGTTACGTAAAAGTACTCAGTATGGACACTGGCCCATTTAAAAAAGGATACATGTCATAATACCATATTATATGTATTATTATTATTATTATCATCATCAACACTTTACTCTGCACTTTACTTTACTCAGCACTTTACTTTACTCAACACTTTACTTTACTCAGCACTTTACTTTACTCAACACTTTACTTTACTCAGCACTTTACTTTACTTTATTCAGCACTTTACTTTGTTTTCCCCTTGTAGTATTTAGTATTTTAGTATTAGTATTTAGTATTTAGTATTTTAATATTTAATAATTTAGTATTAGTATTTAGTATTTAGTATTTTAGTAGTAGTATTAGTATTTTGTATTTTAGTATCGTGTTTTGTGTTTTTATTTTTTTATCTTTTATTCATATTAAGGCTCTAATGTACACCCACTGCTGTGATCCTGAAATTTCCCCACTGTGGGACGAATAAATGAATATCTTATCTTATCTTATCATTACGGTTCTTGTGAGAGTGGCAAATAGTGTGGATGTAATTTTTGGACAGAGCAACAAATTGTTTTAAAATAACAAAAGCTCCATGCCACCGCAGGACTACATGGACACAGACCCGTACGATGATTATATTTAAATAAAATCTATACATGTAATTTGTATAGTGTATTGTATAGACATTTCCTATGTTTAGCCTCACCTTAAGCTAAAGCGAGATTGGCAAGCTCAGCAAAACTTCCCCAGTCAGACTGAGATAAATAGGATTACATACACATGAAAATACTCGAGGCATTAACAACAGTGGAAGCTTTCCGCAGCCATTCTTGCTTTTAGCTGATTGACTAGCACTAAAAACAGTGAGCCCTCTCTAAATCATTGTTCCTCAACAGATGTGGCTCAGTGGAAAAGCTCTTAAAATGCAACGGACATCTCACCATGGCCGCTTTCCCCGCTTGCCGGGAATCATTTCTGTAATTGCTATAGCCTATAGTCCTTTTTTTAATTTCTTCAAGTGCATCCCCTGGACTCCCTCTTGCTCACGGCATGTCTTCAGCACTGAGCATGAAAGTCATCTTAATCAAGCGTCCTGTATCAATGCGTTTGTGTAAATCTCAGCGCGCCAGCACTCTCAGCAGTCACAGAAGTTACCCTTAAAGGGCCGGTGCAACCCCCAAGATTAGAAAGCCAATTCCCTCACCGAGGTATTTTACTGCCCTCAAATGTGTTTTGGTGGTTATGTTATTGAGTGGATGTTTTCCTTTAGCAGTCTGTCCTTCAGGGGGATGAATTGATTTCCTTGTTATTCCTTGTTCAACACACAATTAATTATGTTGTGATTATTTAAGACCAAAACTAATGTTTTGGGCAGTTTTGTTTTAGCAATTATACTTAGTTTTATTCCTGTTGAGGCATTGCGTGATGCCAGTGAGAATTATACAATACAATATAATTGGGACAAAATAGATATTTTTTATTGGAGAGAGAGTGTTATTTTAATAGTTTTCCCCACCAAAGTTTGTGTTAAGCTAATAAAGACACCCACATGCTTGCAGAAGTTGAACTTTTTGTATTTATTGGAAGATATACATTTCTTTCCAGTTCATTCAACAACAAAAAAATTGATTCTCTATTAATTTTTGCTCCATTAAAAACTTTGAATTGAGGATGTATTTTTTAGTGGTCACAACTTTAGAAGGTTGAATCACTCTAATCCCATTAAGGAACACTCTGTCAAGTCTTGATGGTTAAACTCATTCCAGCGATACGCCAGCTACTGTATGCGTTGAGATTTCCAGCAGCCTAAAACAACAAAGTAAAGAAAGTAATAATATTCAGATTGACATTTGTTTTTTGTGTGTTCTCAATGTCAATGCCGTCCCATTTGTTTGCTTTCCGTTAGCTTTTCATTAAAGAAGCATCATGCCTATGATTGGAGCTCCATTTAGCCAAACAAGACTGCTCTCAGGAGGAAATAGATGACATGAAGAAGAAAGGGTGCAAAATGCCTTTTAATAGTTTGTAATAACGTTGGGAAGCCAGAAGCTATGCACTATCTCTTTCTGCCTGAACCCATCTGCCCCCTGATCCATGACCGATCTGATCAGTGCAGCTTGCTGGGGAAATAATATGCAAAATGTTATAATCTGTTGAGGCGGTTCTTTGGTTCTCACATTGGAAACACAGCAGCGGCTCCCAAAATGCCGATGAAGTTGCGGACGGAAAGCGCTTCATATCTATTTAACAGTCCTCTCGCCCAGAGGGGCTTTGTCTTGTATGACTCATAAACAAATGTACAAAATACTATTAGCCCTCTTGCCTTTTTTAAAATAATTTTCTCTTTCCTTACTAGGCATTTATCAAACCCGTTCTGCTGTATCTAACATCAGTTCATTATCTCTCTCTCTCTCTCTCTCTCTCTGTCTCTCTCTCTCTCTCTCTCTATCTCTCTCTCGCTCTCTCGACAAGAGTAAAGAAATACACGTTCACAAGGCTAGTGATGCATGCATGTATGTGTGTGTGTGTGTCCATATTTTTGAGGAGAGAAATATTGATAGATGAAGACAGAGAAAGTATTCTTGCCGTTTTAGGTCCACTAAGAAGAAATACTTTTGAAAACTTCTATTTATTTATGTATGTACAGTATTTGTTCCTCTCTAGCAGGTGAGGTTATACCACCCTCTTTCGGAGCTTCTTAAAATATGATAATTTGCTTTCAAGTTGCGCGTTGAAGGCCATTGCTCAACAAGTCTTTATTTTTAGTATGCACATTTTATATGGGATTTTTTAATCACCCAATAAAATTAGGTATGCACAGAAACCTTGCACAGTGGGTCTGATGCGTTTTATTGATCTCTTTATGTAGCACGAGTCCAACACTTTCTGAGCTGTTCGGCTCATAACTTTAAATTCCTCATCTCTTTATTCTTTACTTTTTTTGCAGTTAAATAGTTTATGCTGGGACACAAATGAAAGTCAATCAACTTTCAAAATTGCTTCTGAAAACTATCATTATGGACAAACATTTTGGATTCAATGTGCACATTTTATAAGGTTGCATTTAATTTTTTAATCAGATGATAAATTCATACATTTTAGATGGACACCTTTTTCATATCTGTCTCTTCATTATGAAGTTGTAGCCAATAACTGAAATAATTATCCTAGCTATGACATTCGTCCTTCCATCAATTTTCACCAATTAACACATTATATCTATCATATATAATATGAACAGATTATAAATGAACAATTTGTGGTTTTACATGTAGGGCGCGCTGTACGTAATCTAAACGTCGTTACATTGATGAATTTTTTCATATCGTAATGATTGGGAAATAACAAATTATTTGTAAATATAACATGAGCCATCTTCTTCACCACTTAGTGAAGAATGCTGAATCTGAGCCCAGCTAATTTGAACAATGGACTGAACAAAGTGACCTTATTTAGCTGCCTTTTAAACTGGACTTGCTCTTTACACTGTGGGGAATTACTGATCCAGCACTACTCCTCTGACTGTCCATTATATGGATTGCATTCCCTGTGTTCAGGGTCCTTTCACATAGCAAAGCAATTGTTTTCTGTTTGCTAAAGGCCACATGAGACAAGCAAAATGATGAGGTTGTCTCTAACCAAATGCTTATAGTGATTGAATTTATTATTCTCTGTCCCATTTTTGAAAAGGTACATTTAATCTTAAAATACCAACACGCATTCATGAGTAGAGGGAACCACATAACACGTATAGCAGCGAAGCAGTTTGTGCTAGCCGGCTGTACCTGTGGGAAATTGGTTGTACAATTGAAATTTTCATCAGGTAGCACACTTTTGAAGCTGTCAACAGAGGCTGTTGCTGTAGTCCGAGCTTTCAGAGCTTTCAGAGCTTTGTGCCGTCTGTAAAAAGACCGCCGGCATCCGTCAGGCATTGAAGTCGAGCCTGACAGACGGTGTTGAGGCTGAATAGAAACAGAGAAAGCAATAAGGAGATTAATGAAGCTGTGCTGAGTAAATAAGAAAGTGTGTACAAATGAGGGTATGAGGATGAAAGAGAAAAGGATACAAAATGAGAGAGTGAGAGGGGGTGATAATAACTATCCTTCACTGTAGGTACTCCCAGTGCATTACGGGGTGACATGAGTGATTACAAAGTGTGTCTGAACGCCGTACACTAGACCGTAGTATCCCTTCTGACTCGTGAATGATGGTTTCTGCCTGGCTGCTCTGTGGGCTACACGGGCCTCAGAGATGGCGATGGATAACTCTGACCTGCCTCTGGGTCTTAGGGTCTACATCGCTAATCCATCAGCCAGGGGTGGAATGAGACACTCTAGCCCTGAGAAATAAAGAGATGTGTCCCCTGTGAGTAATGCAAATTAATGTATTTTAGCAGCGGTGATGATTATCATGACCATAATCCAGACAGATTGCAATTATATTCACTACATGCAGCTGATGAGGGGTCGGTGGGAGGAATAACGTTTTCCATTATAATCAGTGGAGGGCAGAGGCCAGTTTATTTTGCACTTCGGGCTTGGAGTTGGGGCATGTGTTTGTGTGAGCATTCATTTAGTTAATTTTCCCATTATAAATGTAGATAGATTCAGTCCAATATTTGAGCATTGTTCTCTCATGCAATTTTTTTTGTCATTCGGCATTAATTTGCTAAATTTAATAGATCTTATTTCGGCATGATGCACACTTTGTATTATGACCATTTGAGTCATTTAATGGGTTTTACATTTTTATTGTTGGATCTACATTACATTGTTTTTATGTTTGAAGATTTGTGTTATCTTATAAAGGGATAATTCTGATTTATTTAACTGGGCAGGAGGGTCGAGTGTAAAGGACAATCAAGTATTATGTACGCTATGCAAAATGGAGTTCCTAATCTCATAAATGGGGTTATTCAACTGTTCTGAAAAGGTCAAGAACTTTCTGGCACAAGGAGAGCATGTGCTTGCTAAGTGTTGCTTGAGTTTTGACCTCCTCAAACATATCTTCCTCTCCCTGCACCTTGGAAAGTGGCGGTATTATGCCAGAAATCCCTTCTCTGTTAGTCAATTGTTCAAAATGTAATAAAAAAAAGTATTGCAACAGGAAGCATTAAATAATAAAAGACAGAGGGATCCTAAAGAAACTACCATCTCAGACCAGTAGAAGGCTTGCTTTATATTTTGACACAACTCAAGAGCCAAACATTCAGCCAAATATACATATTTTCAAAATTAATTTTCCGATGCAACACTTTCCCTCCTGTTCTTTGGCTCATTTACCAAAGTGTTCACACATATTATGTGTATCTCAGAGGGATAGAGAAAGAAACACAATTCCTTATTACAGTGTGCACACTGTGGTGATGGAGTTCCCTAATTATATTGTTGTTTTCCCTCTGAGCTCCCTAACTAATTCTGAATTTTGCCTGTGGAATTGCCGTGGATAAATGCCGGAGTCTCCAAGCCGGGGCGGTTTGCACCCATTTACAGAAACAGAGCTGAGGAAGTGTGCTGAGATGCATCCAACCGGAACAATGGAGACAGATGGGAGGGAACTTTTCAGCTTTGGGTAAAATATGCTTTTTATATTTCACAAGGAGTTTGTATTTCATTTAAAATGAGACAGTGCTTTACACCGTGGGACACACTACTGCCAGAGTACTGCACCAGATAGTGTGGAGCATCTTGATTGTCTACCATGTTCATTTGTAGATTTGACCAATTAAATTCAGATTCAGTTATAATGCGAGGTTGTTCCTATAACATTTGAAAAACTCCTTATACAATATGTCCACCACTTTAAGTGTCCTCTTCCTCTTTAATCCAGATTAGGCAAAAACCTAAAACTCTATATGAATACTAGTTACAGTTACAATAATTACTTATGGACTGAATTACAGTTCAATAAATGGTTGGTGTGGAGTATGGAGGACTCAAAATGACTTAAGTATAAATGAAAACATAAATAAATGCATGAATACATATAGGAATAAATAAATAAATGCTTAAATAAATGTATAAATAAATGTATAAATGCTAAAATAAATGTATAAATAAATGAATACATGTATAAATAAATGAATACATGTATAAATAAATAAATGCTTAAATAAATGTATAAATAAATACAGGAATTAATTAATATATGTTATAAATCAACAGGACATCATTAAATAAATATATTTCTACATTTCTGTATTTCTTCATTTATTTATTTCTCTATTTATGTGTCCACACGTATTTCTTCACTTATTTATGTGTGACATTTACGTGTCCGTATATTCAAATGAGCTGGGGCGGTCCGAACCTCTGTTGATTTATAACTTATATTTATTAATTCCTGTATTTATTTATTTATGTATACATTTACTTAAGCATTTATTTATACATTTATTTAAGCATTTATACATTTATTTAAGCATTTATACATTTATGTATACATTTATTTAAGCATCTAAGTCATTTTTCATTTTGGGTCCTCCATAGTGGAGCGCTCATAGTGGATGCCACATGACCTCAACGCCCCTGATTCACATCCAGTCTGCCTCTACACTTTCCTCTGTCTAATAAATGAGAAAAATGGCACGCACAAAAAAACATGTTGAAATACTCAGTGTGATTAAAGTGCAGACACAAAATGCCATAATAGCCCCCCAATGGGACAAGAGCCATGGCATTGGGTCAAGTGTGTGGGAACCCAACTTGTGCTTAATGCCGAGATGCCTTCCCTACAGAGAGCGCCGCATTTGAAGGCTGTGTTTCTAAGGCAGACACATGTTGGTATATTGCTTGATGTGCCTCTCTTGCCCTCCTGCCTGCTGTGCTCGACAACAACAACAACAATCCCTTTTTTTTTTTAACTTGACATTTGCAGCCTGAAAGTTTTCTTTCACAAGATAAATACATACATGTGCTGGAGATAGACAGATTCTCCTGGCTTAAGTTGTTTTAGCCTTCCCTTTCGGCTGCCGCTCATTTTTATCTGTCAAGTCTTTGGCTCAGTGGAAACCAAAAGTAGCTGCACCACAAAGAAGCTGTCATGGCTAAATGTCACTCTTCAGTCTGCAGAGGTAGCGGATGCCTTGACAGAGTGAAATCTATTTCTTAGTATCTGCTCTGTTGTTGGTTTACCATATTAATACAAGCTCTGGTGTGTGATAGTCCACTCTAATTTGTTCACCAATATGTGGCTGACAAACCTTCTACCACCAGGTACCACAGTGGTTGGCCTCAAATGCTAGACCAACCACAGTGTCTGGCCTCCAATGATAGGCCAACCAGTGCTTGGCCTCCAATGATATGCCAACCACAGTGTTTGGCCTCCAATGATATGCCAACTACAGTGTTTGGCCTCCAATGATATGCCAACTACAGTGTTTGGCCTCCAATGATATGCCAACCACAGTGTTTGGCCTCCAATGATATGCCAACCACAGTGTTTGGCCTCCAATGATATGCCAACTACAGTGTTTGGCCTCCAATGATATGCCAACCACAGTGTTTGGCCTCCAATGATATGCCAACTACAGTGTTTGGCCTCCAATGATATGCCAACTACAGTGTTTGGCCTCCAATGATATGCCAACTACAGTGTTGGCCTCCAATGATATGCCAACCACAGTGTTTGGCCTCCAATGATATGCCAACTACAGTGTTTGGCCTCCAATGATATGCCAACCACATTATTTTGCCAATCTGTTACTAGACCGTCCATGGCTGCATGAATTGCATTGTTCTGGTACCGCTACACTGATTTCCCTTAGTGATGTAGGTATGGTACAAATCTTCCTACAGGATTCTCGCTACAAAACAAAATATATTTTCCAAATGTTCCAACGAATCCAAACAAAAATATTCACAATATAGTTTAATATTATTTCTGTTAAAGTGTGTGCACAAGTTAATTCGAAGGCACAACTCACTTGCTTATTCATGAAACAGTGTAGACTGATACAGTCTACACAATCCAGCCCAATGAATACGATCTGTAAAACCTGTACCTAATCATTGACTCTATATGTTTTGTGTCGGTGCACTTACGTGCTTTAAAGATCACTACAAGGCCAAAATAAGAGAGAATAGGAGTGGGCTGCAATAACAACAGAACATTTAAACAAGTTAAAAAAAGATGTTCCAATCCACTGTAAATACAATAATGAAAAAAAATGGAAAGCTATAATAACATTAGAAGTAGTAGTAGCAGGAGTAAAATAGTGTGTTACACTAGATTGATTTAATAATAATGAAACTGAATAAAATTAAACAACCTTATATACAATTTAAAAAAAAAATGCTTATACCTCTGGTCTTATATAGATTGCAGTCAACTGTAAATTGGGTGGTTGTGCTTGTCTTTCTGATGTAAATGGTGGACAGCACTTCCAATACAACAGGGACTACAAAGCTGCACTGGGTCAAGTCAAACTTATAGTTTCAACAAATGCTAGTAACTCATTTATTAATGAAGAACAAGGAACGTAGGCTGCATGTGTAGCACCTGCCCTATGCAATTTACAGGCTTTCTCTATGATTCTCTGAATAAAGAGGTACTCCAATTATGTTCTATTCTTTCTCCCTCTCTTTTTAAAAACCACAAACACACAGTTAACTGCACACACTGGCATATGCTCTCATTATGATTCATTGCCAGTGGATTACATTTTGTTAATTTTTTTTTTCAAAACCAACCCTCATACTGGCTCTATCGCTTTCTAATTGGGTTTTATTTTTTCATATTCTCCACTGAATGGGCTTTGAGCTGAGCGACACATGAGGGAGAGAAATGTGAAGAGATCCAAAACAATATAGTTTTAACAAGTGTAAAGCAGCCAACATTACACCATATAAAAATTATATTCACATAAAGTCATTATGAATAGTTAAATGTTAGAACACCCAATGGTCCATCTCCATCTGTACACCTACTTTTCGGTGTGTTTGGGCATGTTGGTTTGGCTAGATGTCAGCCAGGCTTGGTTTGTTGGAATAAATGATGAATAGAAATGTTGTAAAAAACGAAATAGCAGTTGTATTTCATTATCTATTTCCCACATCTGCTGCATGACTACCTCAATTCAACACGAGATAACATGGAGAATATATTTCTTTGGAGTGAGCAGCAATGTTCCCTCTATTTAGTTTGGATCCCATTGTGACTTTCATCCCTCCTCTTCATTCTTGTTCTCCTCCTTTGTATCCCCATCAAGTAGGCCAGTTGATGTGGGACAGCAGAACAACCCCCTCCCCTTTTCATACGCCTCTCAGCGGAGCGGCTAGTGAGCTCAGAACACAGCGCCAGGAGGAATTAACTTATCCCATCTCTCACCTTAACAGATAGTGCAGTGCCACTTGCCTCAGGGATCATTTAAATTTGTTTAACAATGCCCCATGTTTGCAGTGTCAGTATTTTTCTATAAAGGGGCCAGTTTTAAGGAGACTTATCCTGAGAATGTGCTTAATTTCTACTGGAATGGCCTTAAATCACCTGAAAAGGGTGTGATTGTGATTTAATGAGGATGAGCAGACATTCAAACTGTTTTGGGAATATTTCTAAGATATATTAAAGCTAAGAGGTTACATCGTGAAATTACACTTATATAAATATGTTATCTTATCATCTGTGACATTAAGTGCCTTTTCTGTTTTTACAATTGACCTAAATGTGACTTAAAGTCTAACACTGCACATGTTCATTTCTTAACATTAAATCGGAACTTTGAGTGTACAAAAAACCCTCATATCAAATTGTATTTAACATAAATATTATTTTCTGAGGGCAATGCCATGTGTGACAATTTTACCAAGACACCAATATACCACAGAGCGTTAGTAGATTTGGAAAAGATATCTGGATTACTGTGTTTATTACAGAGCAGCTTTGCTATATGACATTGCTTTTTACTTTACTCATAATATTTGTCCTCCCTTAAGCCTCTCTCCACACTAATACAAACACAGTGGTGGAGACTAAAGCTTTTGCTTTCTTCTGCGCGAGTCATAGCACAGGCCGTCCTGTCGTGCACACACCAATGTGCCAGTGGGCTCAAAGCACCGTTACTAACTCATTAGCTGCTGTATGCCTACATGATAATTATGCTGAGCAGAATGCCTGTAGCATTTATATTTACATTCATATATATATACACAAGAAGCTAAGGGAACTGAGGGCTTAGACTCACAATGTACCTTTTGTGCATACAAACTCAACGTAGGACTTTGAGTCAATCATGGGACTCAAACTGTCACGAGTCACGACTACAATGTTTTATCACCTGATGTTTTATGACCATTCTTGAGGACATAGAAGACATCCAATTGTGAGGAACAATTTAAAGAAACATGTATTCAATAAGCTAGTCCAAGTGTTAGTAAGTGCCTGCATTTTATATGTAAATATTAAACTTCTGAGTTGATGAATGTTGTATATAATTAATGTAATTAATGCCAACTCTATTTACAATTATTGTAGCTTCCTGCCATATAAAGTGGATGTTTGAATTATTCTGCCTGCAAGTTGTATCTCAACCACATCACCGAACAACAGGTGTTATTATTTTGTACCTTTTCTTGTCCATCACACAGGACACTGATTTCTGCTAAATTATTGAGGTTAATGTAATCCATTCATGTATAATGTATATATTTACACACACATGTCTATCTACATAGGTCTGTCTGTCATGATAACAATGTCTCTCTATGTCGTGTCATTGTTTAATTCATTCTTCCTTTAATTGATCAGGTTTTATTTAGTAATCTACATCAATTGTTTGATACCGTTTTGCAGCTGACAGAAGACATTTAAAATATGGAAGAATTTAGTAGACCGTGTATGACAAGTATTCATTCCGTAAAATAAGGTTGAATTAAACAATCAAGTTGTTGAGATGGGAGACGACTTCTCTCCTGTTCTTACTCAGACCCTTAGACCCTGAAGGCCTGGGAAAGTCCCGTTGGAATGGACACTTCACATTGTGTGTGCATTCCAAGTGTGTGGTAGAGCGAGAGTTTATATTGTAACAGTTTAGCTCCACACCTTCCTGTTTGTATTAGTTGTTTTCATCTTGTCACACTATGACCCCGTTTACACGATGGGAAAACGCATATATTTTCATGCATTTTGGCCTTTCATTTACACAAAAACTGAGGTTTTATCACGGAAAACGATCATTTCTAAAAAAATCCGGCCAAAGTGGAGATTTCTGAAAACTCTGTCTTTGTGTTTGCGTGTGAACTAGGTCAAACTGAGTTTTAGGTTGTCAAACGTCACAGTATGCGACTAAAGATGCTTCACGTCATGTGAGTGTCCGTAAGCGGATGCCGTATTTACGCGGGTTCATATAAACAGAAACTTTTTTGAAAACAACCTTGTGTTTACAACGTTATTTTTGAAAATGGAGGGGCAGAAATATTTGTTTCTGTAAATACCTGACTATGTGTAAATGTGGCCTAACTATCGCGTCATTCCAGATCCTGCTTCCCATCTCGTCAGTCCAACTCCCGTCACCTGCCTCTGATCACCTCGTTAGTCCTTCATTACCTTCACCTGGTCTTCATGCCCATCTCACCTGTTGTCCATTCCCTAATTAGTCCCTGTCTACTTAGGTTCCCTCACTTCCACTTGCCCTCTGCCAGATTGTCTTGTGTATTTCTGACCAAGTCCTCGAGCGTCCACAGTGTGTTTGTTTATTCTGTCTGTTCTGTTCCTGAAGACGCTCTCAGTAAAGGATCTTTATTTGCATTATTGTCTCCTGAGTCGTGCATTTGGGTCCACCCTAATCCCCCCGTGACATACATATATATATATATATATATATATATATATATATATATATATATATATATATATATAGTGTTTTATAATATGCTAATTTTACACAGATCTCAGGTCTGTATTTATCTTATTAATTACATGCTAAACAGTAACCAAGGGACCGACAGGTATTAAATCAACTAATACTGCCGTCACCACAACGCAGCCTCTCCAGCCAGACACAGAGAGGAAGTGGTGAAGATGAATACATTATTGCTGACTGACTCCCAGTGAACTCATCTGCACTTCTTTCTCATATTTATATAATGGTATGATCAGGTAAAATTGAAAAGAAAGGGAAGAAATCCCAAAAGAAAAGAGTATTAGATTAGACAGTTAAAGTGTCATATATGTTTTTCCTTCTTCCTATTTCCTGTCTTTGTGTGTTTTCCCTCCAGATTTGACTGCCCAGCCCTGATTATTTTCACCTGTCCCTCATTCATCCAGCAACGTTTTCTTTTCACTCTACTGTCTTGTTTCCTCTGTGGTCGGTGGGACACTTTTGTATTGGTCTTGTTACCAGTCTTTAGATTAACCTGTTTGAGCTTACTCAGCACTTCTCTCTGAACTGCTGCAAGGCTGCTGGAACAGACCCAGCAGGAAGGCTCACACACCCATCTTCTTTGCATTGGCTTCCTATCAAAGTTGAGATTCAAGGTTTTTAGTATAGCCGTGCATATTCCGATTAACGGAAAATTACCCCAAGCTGCACTTAATCACCGGGAGCCATGCAGTGAATCCTAGGTCAACGCCATTCTCGGCGGTGTTTGACAGGGGCCATTGCATTAACATGTTGTTTATCGCCACACAAGATGGGTAAGTGCATCAAAATATATTGTTTTTTCTTTCAATGTTTTCCACTATCTGCAAATTTGTTTGGCCATGCGACCGTGGTCCTCGATGAGTCTTGAAAGTAGATGTGTTTCGCCCTCCGAATTGTTGTCATATTTTTTGTCCTTTGAAAACTGGTTGTTTGTGTTCTACGGAGGGAGCTGTAAATGGTAAAGAGTCTGTGCGCCACAAAGTGCTGTAAGAACCGTATTGAGACCGTAATCCAAATGCGCTGCATGGATGGCTAAAGAAAGCTCCTCAAACCAGAATAATTTCGTCATATCCCAAATGCTCCATTCAGAATATGGCCTGATTCGAAATATCAAAATAGACTCTAATGTTTACAAGAGCCATAACAAATTAGGATTATTGTCATATTCCGACAGTGGAACATAAGTATGCATGGAAACAAAGATCTGTTGCTGCTTATGTTTTATTTATGGTTTGTTTTTCGCATTTTATAGTCTTATTTGTAATCTTTTTTCTTGTAAAGCCCTTTGAGATCTTGTATTGAGAGGTGCTATTCTATAAAGTTTAATGACAATAATTAATTGAACTCTTACTGCTTCCTCCCCGTCTGTTGCTCTGTGTTCGGGTCCAACCCTGCATCTCCTGAGACGGTGACATAAGGAAAACATCCCGATTTGTGACTCATGGATGCCCGCCACATGAACTGCATCTATTCTGTTGTAAACCTCCACATAATCTTCCAATTATGTTACAAATTTAGCAAATCTTCTCTTTTTTATATCATCCACCAGGGAGTCTTTGGGTTATGTAAATTCTTCCTTTTGTTATTTAATTCTGTGGTAATTAACAATGATTTAGCATCCTCGTTACATCATCACTTGGGAGTTCACTCTCTGTGATTCAACTCAAGCAGTCTGTTTAAAAGAAATTCTATTATAATGATAGAACATTTGTTAAATGACATTCACAATCAGTTTTATTTTGTCTAGTGGCCCTTCAAGGACACTGGCGTGAGAACATGTTGTAAATGAATAAGCAGTTTATTCTATGTGTAATGATTCATGTCTAAGGACACACCTCTTTTGCTCTACCTCACTGCCCCTTTTAAAATCATCTGTTTAGCCAATTAATGCAAATACAATGTATGTTGTGTTTCTAAAGAATAAGGGACTTATACTAAAGGTAACTGTGACTATGTAACAAGACACAGCTCTGTTAAAGTACACAGATGTCTTTAACTCTCTTGGCACATCTTTCTTTTCTTTCAAGCTCCTATCATTAACTGCATTTAATTAGCATACACCATCCTGAACTATCAAGACTTCACAGGGGAAACATAGAGCAAATGAAAGCTCTCCATTATGAGAGTCTAATTTAGAGATTCATTTAAAAAGCCAGACTTTGGTTCATCTAGGTCTTCTGGGATGATTGTTGTAAAGTGATGTTTTGTGAACATGCCAAGCTATCACAATGAACACCACACGGTCAAACAGCACCTCAGCTGATGTAGTGAACAACTACGGTGTCATTTTGCATTACTAGTACAATCAGAAGTCTGTCACTGTGCCTCTTTGTTTGTGTTGGCGATCTGCCTATGTTTCTCTAGTAGATGACAAATTGAGTTTTTTATCTGAAGGTCGATTTTCATTTCATTCCACAAATTAATAATCTATTCGCGGCAATGATTGGACTCTGCTGTACTGTGCCTCTTCTCTTACAACAACTTCAGCATCAGAACACTTTCACGATAACTGTAGTCATACACTCAGAGAGAAAACTAACATGTTACAACTTATGGCTATAACTGTTATTTTCTCTACATGCACAAGAGAATGCAAAAAAGTGTCAATAATTTAAGTATTGATGGCCGAAGTCCGGTTTGTAATTTGAGTTTCTAAACATTGTTAATGTGATTAGTAATACCTGTGATTTCACACTTGGACAAAGCAAAATATGTGCTGTGAAAAAGCTATAAACGATTCATATGTATAAACAGATTGCAACGAAACGAAATTGAACACAATCTTGCTGTATATTACCGCCACCTTGAGGACATTTTGATGTGGGTGTGTTATTCATCTGGTACATCATCACCCGCTGAGAGACACGCCAATGAAATAAAGATGACTAAAACATGCTTTCATCAGAAACATCCCACTGGGTCAGCTCTTCACGTAGTATTTGTAAAACATAGAGGCTTTTTCAACAGCAGACATGTGGACTATTTGGTTTAATGCATAATGGTAACATAAGTTGTTCCAGTTCAAACGTATAGTGGGATGAATTTCTGGATGACTGTCCAAGAGCTGTGCAGTATGTCCAGTGAAATGCGAAACTTTACTGAAAGTTTATAATAACATTAGCTCACACGACTTGAACATGGGCTTTAGCTCATTATTTGTAATCAGCCCCACCTTCTTAGTCTGTTACAGCTGGCTTCAGATAAGGCGGCTCTGTGTCAACACCCATTTGAACATGCCAATAACATTTAGCGCCACCTCCAGAAAAAACAATGGATCAATGATCGATGGTCTGGGTCGTGAGTTCCTGCCACCAGCTGTGCCGCTGCCCTGCTGGGACTCCGCCCACTGCTGAGACTCCGCCCACTCCTCCTCTCTGCCTCCATCTTCTGATGGATGGTCTCCAAACTCTCCATCGTGGAATATGCCTAAATATGAACTATTGATAAACTCTGTCAAATTTATTGAATGTATTTTAACTCTAAATCTGTCCTTCTGGTCACATCACATCTATTGTTCTGTCCATCCTGGAGAGGGATCCTCCTCTGTTCTCTCCTGAAGGTTTCTTCCCTTTTCCCCCCCTTTTCCCTGATCTGATGTGAGGTTTTGGGACAGGGATGTCTATGTGTACAGATTGTAAAGCACTCTGAGACAAATTTGTCATTTGTGAAACTGGGCTATACAAATAAACTGAATTGAATTGAATCAATGGGAGAAAAGTAAACTGTGCATTTATAGATGTGTTGTGGCACAGTGACCCACCCCCCTCATGCAGAGGAAACCCATCTCCACCCTGATTAGGGAAACCCGGGGCTGCAGTGTGCAGACAGTAACACTCAGTCACGGACCGGGGTGATGCTGAAGAAGCCACACAGACGGGTATGTTTCCACAGACACACAAGGTTTTGAGTTCTCTCCGTATTGTTTTGGCCGTTTTTCTCCCACATATAAAGACATTATCATATTTCCCACCCACACTGGTGAGAATGAGAGACAGGGACATTGCCTATTCAATAAACCGAGCTAGAACAGCGACGCTGTCGTTCTGTTGCAGGTGAGGGATCCTCCCACACACACCCAATACAAATTACCATTAAACTCCACGTAAAAGAGAACATGACCTGCTGTTGCTGACACTTCCCCCAATATGCTCAGCTTTTATATCACGAACAAGGAATTATAGATATTTAGTTTTTGATTGCACATTATAGAGTCTTTCAGAACAAATCATGTTCACTGTTCCTGCACTTCAACTTTGATTTTCTTTCTACTTTAGGATAGGAGGTATTACTTTTTCTTAAGCATGCTCGCTCACCTTCCTGTAAGGAATACATCTAAAACAAGATGTGGGGGATTGTATATGCTGATTTCTTTTTTCTTTTTTTTACACATTCCAGTGAATAGATGCTTTGGAAATACTGATTACAAAAGCTTTCATCAACTACGCGTGTCATGAATCTACTAAGACAGCGGATACCTAAACATAACTGCATAACCATCATGTTACCGCTTCCTTATCAATCTGATGACTTTAGTGTAAGTTTTATTCTTAAATACTGATTCATGAAGAACACATGTGTCTACATCCCTGGGAAATAAATCTTGAGCCGGAGATTTGCCAGTTGTAGAATTACAACATCCTATTTCTGATGTTCAGTTGTGTCTTTCTCTCCAAGTCATGTGGTAGAATAGGTTGGCCGTACTCAAGGAAGAAGAACAACTCATATCGTCATTTAATTTCTGGATATATTGTACTTGTGTGATACTGGGTAATGACTCTGTGCAGGTGTGTCTATATACAGATGATCCAGATGTGTGTGTGTGTGTGTGTGTGTGTAGGTGTGTGCGTGTGTTAATGTCCTGTACTCTAGGTGTCTACAGTGGGAGGGGTGGGCGTAGTGGGTTTGTTATCTGATATTTCAACAAAAAGATGATAAACAATGGAAATATCAGTTCATGTTTACTGTGTTATGGACCTGTCAATATTTCCAAATAATAGAATACGTTATTTGTTTTGTTTTATTCTTACATATACTGTTGCAATTTGTCTCGTCCTGAACTGTTATTGTTTTATGTGTGTTATGGTCTGTCAAGAAACTACAGATGCGAATTAGCTGAAACTACAATCTGGTGTATTGCATCAAATGGTGACATTTATGTTTTAACTGTAAGTGATCCTTCTTAAAAAATAAGATAATACTATATAATATATTTAATTTAGCATTAATTTTGGCTTTACAGCTCATACATCTGTACTGAATAGCAACAGATCACTGAGAAATAATAATATAATAATAATAATAATAATAATAATAATAATAATAACTCGTATTAATCAAATATATATATATATATATATATATATAAAACATGGGGGAAATCATTAATATGTCTCTGTATTGTTCAATTGCACGCACGCACAAACTCACGCACGTGCGTCAATGCCATGGGAACCGGACCGAGGGTATTTAAGGCCGCGGACATTCTGATTCTTCCCTTTGCACTTTGGACTTTGACCCCGAGGAAGACCCCCCCGACGACCGAGAGCCGAAGACGAGCCCCTGCTGAAGGAACCGAGCTGAGATTTGGACCTTAAGGTAAGACTATTTATTCATTTAATTTAGCGTATTTATTATGAATGTATCCCCTTAAATCCATAAAAGTGTTCTCAGTTTAGAAATCAGTGAAACTTTTTCAGTTTTAAGGTTTATAATGTTGACAGGAAATTTGTGGAAAACATATTTTGTGAGAAGTGACGCTCAGTCGATGATTCGTCGTGTAAAATGAGATGTTAGCAGCAGAATGTCTTGAACATGTCGGGAGATGTGCGGAATGTGTTGACAGTTAGTACAAAGACTCAAAACCCTTTTTATTTTTGTGTTAAGGCATCAAAAGGTCGAAATGTAATGGAAAAAGATGGCGCCTGAACCATTTTTATAGAATTCTCAAACAAACTCTGTAAAATACATAAACTCGGCGCCATGGTAACCACATGGAACGCGCGGGCGTTCGGATGGAATCTAGCGGTCACCTCACCTGAGCTGAGCTCCGCGTGACCCGGAGCTGCTCTGTTGTGAGCCTTGAAACGGGCCTTATTGTCCACGCACATGCTCCTTTTACTTTATCACATTGAAGTGATTTGTTTAACGTTTGTTGTCTCTTTTCTACAATGCTGTTATGAATTGGAAAAGGCGTCCTCTAGTCTCATTTATTATTATTTTATATATTTTCACCTGTGTATTATGACGCAATAGGCATTGTAACGCACTCCTCAAGCTGTTGACCGCTAGCTGAAAGTTATCCTTGAATCTCGTTCTAGCTCCTGACTTCCTGTTTCGTGGACCACTGAGAAGCCAGAGGATGGACCACTACCCGCACGGCGACCCCGGAGGTAAGTTTATATTTATATTTATCATTTTTGTTATTTATTCTCACCTTAAAACCATTTAAAATGTTCTCAGTTGAGAAATCAGTGAAACCTTTTAAGTTTATCGTTGAACAGTTCACAATGGCAAGGGGCCTGTTTGAAAAATACAGATTTGGTGAAGGTTTCCCGATTATTTGAGGACCGGAATGTCTTAAAAGTCGATGGATATCTGTGATATGTGTTAACTATTCGTGTAGTGGATTTAAAACGCTGTTATTTTATTTAGAGGGTATCAAATATGACAGATTTTACCTTGAAATTTCTGAAAAAGATGGTGCCTGAGCAGCTTGTTCTAATTCTTAATTCTGAAATACAACCATGCCTCAGCGTGACGTCATCGCACCAGGTGTGTTAGAGACGCATCTGATTGCGAGAATTGACTGAAACGTCACTTAATACTATCCCATAAACTATTTATTTAACGATCAACCCTCCTGTCGCACAATTCAAGGTTTGGAAAGGGGAAAGTGAGAAGATATGAAACATGGTCTAGTCTGGAAGGTGTGGCTCACGAGTCTAAACAGTTGTACATTGACCTGCTAGCGGATTGATTAGCAGCTGGAATCTGAATCTATTATTGCTCGATGTGATCCAGAAATATGTCATGGCGTGACGAATCCTTAAATGTTTCCCTGCAGCTGGTGGCGACTACCTTGGAGCTCCCGGCACCCCCGTGGTCATCCGGTTTGCCCCGGAAGGTAACGTTGCGCGATATCATTTTAACGATGCGTATGTGGATGTGTTGTGTGAGTTGGGTCATTTGCCACCAGACGAGGTCCGGATGCGACTCATCCAACTCCGACTCAGCCGAATCATGCGGATGAGGCTCCGACGGCTCCGACACCGACAGGGCCGCAGGTAAGTAACACACTCAATGTTGTTCCCCTCCCATTGTAACAGGGTGGTGGCCAGCCACCCTGAAATCTCCACCCGCCACCCTGTAATCTCCGTCTACCCCCTCTCACTAGGCCCCCAGGTATTCCTGTCCTCTCTCCCTCTCTTTAGCTGTGGAACGTCCTGAAGAAGCTCCGGCCCGTCCACCCAGACCCCCGACCCCGCCCGCCCCGCCCTCACAGGAAACAGCTGTTTGCATCTGCAACTCCAGAAGGAGACGGACGCTTCAGCCTAACAAGACATCATCATTCTAAAAGCTTTGTAGTATTTCATTTGTCACATGGAATACTGGATGTTCATGTACACTGTGTACAGTTTTTGGATTGTTATCTCCTGATGTTAATGAATATATGTGCAACAAAATTTAAATATGTCTTTTTATTCAAAACTACTGGGTCAGCAAACACTTTTATGATGTTCATATTGGGTTATAAATCAACTTTAATGGTTGAGACTTATGCACTACAATGTTATAGGTTTTATATTTACTTATTGTGTTGATTCTTAATCATTAATGTCAGTCATATATTGTTAGTTTACGCCAGTGCTCATTTTTCATCTTCATAACGGGTAAACGATTAAACCAAAAATTATGTGTTTTGACAAAAATAGCTTAAATAGCTTGTACCACAAAGTTATTCCATCGTACAAAATATCCTAAATTGCAAAACGTCAACATGTGTCATGGCAATGGCAACAATCAGTAACAAATACCAACATATATCTTCACTCTAAATAATCCAACTAAAGCAATGCCTCATTCTTATTTACAAGATTTTCATTGACAAAAATAGAAAATAGGAAAGTAAGTACCGGACCCCGGCAGTATATGAAATGATGCTTTTAGACCAACCTCCTAACTGGATGGAGAACATTGAAACAAAACCAAAGAACAGACGACATGGAGGAGGACGTCTCCACACCGCTGGACCTCAGCAGCGTGACTGACGTCCTCTGGAGGCCGAGGACGCGAGCCGGCATCTCATCCAGCAGCTCCTGGAGAGACCGTCTGGAAGCTCCTCGCCTCCTCGCCTCCTCGCCTCCTCGCCTCCCAGCAGCCGGACACAGGGCTCGGCCTTCTGGACTCGCTGAACGCGGCGTGTCGGTTCCAACCTGTAGAGTGAATCAAACGGAGACTTTAATCGTCCCGTTCATCTTTGGGCCGACGGGCTTTCTGGAAGAACATCTCCTGTCTCACATCTAAAAAACAGAAAAAAATAACCCGGAGCATGACGACCACATTAATGTGTATTTGACATGAATCCAGAAAGGGCGCTTCTCTCATCCAGGGCAACAGGGCCGGTGCTAGAGCACCACTAGGACTCTATCTGTGCACTAGTGTGAGAGATATGAAAGCCTGAATATATGAATAATGTTAAGTGTATTTGTGCTTTGGATAAGAAGGAAGAAACTTTGTGAAGACAGTTTGTATGTTGAAATTTGCATCAACATGAAGTGCTTACTGTCAGTAAAAAAAATGCAAGACAAGCAGATTTGATTCAATGGGTTTCAAGCATTGTAAAAATGTTATCTCCAATGCCATTGTTTATTTTTTAAGGTATACAGTCAACCATTTTTAATTAATGCTATCATTTAATATTGATTTGTTGTATGGGTATGAGTTACAGTTAGAATGATATGCAATTTAGGAGTAACTTATTGATTACCCATGACCCTCACCCCCTCACACCCTCTCTCTCTCTCTCTCTCTCTCTCTCTCTCTCTCTCTCTCTCTCTGCTCACACCCGCATAACACCCACAATATGGTGCAGCAAGACAGTGATGGAGGAAATAGCATTAATCTCACTCTGCTTAAGGTAAACACTCAGCTGGATCATCCTTTCTCCGTATTTTTTTTCTTGCGCTCTCTCCCATAGCTGCAAATACATTCTTCTCTTGTTGTTTATCCTCCTGCCACCGACCCTAGATATTTGCCTTGTGTCTGTCTGGACTCTCTCCCTTTGTCTTACTTCAGAAACTCTTCCACTGTTTTAAGACGGTCTGACTTTATTTCATTGACTTGCTCAAAACGTTTTTCTCAGGGTTTGTCTGCAGACCAATGCGTAGTATAGTCGTCTCTCAACCAAACAGTAAAAGTTATGTTTTATGGGCAAAGAGAATAAAATTGGTTTTGGGTTCATTCTGGTGCATTCATGCATATACCACTTTGTTCATATCCTTCCTGCGTATGGGCCATATGGGAGTGAATATTCAGACATCAAAGCGGGAAAGAAGTTAACATTTTTGGTATAAACTCCACAACATCAAACTTGAGATATGCATGTTCACAGGAGGAGCTAGAGCTGAAGCTAGAGAGAGACTTCAGAGCCGGTCAGCTCTGCCTGGTTAGTGACGGATGAACTCTTTGTTACAGTTTGCCTGGGGTCTCACCGTCTCTGAAAATAGAGTTAACAGAGTTAAAACAATAAAAGCAGAGCGGTGAGCTGTGCATCTATAGGCACTGTGAAGTGAATAATTCAGTGTGTGGGCCACTACGCCACTTTTAGTGTTGCTGTGGATGCATCGTAGGCAAAATAAAGTGCAGCAAAATACCTTTTTAAATGTCTGTTTTATTTAGGATTTTACATTTTGACATCAAACCACCAACTGATATTGTTCTTGATGCTGTTCTTTATTTTAATCTGCAGTCATCCATCAATATTGTCCTGTTTGGTCAATATTGCCCTGCAGCAGCCACGGCACTCAACAAGATGCAAGGTGACTCTTTGACTTGTTCGTCACCACGGCTACGCTACCTTTCATCCTGTTCGGTGACACGTAACACTCGTGTTCCAAGGGATCACAGGATCACCTCTTTAATAATGTAACAGCAATAACAAATGTGTTGTTAATTAGTACAAACCCCTGCAGAATATGGAAGTAGGACACATACACACAATCATTTACAGTCATCGTTTCTTATTGGAAGCGACTCCTTTGTCATTGACCAACGCCTGATGAATGCTATTCACCGGGGACAATCCATCGCATCACATGTTCTTTAATGCAGAATTGATTAATGTTCACCTGCTACTATAGTAAAAGATGACTGTACGGTATTATAGGGATTAGTCCTACTTTGATGTTAACTACTTAGAAAGATCAGAGAAAGAAACTCTGAATATGCTAAAAGATATTTTCAGTACATTACATTCATGAATCGGATTATTTAAAAGAAGAAGAAGCTGAAGGATGATATTCATAAAGCTATAGCTCAGACAACATGAAAGGGATTGAGGTTTAAAATACTGTTCAAGAGCCGTTCAAAGATTGGACAGATGCAGGAATCTTATGGAATTATCTTATATTATCGCAGTCTATAAGAAGTATCATGAGGCTTTGTAGATGGTTTGAACCTGAAGTAAATTTCTATTTTTTGTTAAAGTTGACAAGCAGTGGTGTTATGATTTATGGCTTAATCTGTGTTATATAAACCACTAAGCCTCTAATAGATGCTGAGCAGTTTTCTAATCACTTGATTAAGAGGAGATGGAAGTAACACAGCTCAATGAAAATAATGCCAACACCACCATCACCCACACTCATTTCTGATTATTATCTTTCCTGTCGTTCACATCTCCCCCTGAAAAATGGGCAACTAAAGACTTGCTTCAGGAAGAGGTCAGGTTGTTGTGACGGGGTGAGGCTCAGGCGCAGAGAGACAGGCTGGACGCAATATGAATAACAAAAAAGGCAATCTTTAATGAGACAAAACAGTTTACAAAAAAACAACAAGGTCCAAATGGGGCAGGCAGAGAATCCAGGTTCAGGGCAGGAAGGGTCAACGGGCAGAACCAGGAACACGGGCAGGACGACGGGAAAAGGACACGGAGCTATAGACGACAGGAGACAAGAGAAAAACTGACACAACATATAGGGGGGGGGGGAACACAGGTGTACGACATCAGACACTAACGAGACAAGAGTGGCTGAGGGCAGGTGCAGGGAATTAAACAATCAAGACAGAAGACACAGAGGAGACACAGAGGAGACATAGGAGACACGGAACACAGGAGAAACAGAAAAGGGTGTTACACAAGAATGTCAATTAAAGTGAACATCACTTCAACCAGCGGCACACCAACCCTCATGCATCTTGGGTTGGATTTTAAGTCTAATTATGCACTTTGCAGCAGTAATTCTGAGCTGCTCATTGTGTCTTCAGTCGTGTCTTGTATTGACACGTTGAGGCAGTTTTAAATAAAAGGCTTAAAATGCAAGTCTGCCGCTGTTAATAGAGCGACTGACCACTGAACACTTGGTTGCAGGATTAAAAAACACTAAACAAATAATGGACAAGTACAAATTGGTACTAAGTTTTAAATGGCATTAGAAAGAACAGCATAACTCAGGTAGTATATTGTTGTACATGTATACATACAGAGGTGCATATCACAGAATATACTTTCAGTCCAGCCTCTTTCAGCTTTCATATAATTAAATCAAGCAGCAAACCTTTTTTTGTGTGTGCAATAACAATAGAAGCACAGAAGTATACAAACACATCAAATTGCATACACACTATTTTGTTTCTGGGAGTGGAGGTGAGATATTGCTTCTCTCATGGGACATAAACATTGATGGATCCACCCCAGGGACAGATGACAGATGGAAACAAACACATACAGGCACACACACACACACACACACACACACACACACACACGCACACACACACACACACACACACCTATTTTACCTTGTTATACTCTGCAAATGCACAGAAGGATTTTAACTCCTGCAAGCAATGAGCTAGGCACCTTCTCGTATAAAAACAAACAAACAACTTAGCACACAGAACATATTCCCTTCTGAGAATATGAAAAAATGCTGATGACTAAAAAAGACCCAAGTAAATAGCTCGTTAATGCATATCGTTCAACTCTCCTGTTCCTGGAATCCACCGCAGCAACAAAGGCTGTGGTAAACACAAAGAAGCAAGTGGGCAGTTGGCAGCAGTACAATCTGATTTAGGAGAAAGCGGAGGAGAACTTTCCTCGCTGAAGGGCAAAACGCTCTGTAAACTTTCCTGGATATCACAAATTCAGCTTTAACAAGTGTCCCTGACACTGTAGCAAAGCTGTTAGTTATTTTAATGCTGATGGTCACATTTCTTTATTGACATGCGCCGAGTAACAGCTGCATGATACAGCTTTTGCAGTAAAGGCCCAAGGATTGAATGATTGCTGTTACAATTTCAAATGGATTTGTACTTCTACTGTACAGAAGTTCCCTTGCTTCACATGATTTAATGTTCCACGGCTGTATATTGCTGATAAATAAAAACAAATATAAAATCGTAAAAATCAAAAACTGATTTTCCACAAGTTTCCAGTTACAAATATATATATATATATATATATATATATATATATATATATATATATATATATATATTGTAATAAACAAGATAACTGTTGACAGATCTATGGACACATTTCCAATGCAAATATGTCCAATATTGCACCTGTCCATCCTGGAGAGGGATCCTCCTCTGTTGCTCTCCTGAAGGTTTCTTCCCTTTTTCCCCCTGAAGGGTTATTTGGGAGTTTGTCCTGGTCCGATGTGAGGTTTTGGGGCAGGGATGTCTGTAATTTGTGAAAATGGGCTATACAAATAAACTGAATTGAATTAAATTAAATATCACAAGCTATGTTCGTTCTTTCATCCAATCACTTCAGGTGTAAATAACTTAATTACTTGACAAAATCCACCACATACACCTTTTGTTGTGATGGTAAAAATCCTATGATTTAAAATTAAATTATTTTGCAATCATTTCCAGATTCATACACAAGGAGGCAGGGAGAATCGCCTCAATCTACTATTTAGTCCATTTGTTGTTCAAACAAAAGAAATCTCATTCAGTTGATTACATTACATGTTGATCCCCTTGAGGAGTCTGATACCAAAGGCGAAGGCAGAGAGGAAGAATACGTCATCAAATCAAGGCATTTGCACCTGAAATGTCACTTTAAAGGGTATAATGTGCAACAATTTCCTGAAAACACAATGTATTGACTGGTTAAAAATAATTCAATTATGACCCACTAGAAGTGGATGTAGGTGAGACCCTGCTCCCTGTATGTTCTTGTTATTTGTATTCAGCTGTGTTCTGGACTCTTCTGGTCCTAAGGAGCCTTCAGACCTATGGGGGTGTTACTCTCAGCCAATCAGCACGGTGTGCAGCCGGTTCTCAACAGCACAGGTCAAACACCGGTCTCAGTCATGCCCCTCGGCGTACCGAGGCTCTCTGGCCTGATGCAGGCACAGAGAGCTCACGCAGCAGGGATGACGCCTTCCTACAGCTGCATTCATTCAACATCTGGCACCTTCAATCCGTGTAAATAAGAAAGTCATGTTTTATCTTTCTCATATAAAGCTTTGTTCTCATGCCTATCTCTCTCTTCATTTACTCTGCATCTGTTACCAACCTCCAGTTGGGAAAGTGTCACATCCCAAAGAGACACTTCAGTAGACCCAAGACTCACTCAGTGTCACACTCTGAAATACTATTAGTTACAAATTAATATGTCCATAAATGCATCATTATCATTTGCAGAAAATTAAAACTCACTTTGACGCAATTCCAAGGAAGTGAACGACACCTGGAGGAACGCAGTCACAGCCCAGAGCTGACTGATCAACTTTACGATGGCTGGAACAAAAGACAAAACATTTCCCCCTAATTACTTCAACTCAGTTGGTGGAAAACTATTTCACACATCAAATACATATATCAAATACATGTGCACGTGTTTTGACTGTTAAACCACTCACTAATCAGCCCCCCCTGAATTTCCTTTAATGAATCACCTCGGAGTAGAAACTGAAGGGCTTACACCTCCCAGTGACGCCTTCAATTTGGCCTGGAGCAAACTATAAGCAAATGTAATTGATGTTGTGCAGTAAAGACATAACTCTCTCTTTTGTTCTGTATAAAACGTACTTTGTCTTCAGTGTTCACATGGGGCCTTTTACACACAGTAGTATATTTATATTTTATTGTGTTTAGTTTATTGGTGCTACTGTGTCAACACATTTCCCCTTGGGGATTAATGAAGTATATTTCTATTCTTCTTCTTCTTCTAGTGCTGCTGCCTCGGCAAAGCAGGAACAGAACTTCAGCGCACGACTACGACGGGAACCGGAAGATTTCACTTCCATCGTGTGACCATCTTGGCATGAAGACTATATCCATAAAAAGTGGGAAGTATTTGTCTCAAAATATCAAAAAAACTGTCAGCAACTGCATGGACTTTGAAAGAGAAGCTGATATACATAACCGTGTTCACCAGGGACAAGAGCTTCTGTATGGAAATGACTTTTGTATTAATTGTATTGTTAAAAAATAGATCTATTTTTATTTTACTAACTAAAACCTATCAACTAGATATTACTATTTAAGTTTATACTTCTGTACTTTCCTGGAATGAAGGATTGTATATTACCAGGTGAACCCATCTATTCATGTTTCTTTTGGAGTTAATTGAAGGATTCAAGGATAATCTTTTGTTATTATGCAACACAGGGTTGCACATTAATGCAGTTTTTGCCCATTTAACAAATAAAAAATGAAAACAGTTTTGCTTTCCTTTGGTTAATGTATTGCATCTTATGTAGGTGGACAGGTTAGTGCACTTTCAAATATACTGTTACTCAATGACTCTTATAGTTGAACCTGTCTCAGGTCAAATACAATCCAAAACTCAGCATTCATTTCTAACAATGATCCAGTATATTAGCCATTTAACTTGAATTAATTTCAATGAAGTGTCAATCAAGTCAGATATTCCTTTGTCTCAGTTGAATTAGCTCAACACTGAGTGAGGGGGGAAGTAAAAAGTCTCACTGTACCGAAAGAAATAAATAGTTTCGCCCTGTTCTTACTATAAAATGATGGGAGGAAGACATTTTTCTCCCGTCATTGGCTCTAGTCTACACGCATTTCCCCTTTTAGTAGAACAATACAGCCATAACCTTCTAAAATAAAGCTTCTGTAAGGATTACGAGTACTGTGAACAAAACCCCAAAGCACGACCACAGGAGAAAGTTGTGAGAATAAATCTTTTACTAGTATTCTGGCAGGGGTCAACACCGGGGGATGAGTCAACGGGGCACACAAGTCCAAAAAGGGGCAGGCAGAGATCCAGGGTCAAAAGTGGGCAGACGGGGTCATAACAGGCAGATAAGATATGGAGACAGAGGATACCCACAAGACTGGCAGAGAAGAAGTGTGAGTAGAGGGCTTAAGTTGTGTGTGTGTGTGTGTGTGTGGGGGGGGGGGGGGGGGAATGAGAGCTGAAGCTGTGGGAGGAGCCAATGTGACAGGAGGGTCAGGAAACAGGCAGGTGGGATGAAAACAAGTGTGGTGGAACGTGTAATATTTCCTCTCTCTTACCGAACCAACACAAGCTTAGGCCACATTTACACATAGCCGGGTATTTACAGAAACAAATATTTCTGCCCCACCGTTTAAAAAAATAACGTACACACAAGGTCATTTTCAAAAAAGTTTCTGTTTATATGAACCCGCATAAATACGCCGTCCGCTTACGTCCCATAGGACGCTCACATGACGTGAAGCATCTTTAGTCGCATACTGTGACGTTTGACAACCTAAAACTCTGTTTGACCTCGTTCATACGCAAACACAAAAACTGAGTTTTCAGAAATGATCGTTGTCAGTGATAAAACCTCAGTTTTTGTGTAAATGAAAGGCCAAAACGCATGAAAATATATGAGTTTTGCCATCGTGTAAACAGGGTCTTAATCACATTGTGAGAGCGTTTTCTAACCTCATTTAAAACTTTCTTGAAGTAATTATTTATTTCTATTCATCTGTTTGTTATTTGAATCTCTTATTGTAGGGTGCATTGGGGACAGTTGACCAACATTTCAACAGTTTGGTCTTGCCTTTCAAGAAAATGATCAACCGTGTCCGAGGAGAAACTCCCTCGTCTCCACTTTATATTGTAATGAAGGCTGCTCCCACAGGTGAAGCCAGAGTTTAATAGAAACCACTAATTGACATTGCAGTCATAATCAAACTCCTGTTATTTCTGGAAACTTTTCTTCTGGTGGTTCTGTGAATTTTAAAGTCTGCATTTTGAGCTGCATTTATAAATCTTGTACATTCAGGGCCTCATTCGTCGCTAATAGCAAGTTTCTAAATAAAAATCTGAACACAATAACCTTTTCAAACAGTGATAGTCTGATATTTCGCCCACTTTGAGCATGTTTAAATGATCGTATCTACTATGTGAAACAATTTATAATTTACTAATTAACATTTAAGTAATCTATCAAAGCGTAGGCCAAGTGTATGATATAACTTATTTTTAAATAATCTATCATGGACAGGACAAGATGCTATCCCTCAGTGAAGCAACAATTACACATTTCTTCTGTCGATCTGTTGATTTAAAGAAAACATTTTGGGGATAATCATTAAATTTTTCCCCTTAAGATCTAGAAAATAAATTCATTTTGTAAGGTTTTTGTTCTCCATAATATTGTGACCATTGATGCAAGTCAAAATATGCTTTCACTAATGATAACCTGTGAAATAAGAGTTTAATGGGAAACATAAGTCGATGGAATGTCTGTTAGTTTATTACATTACTAATTCTATGGTGTTTACATCAGTAATTAACCATATTAAATCCTATGATTTCCATCCAAACTCAAAAACAAATGTGTACAGGCATACAACATGCTGACATACATTGTATTTAGTATCAGCCTTACATACCATATTATATAATATCAGTTTGACTTTGCAAATGATGTAAATGAAAAGTTTTAGATGGAACCTGGATCAACATTTTCAACCCCTTTTAGCATATCAAAGTGGTTCCGTAATTACGTTTAATGTTATATAATTGGGTCTTGTACAGAATGCATTTAGATTATTATGCAGTCATTATTTCTAATTTCACAGTCAAGCAGACTGCTGAACTGTGTCTCTGCTTGTGTAAGATGTTTACCAGCACAGTGAGGAGCAATGGACTCTGGGTAAAATCTGAGTGGGACTGGGGTGAATGTTAAACTGAAGAGATTAAAATGGCTTAAAAGATACTATGTTTTTCTTCATCAATCATTAGCTGGTTAATTTCTCTATATCAGACAAAATGTTAAATACAAAAAGAAGATATTTTTAAAGGTGAACATGACTAATTAAACATAATATGAAATGACATCCGCCAATTATTCTACAGGAGTGTGTATATGGCTGTTTGTATGTTTGTGTATACTGCACGTATGAGTGTACGTGTGTGACAAATTAATGAGTGGCGCTGTCATTTTCAATTAAGTGGAGTGGCAAGCATCAATGCTTCATATTACAGGAGATCCCATTAGATCAAAACACCCACATAGCTTCCAATTGTGCATCTCACTGCTTCTGCCTTTCAAACTCTGCACAGGAATGAGTTCCTCCAGCATTTTGTGGTTTTACATTAAAACAAAATATTTTTGGGGCTATTAATTTAAAGAAAATATTGTATCTATGCAAACTGATAGAGTCATTTTAGAAATATTTAGACATATATTTAAAGTAAAATAATGTAATAATAACATGACTAGTCATGTTGAATAAGAAGTGTCAACAGGTTCTAATTGTATGCATGACGGTATATATGCCGACCGTCAATGACGACATCTGTGTGGACATGTAGAGCAAAATGACATGTTAAAGTCCAACTATTCTTACTTAATAATGACCAATCACTATTAGTTTCTTCCTATAATTCTAAAAGTATGTAACCGTGCACTGGAATTAGTTAATATCACCACGTTGATGGGTGTGTCAACACATTTAGCTTTTGCGTAAGTTTAGTCAAGAAGATTATACTTCTGCATACCTAAGTTGGTTGATTTCTTTCTTATTACATTATAAGCCTATCAGTTTGCTGTAGTCTCTTTTAAATACGGTAGGTGTGTCTCTCTACCTTCAGTTCATTGATGTTAGTCTTCGTGGATCCTTCAGCTTCATCAACTCATCATCGTATCAGCCTCATCAGCACCACCACTAGCGTCTGCACATTCATCCTGCTGCTGCTCAGGGCAGAAACCCCTCGATTACAAATCTCCAAAGACTCACCAAAGACTGGCAAGACCTTTCTTCATCTGACTTGTCTCTCCTGATTGGAATGTTGGGTATGGATGATCCCGACAGCCCACAAAAAAGTACTCTAATTGACTTTAAACCCTTTGTTTTCAAATAGTTTTTTTTAAAACAATAACTTGAAAGACTATTGTGCAGACCACAGACAAATGGGCAGTTAAGGGATTTATTGAGGAAGGCAGGTCTCGATGACAGTGAAGAGCAGGTGAAACACACGGGGTACATCCAAGTCTCTTAATTGTCGTTTCCTCGGTTCTCGATTGAACCAGAATTGTTTCTGTTTCCCAAAGCTCTTAGGCTGAGGTTAAATAGTCCACAAAATGACCTCCTAATGTCTATACCTAACCACTTTATCTTGACCTCTGTGTTTGTTTATTTATTAGAAAATTGCCACCATGTATATTCATTGAGTAGATGGATGGCAGGTGTGTCAGTCGAGTAAAGTAAATGAATGATCTGCTGCAACTGACAAACTACTACAGAGGGGACGGAGAGGAAGACACGGGGTATGCAAACACACAGAAGCTGAGGCCACAGCATCTGCTAATAGATCAAGAAAGGATGAATATACAGCATCCTTGCCAGAATTATCAGCATTGACCCAACAGTATTTGCACTTATGCTGATTGCAAACTACAGTACACAACTGGCAAAGACACACGGTCACTGTTGCACACACACACCTATTGATTATTGGGTTTTGGCATTGGCAGTGCATGTAGATTGTTAGGGACTCAAATGCAGACTCAGGACTCAGTAGTTGTGTGCAAAAACAGTGTTTTTAATGCAGTACGGTTTGGTACACAAGTAAACAGTCACACAGGCAAAGGTATCAAAATGGCAGAACTCGAGGCACGGAGAAAACACACTGGGAATCGCTGGAATCGCTGGTAAGCTCACTGAGACGATCCGGCACAGAACAAAGAGTTGACAGACTAAATACACGGGGGAAGGAGGCAACAAGGCACCGGTGGAAACAATCAGGGCGAGGCATGCAATCACACACGGGGGGAGAGGTTCTGAAACCAGAGACGAGGTGAGTGGCAGAACACCTAGGAGTGACGAAGACTATACAAAACTTCTAGACGTTACAAAGATGTGGCTGCCAGTTGCTCCTATGAATTGTATTATGATATTAGATATTATATATTAGATATACATGTTATCTTACCAGATCATTCAATGTGGTTTACATTCCCTCCTGATATGGCGATAGTTTTGTTTTATTTTTGCATGTTTTCCTTGTGTAGCATAAATAGTGTAGACTACAACTGCATTGACATTAAATAGTACTTGAACTTTGATTTTTGTTTCTGAAGTGAGATGAAGTGGCTTGCCCCTTGAATAAAGGATGCACAGATGAAGAATTGCTCATTAAAAAGATTCACCAGAATGCAGCTTTACGAGATCACACTTCCTGGTTAAATCAAAGTCAAAAGCCTGACTCACACAAGAAGTAACGCACAGTTTGAGAAGGAAGAGTAGCATTCACCTCTCTGGGTGCATTTGTGTGAGTGGAAGAGTAAAGATCGGGGTGGGGGGGGGATGAAGCAGGAACATTTGACACCAATAGCATGAGATTATTCTTAGTTACATCCCAAAGCTCTCTTTTCTTTTGTCATTGGCCATTTTCTAAAACATCTACATGTCTGGTGCAGATTTAGTAAAATGCATTCAAATCCACTGGGTGTTTAAGAAGTGGATACCTATGGAAATGAGCACCCAAATGGTTCAGTGTATAACTGCTTATTATTCATTTAAATCCTGTTTCATTCACATCATGTGTGTATCGCCGAGCAGTGAAAGAAACAAACCACAAACTGACCTCAGTGTGTTGATATGTTTCCCCCCCGCCTCTACAGGGAGCACTTTGAGTGAAGAAGCGAATGGTACAATGACAGGTGACACTAAAGACACACCTGTCATACACAGATAACCAGGGGTGACAATCATTATTGGTGAGACAAGTGACTGAGTGACAGATAGCAAGAATAAAATGGAGAAAAGAGCGAGGTGGGGAGATAAAAGAAAGTGAAGAGAAAGAGGAGAGAGAGCTGCAAACACTGAGTAACCACTTGGCTTGTGTGAAATGAGAAAAACAGAGAAACTCCAAATGTTGCCTGAGTGACCCGTGAGAGTGTGACTGTTGGCTTCAGAGACGGAAAACAAACACTCCAACTTGTGGTCGTCTCCATCCACATCTCAGCATTGAGCTTTTTCAGTCAACACATTCTCAATTATTCCCCCAACCCAAAGTTACTCTGTTGTGCTGCAGAGGTTTCATGCTGAATACTTGTTTTGTGAGTGTATTATGATGTATATGTATTTGTATTGCTGTAGTTTTCTTTGTCTTTTTACATGTACTATAAGTAAACGTGGATATTTCATTGCATTGAGTCATTAGTGTCAGATGAGCCCTGGGAATGAACACGACACTAGTGAAGGTCTGAGTCCAAAGTGTGCAGAGAACAAACTAATTACACTTCCATCTGTGAGACGGAGGGAACGGAGGAGAGAAGACTTGTAATAGGTAGTAAGAGAAAACTGTCTATTTAATATAATAGGTGTGTTGGGTAAAATGTGTGCACAATAAATCAATAAAAGATATAAACAACAGGAATACAAGTAAGGCAGTAGGCAGAGGGAGAGATAAGAAGATGAGGACACAGATTAAGTAAATCATAATAACTCCCAGGAGAGATTATTGAAGAGTACAGACATGTTGGTATTTATTCTGTCAGTGCTACTCACTTATTTAGCAAACCTATTTTTTAAGAATGCAAATGGTCTTCTGTCCCTCGATCAGCATGTCAATCATAATCAATACATGTACATTCAAGGCACATGTATACCTCACTTTAGATCCATAATACAGAAATGTATGAGGGCTTGTTGGGGCGTACAGTCTCGCTGCTTTAATAAAATCAGTAGAATGTGAATTGATGCTGTTTTTAGTTTTTTTAACCTGTTCCTCGATAACAACAAAGATATTTTGTTTGTTTTGGATGAACTACCAACTGGTATCTGTGTAATCTGTCAGATATTACTCAGTAAACACCTCTCGGTAGAAGCCAGACATCTACATGTCTTGTTATGTTCTAGTTACACCTGTTAGCTTCCATCCCCGCTAGTTGGGTTTCCTGAGTGTGAGGACAGGCCTTTTGATAAATGAGGTCGCTACCTGAACATGAAAATCGATTTTGATGCGTTTAAATGTAATAAACATAACCAGGATAAAAGATCATTAATCAAAATGTCTGCTACTTAAAAGGCATGTTAGAAGTGAATAAAAACGTACATGTATTTTCTGGTTCCCTTGTTTGTTTCTCAAACTTTATCATTTACATGTTTATTATATTATTATAAAGTTATATCTCCTACACAATACTACACTGATGACGCTGTGGTGACGCTGTTAGATTTTGCCATGATTATGGTCTGGAATTCCTCATATGCGTTCATGATCATCTCCTGCTCGTCAGCGGAGAACAAAGAGTCTCATCCTTTGAGTTTATTTTACATTGTGCTGTTAGAAAATCATGGATTCGGTGATCAACACTTCTGTCTTTTGAAGTCGGACGGGCAAGCACAACAAACCTGATCACTGAAGTCTGGTTTGAATTAACAAAATAGTTTGAGGGCGGATCAGCCTTTGAGAAACAGCGATAGCCTGACTCCAATCATCGGGTTAATTTAAAATGGCTAATAGGACATTTAATCGATTTAGTTGACCCACGTACGAGGAATTGGGCCCAGGCTGACAACTCTTGTGACATTTTAGCAGTGACGATGAGCTATTCATGGATGGACAGCAGATTGAGGCGATTGCAACGCAACATGTCAATAAAGTATGCGATTTCGGTTTGTTTTTGTTTCTCTCCCCAAAACACAACGGGGCCTTGTCAGTTCACCTCATGATGATGATGATAATCCCCATAATGACAGCCTGTCTTCTATCACTGTCGTGGAGTCGGATTCCCATCTGTGAGGACTCAGGAGTGATGTAGTCCGCCTACTGCCAGATATTCTTCTGCTTAGTTATTTATTTTTTTCCAAGCGAATGTCAAAGGGCATATTCATCCAGCAGCTGCTCGTTTGGAAATTATTTGATAACTCCGTGGAGAGATAAGCTTGTTCCCGTCACATTGAATATGCAGAAGGTAATGTTTTGATCGCCGTGTATTTGAATGTGTGCGTGCGTGTTATTCGCATAAGTCAAAAAGTATTAAACGGAATCGCATGCAATTTGGTGGGATGATTGGTTATTATCAGAGGACCATTTGGTTAGATTTTGGGATCGATCGGGTCAAAGGTCAAGGTCATATAAATGGTATGCTTTTTACCATACCATTTATCAATTTATATCCAATTGGCATCCAACTAATGCCAAAATGTTCATAATGCAATGCCCAATCTTGTGATATGCGAAGGTATGCGCTCTACCGAGTGCCCGTTCTAGTTAGTTTTTGTTTTTAAATTCTCTTTGTTCCTTCCCTCAAAGTATGTCTCTCTTTCATACTGCCTCAATTGTCTTTATCCTTTTGTATCCAGTTGTATTGGATTTTTACAGCCTTTCCTTTCCTTCTCCAGACCTGCATTGAACCAACCATATGCGTAGTCACGCAAACCAAGGAGGTAATTGACATGTCGACATGTGTTTGAGAGGGAGAGAAAGACAGACAGAGAATGGAAAAGTCAGTCAGAAAGCAACATTCATGAAAAATAGAGTTCACGCTGTGATTTCTCACCCCGAGAATAACAGCAGTGCGGATTGGATCGCTGTTGTCATTGCTCACGGCGCATTGTTTCCTCCAGAGCTGATGAACGGGAGTAGTCATCAAGCAGAGAGCCAAAGAAATAAAAAACATGTTAACGGAATTGAGAACATTTAATGTGATCCGATTAGGAATGTGTGTCAGCTAATATTCAGTGTGAGTCAATACCATTGGCCTCAGAGGATGTTGTGCTCAGAAACCCTTCATCAGCTCTCTGAGAGCTTCCAACCTGTTCCCTTCTGCATAGTGTGGCTCAACCCCAACAGGTATGTGTACCACACACAGAACCACGTTGGTATGTTGTATCTGAATCACATGGCGCTCGATATTAAAGGGGACATATTATGCACATCTTTCCACAAGTTGATCTGGTTCCTTGGGGTCTTAATGTAATGTTTGTAACATATTTTGGTCAAAATACCACAAGAATAATTTCAAACAGCCTTTTTACTCTGTCAAAAACACCTCCCCACAGATTGACCTGTTTGAGTACCTGTTCCTTTAAATGCTAATTAGCCAGCCCCAGGCTACGTTCAAAATCTACGTAGGATTGGATCGTGATCCCATTCGATTCACTCAAGCATGTCGTTTCTGACATAGAGGAACCACAACAAGCCGCGTGAGTTGTTTTTTTCCAGTGTTTTTGTGTTGGGAGACATGCCAGATACCCAAATTAACGTATAGAAGCACTAAAAAAAGTGGAATTCTCATAATATGTCCCCTTTAACTTCCTACACATAATGTACCTCCCCATGGACAAAGAAAGTGTTCTATAATTATTTTTCAATACATTTTCTAAAGATAATTTCCTGCAAATAATCTGTGTCCTACTAATTCAGTGGTAAAACCAAAGGAAACACCATTAGTGAGCTGTGAATTAGTTAAAAAGAAAGATGTAAAGAGATCTAGGGACTTTAATAAAAAAACAAGTGGGGCAGATTCACTTCCTCTGCAATATTTTTCTTACTGTAAATAACGTACTTGGGGATGTGGCTTAATTTGGAAGCATGTCTTTTAAAAAACGTAGCATTGCAATTATTATTTTAAGAATTGTCCAGAAGTGCTCGTCTTCTATTCCTCTCACTTCAATACATTCTCAAAATATTGATTCACAGATAATTGAAGCTGCACATCCCAAATCTCATTAAGGCCAAGTGGCCTGTGTCTGACAACAATAGAGATGTCTGAATGTATGTGCCCGGAGGGGAAAGAAGGAGAAGAAAAAGGAGAGAAGAGAAGAGGAGGATCTGCCATCTATAGTTGACACAAGCCCAGAGAGAAAACACTTCCACAGCGAGTACGGTGATGATGATATATAGACAAAGCATGACACTGAACAAAGCCCAGAGCACTCACCTGTAGCGTCGGCATGGTGACAGGAATAGCAAAGGAAAACCTGGCTGCACTATAAGCCCCTTAACAGTCACACTACCCTTAAAAAGGCAATCAGCACATTTAATGTAACATGTAAAATCATCAAATATTACATTCAATATTAAATCAGAATAAGAACTTTTATCAAAATAATTAAATTAATTGGGATTAAAGCTATAATCAATGTTTTACAGAGGGTTGCTTGTAGTGTCAAACACACAGAATCTGCCCTCAGGTCTAAAACGCTTTAGATAGATAGATAGATAGATAGATAGATAGATAGATAGATAGATAGATAGATAGATAGATAGATAGATAGATAGATAGATAGATAGATAGATAGATGGAAACTTTATTAATCCCGAGGGAAATTCAGGTCATCCAGTAGCTTATACATTTAACATAAAACTTAACTCACAAACAACAATACACATAGGGGGAACATGTACACAGGGAGTAGGGAGAATACAGAATTTACAGATGCTTTATAGCAGGAATCTGTTTACAGTGGGAGAAAGCTCTAAAACCCACCGTATGCTACCAGGCCATGAACGCAGCATTTAGCAGATAAAGAGCCAGCTATAACTTATTGTAAATATTGGACTTACATTTATCATATTCCAGACATATTACATTTAACATGGTGTTCATTTAACCAAAACCACTTTAACACAGTGTACCCTACAAGGAGCTATTCAAGGCAACAATATATACAAACGTATCCAACCACTGCTTAATAATAATCCTCGGATGTTACAGAAATAATCAAGTGCACGTCAAGCCTGAGCTAGAGGAATTATGTGTTAGCTCTGTGATAATATTGTCTGCACAAACTGTTCATGTGCTCATAATGTTCTATGTCATTGAGTCTAAAAGACTTCCTGGGCGCAACAGGTGGAGCGCTGTCTGTCTGCTGATCAATTCATTGTTAAATCGGTACAATTTCATACAACTTCATTTAATGTCATATCATTTCATGAGTATCATTTTTCCAATCACTAGTTGAGGGATTAGGGATAATACTAATGTTCTGTGTGTATGTTTATGGTTTCCTCTGCATTATTTTGAGTCTCTTTCAGAGAATCCTATGCAGACGTTGGTTTTAAAATGTATGTATTTCACGCCATGACATGCAACGACTAATATAAAAAATAAATATCAAAGCACAATGTCTATTCATAGCTCATTAAATCCAATTTATAACAGATTGGCCAGGCTACTACTATTAACACAGTAGACGCAATAGTGCATGTGATAGGCTTGATTATTCTGTCACCTCGTTTTAATATCTGAGTTGAGGACTTGGATCCAGACCCGTGAACCAGTTAATAGGGTAGTTATTGTTGATTAGTGGGTGGTTGCTTACCGATTAAGTCTCGGAAGGCGCATGATGCTTTAATTATTCAGTTTTGTTGGTAAACATCTCCAGGCCATTTGTTTGTGGTGCCCTTAACTGTTGTTCATGATTTTTTACTAGTTCTGTACATCATCATAGAAAAAAAGGCCTCTATGTTTCACAAAAATGGGGAATTTTAGATATTTTTTTTGGTAGTGCAAAAGAGGTATTTAAGGAGTCTAACCAGATGTGAATCATTCAAAGATGATTAAATTAAACAATTGACTGGTAAAATACATACATTTAATAAAGACCAACAACGAAGGGGCCTGTGTGTCCAGACTGAAATATAATAAACTAGAACGGGCTTTCGGTAGAGCGCATACCTTCACATATCACAAGATTGGGCATTGAATTATGAACATTTTGGCATTAGTTGCATGCCAATTGGATATAAATTGACAATGGTATGGTCAAAAGAAGATGTTGACCTTTTTATGACCTTGACCTTTGACCCGATCGATCCCAAAATCAAATCCTCATGGTCCTCTGATAATAACCAATCATCCCACCAAATTTCATGCGATTCGGTTTAATACTTTTTGACTTTCACACGCATACAAATACACAGGTATCAAAACATTACCTTTTGCATTTTCAATGCGAAGGTGATAAAAAAAAAAATAGGAATCAACAACGCCAAAAAAACTTGGAATTGATCGTCGAAATAGAGACACTACTAGAGACAGAAATAAAGCCAACAAGCCAACAGGAGACTGCATGCGGGGTATACTAAACTTCTTCACTTACCTGGGGTCAGCACACAGAGGACTCCTCCTGCAGGCTGTATCCCTCCCAATCCACTAGATACTGAACAAATCTGTGCCCCGGCCCAGCACATTGGTGAGCTGTCAGAAAGAGAGAGCAGGATGAACATCAATGATCTGAGTGGGCGAGAGGGATTGACCTGCACTGGTGAGGGAGTTGATGCGAGCCGTGTGGTCCAGCCTGAAGGGATGACCCCCTGTGGGGCTGCCTCCAGGTCCTGGTCAGCCCTGTGGGTCTGGCCACTGGTCTGTGCGACTCTAACCAGATTACCCTGTGAAAAAGGCCACCAGGGACCATTTGGAGGGCGATCCACCACAGGCCAAACATTCGGCCAGTTCCAAACACACATTTTTCGCACATGCTCTCCACTACTAAACACAGGAATGATAGCTTTTTAACACAAGTTTGTTAGTTAGTATTTAGCTTAAACAGGGTTCTTACACATTTTGACCAATGAATTTCCATGACTTTTCCGTGACTATTTAGTGACTTTAAACCAAATGTCCATGACCAAACTGAAATCTCGGTATAAAGATGAACAATTTAGAACATTGTGCGTATTGAGAGCGTACGCCGGCTTATATTTTGAGCGTCTTTCTTTAAAAAAAACATATTAATTCTTTCAAACTCGGCGTGGATGAACATGTGATTATAACACATTTCCATGACTTTTCCCAAACTTTTATGAATTAAGTTTTTTCCATAACTTTTCCAGGCCTGAAAATGATCATTTTGAAATTCCATGACTTTTCCAGGTTTTCCATGACCGTACAAACCGTGTTTAAGCACTATTGTACCAATAGAGTAGAGCCTCAAAAAGCAATTAAAATGGGTGCATACATAAGTCTTTTCTTCCCCGGCTTGTGCTGGTTGAAGCTGGGTGGCTGCCAATAAAATGTGGCATAAAGCATGTCACACGTATGGTCCCTTATGGGCTCAAGAGAAAATCACTTCCTGTGAATCAAGCGGCGAACAATTAGAAAGAAGAGGGTTGAAATGAAAGGAGGAAATAATAAGTTAAAGTCCCGACAGCAATTGAGAGACAATTATGAAGTGAATGATTGCAACAGGCTAACTGAGTCAAGGTTTTAATTCAACGACACTGCCACCAACAGCTCTAAATACATTAACATGCATTGCTCTCTTTATCCACAATGCACCTCTACCCTCCACACCCAGTAATCTCCTTAAAGCTCATATATCATGTGCTTCTCTTACACAGTTTGTTTTTTCTTATTCTCTATCTCTGATGGTGTCATTTTCTCTGTCCAAAGAATATAAAGGCAAAATATGGAGAAATTTGGCGTTTGCCTTGAAGTGCACACTGAGCAAGGCAGCAGGAAACAGCTGAGGGCAAAACAAATGCAAGATGGAGCAACCACAGTTTAAAATAAAAACAAATCTGAAAAGAAGGGTTGTAACAGTGGGAGAAATAAGATATTACAGCATAAAGTAAACATCATCAGTAGTAAGACCTCAGGGCAAGAGGATTGTCCATCAAATTACATATTGGGAGGTTAAATCGTAGTCTCTGCTTCATGATTGGTGTAATAATGGTACCTCAATAAGCTTAAGTCACTTTAGTTAATTGAGTTCTGTACTGATTTTCTGGAGGCTGCTATCTGAATTTAAACGAGGGCAAATCTTCAGCAAGCACAGTCAATTCTGTGAGGGCCTAAAACTCATAATATGTTGAATTGTAAGCCGTATTTCCGTACTAATGAAATACATCCACATGAGTGCTGATTGACTTGAGAAAAAACGTTCTTGGGCACAACCGTCCCTCCAGGGTTCCCATTATAATGTACCATTACAGTTTCCATTATCAACTCTCTCAGAGTGTACAATGAGGGTATATTAAAAATGATGCAGGTTTTCCGTTTGTGTTTTTCAGGTTCCAGCTGAGCCCAAGACCGTTGCTTTGTACCATTGTGTGTCTGTTGGATAATTGTGACTTGAATGTGGTCTGGTTACTACAGTCGCCTACAATGGTCAAATAATGTGCAAATACATGCTTTATTATTGTTTTTTGCATGTGTGTTGAGGCTTTTGCATTTTCATTGTTGCTTTTGCATATCAGACACATGAATAATTTGACTTGGCACTGGTGTGTAGACAGACAAACAACAACAGTCCACATAGTGCAAGAACTTAAACATTAAATGATTAAATATGTGTTCTGCCTTTACTTTCATTCAGACCTTCTCAGCCACCGTAGTCTATAGCCAAAAGGCATGTTTGAGCAGTGCCATAGTCCATCTCTCTGGAGGCCTTCAGGTTCACTGTGTCAAATGGTTTTGTGACAACAATATATCTCAATTGCGTTGGCTCATTTTTAACACAGTCTTTAACGCTAAATGCAATTGTCACAAATATACATCACAACTCTTGTGCACGTCTGCAAACGTGACAAACTCTCACATTTCATGCTTCAAAGCCTAAATTGACTAAAACCAAAAAACATGTGAGTGCCACTTGTGTGCATGAGTGAGTGTGTGAGTGTGTGAGTGTGCACCTCTGTGAATGCACACAGCTAATCTCACATTCTGCAGACTGCATAATATTTGGGATGGCCACTTACAGCTGCATGCTCAAGGACCTCTTGTGGCTGCTGTTTCTCACACTTTCCCACAATATCCTGTATTGCCTGTTTTATTCTGCCAGGGACTGCCTGCTGACTCCTGACTCACTACTCACCTGGCCCCTGGTTACTAGGGGATACTCATGATAACACCAGCTGACACTGTTTTTTGATGTTGATGTTTTATTTTCTAAACCCAATGAAGTGGTGTTGTTGCCTGAGCTAAATACTTTGAACACATCATGTGGCACCATCACATTATGCATTTGATTGTGGATTAATATTCCAAACAAAGATCAAATGTGGCTTGGGACAATCAAAATAATCTGTAGCTTTAATCAGCACCACCAATCAACCGCAATAACAGTGATTGATGCTGAATAAAAAAATCAGCTTTGCCCTTGCAGATAACACTAGGCACACGTCTGTGTCAAACTGCCATCTAGTGTTCAAATATGTCATCCGGTAGGTAAACACCTTCTGTTTGATGTTAACTTTGTATTCCTTCCATTCAATTAAATTCAATTCAGTTTATTTGTATAGCCCAGTTTCACAAATTACAAATTTGCCTCAGAGTGCTTTACAATCTGTACACATAGACATCCCTGACCTTTGACCTCACATCGGATCAGGAAAAACTCCCAAATAACCCTTCAGGGGGAAAAAGGGAAGAAACCTTCAGGAGAGAGAGAGGAGGATCCCTCTCCAGGATGGACAGAACAATAGATGTCATGTGACCAGAAGGACAGATTTACAGTTAAAATACATTCAATACATTTGACAGAGTTTATCAATAGTTCATAGTAGGCATATTCCACGATGGAGAGTTTGGAGACCTCCTTCAACTAGTTGAAATAAAGTACTTGTATTCTCTTATTATTGATCACTGTAGGCTTCTATACAGTCTTCCAAGTTATCAAATGTGGACAGAGGTAGCCACAAGTGGAGGACCATATCTGTATCAGCTGTGATGGGCATCGCCATGGCTACTGGTCCAATGTCAGTCTTCCTCCTCCCTCTGCAGCGCTGTCACACCTGTGATCAGGGATGCTTCTTGGGGTCGACGAGGTTCATCTGCTCCATCTTTTCCTTCTCAGTGTTGGTTATCCGAGCGTCACACTGTTGAATACCGGCGGGTCCTCGAGCTGCAACAGAAGGCTCAATCATCTGCCTCGCCTTGAGTGGGGATCAATCCAGCCATGCGGTTGAACATATTTGGATAATTGATTGGATTATCGTTGGGTTTTAAAATGTCCATCACAAGCTGAAAATCTCAGTCGGTACGGAATTGCTTTTTTAATGAGATTTTTAAGGTTTCATATCCTCCATCCAGTGTCAAGTGAACAGAAAATGACTCGCTCACTTTGTGCAGACACTCTGGGTGCTAGTAAAACAAATGTCATCCAATATATTTTTATTTCTGACCGAGTTTTGCTATATTTTCACAGTTAATCGGCAACACTTTCAGCAGCCTTTATAAGCAAACCAGTCCAACAGTACATTTCTAGGTTCCACTATCTATGATCCTCCTTTGAAAGAAATGCCACGCTGCATTTAGATGAACATTTCCCTCAAAAATGAAAACATGATGAGATCTATTCAGACTCAGCCCGGACGGACAAAGGAACCGCACTTGGAGTGTGTTCCTGTCCCTCGGAAACAAAGTGGAAAGAGCTGGAACAATGTTCTTTTGTGACAATGGGAGAGGCACCATGAGTTATTAACACGGGGCAATGCAGGCAGCTTATTAAGATAACAAAACAGTGACGGCCTGGTTATACAAGAGCTTATACTCTCATTTTAGAATTGAGTTGAAATTAGTGTGAATAACTGAGATGGTTGAGAAGCCAGAGTCAGAGATATAGTCATCTTTTTGGAGCAGAAAACACACTTAAAAATTACTTTTTTCAAAGTTTTTTCTATTCTGCAAAGCTATTTTATTGTGGATAAGTAAGCAATACTCAACACAAAAAAAATGTATAATCTCACATCTTTAAAAATGAATGCTATTATGTCAGAACCTTTACATTTGCAGGTTGTTTTGTGATACTTCACCTTTTTTATTTCTGAGAATTTCTCTGCTACTTTTGTACAGCCTCTCACTTGAAATTGATCTTGGCAGACTGAGGAGCCGGTCCCAGGTGCTTTATATTCAATAATGTTATCTCCCGTTGCTCGGAAAGAACCCAAGGTGGGTTGACAGGGAACTTTGAGGGACTACGCACTAACATTTGAGAGGTCTGAAGAATGGTTTGGAATTTTCAGAAGGGCTGCCTACCGTCTTTCAAAAAAGGTGATGCATTCAGCCTCGAGGATGGAGCTGACATGTCTTGAGAAAAGCTGTATTGTCGAGGTTTTGACACTCTATCCTTGGGCGATAGGCAGTATTCTGCTTCATACTTCACAAAACGTGACGGACAATTTAATGAACATGGTTATGTTCAGCTGAAGGACTACAATAATTACACTTTGAAAAACAAGCAGATAAGCCACTTTTTAATGTATGACATGTGCATTATTCTTTATTTGTTCAACGAGTCAAACGTGCGTCCGTCATTTGGATTGACGCACCTCATCCGTCAATCAACATCATTTTTTTAAATGATTTAATTGTCGGAGGGAGGTGGTGGATTAGCAATACTGTTGTATTCCTGTTCTGTAATGTTTCCCATGCAATACATTGTCATTCATTTGCAAAAAATGGGCTATTCCATAACCTTTCTAGTGCAAAATAAATAATAAAAAGGTAGTTGACAAAACATATAGTAGAAGTATGCTCTTCTATGGCGGTTTAAGTTCCGTTTCTCTGGGGTTTCGAGCTGAAAGCGGCCGCCCTGCAGGAATCAATGAAGGGCTTCAGAGGGTAGAAGAAGTCCCAGTGAAAGTGTGTAAGGAGAAGAGTTAGTCTTATCAGCTGAGACACCATTAACACCAATTAATAAGATGTTCCATGTGTGCGAGCGTACCTTTACTCTTCAATAAACTTCTGCCAGGGACAACTGCATTCCCTATTTCTACTATGGTAATTTAATAGATAGTCATTATAAACACGACCGCAGAATCAGTGCAAGTGCAGGCGGCAGGTGCGGGGGATGGGAGAGGCCAAGAGAGTTTGCATCGGAGTTGTTGTGTGTCGAGTAAAGCTTCCAGCGGGAGGCACTCGGAAGAAAATAACAGAAAGCGAGAGGACCCAGGCGACAGATTTCTCGACATAATAAAATTGGAAAATACATTGGTACTTTTTTATTAAAACACAGTCTTTATTGACAACAACCTTCTATTAAGTTGGCCTTATGAGTTCTAATCTTTCTAGGATCACACATATCTGCCGAGTCTATTTGGTCTCCCAATAATACAACTGTATCTTAGCAATGCATACCTCATGTTCACCCTCTAAAGAAAGGTTTGTGTTAAGGATTGTACTGAATACTCAAATGTATGTGTTCTAATGAATGTGTAATAATACGAGTGTTCACTGCTGCAGTACCATCAAAGATAGTTATGACTTTTCAACCGAGGTAACCCACTTGAGTGAGAATGCAGTATAAATATCCAACGAGCCTCCAACGGATATGAAAAACTATTTCCCTCTGAATGAAAAGCATATGTCCAAAATTACTCATATTTCAGTGTATATTCAAGCGTAATTGTGTTGAAAACACACTGTTAGAAGTAATAGTGTAGTATGTCTAAAAAAGAGAAAAGTCAGGAGTATATAGGAAGAAAAAAACAAATAGTGATTGTATAGTACATCAAAACCAATTAATGACATTTTATTTAAAAATAAGATCATAATCTTGGATGTAAAACATAAGTCTCTATATCTTCTCTCTCTTCTGATAAAGAGTCCATCAGCCTCGGCTCACCAGCAGAGGGCAGCATTTCACACATTTTATGTATGATGTGTTTCACCTTCAAAGAGATGTCAACTGGTCAAATTAATCCTATAATCTTCATTTTTCTTTTATAAATTGAAAGAAACATACATCATTTTTTATTATACTGACTTTTCAGATTTTAAAATGAATGGTTTAGAGACAAAACAAAACACAATATCTACTATATTTCGAATTTATCCTATATTATTATCTGTACTTAGAATGTTACACAGTTTCCATTTATCTCAGCGCTGCAGAAGAGTATTCATTATAAAAAGTTATTGATTTCTATTGTGTCTTAACTGCATGTTTATTTAAATACCGCTCATCTGTGACACATTTGTGTCTGATTTTACAGTCTAATTCAATATTAGTGATGGCCAATATGTGTCTAATTCAGTTGGTCAGCAATATCTATATATCGCTTGAATTCCCTGACATGCATAATAAGCTATTGGTCATACTAAACCATGTTATATTGTCGAATGGAAGAGCATGCCTATGTAGCGCCTACACCCGCCACTGCCACACGTTGGTTCAAAAGGTAGACAAGGGAAATATTGAATACAAAATGATCTCCTAATGAGGACAGCACTGTGAGACTACGAGAGACGAGGGTATTTGGTGAGAGGAAAGTGGTGAACTCTTCTCCTCTTTAGTTAGTCATCATGACCTTTCAGCTCCAGCTCCCTCCCTCCCAGTGACTGCATTGACCCGGAGCACACATTCCTGAAGCTGCATCTGAGAACCTAGTTCGAGTTTCTAGAGGGTGAAAATGGATATGAACCAAACCCACTCAGAATCTGTACGGGTGAAGTTGGACTGTGTTAACTTTTGTGTGTGTGTGTGTGTGGGTGTGTGTGTGTGTATATGTGTGTGTGTGTTATGGCTCAAAGTTGGAGCTCCCAGTGTGGGCTTCCTTCTATCAATAACGCACCCCAAAAAATGGTTCCCTGTGAATGGGCTCTATTGACCCGGCTGTAGCTGAGTGACACCCTGTGGTGCAGCACCAGCTCACAAATGGTCCATTTGTTTATAAGCTGACAATCACAGGTAGGCCGGCCCTCACAGCCTCTGACAGACATAAACAACGTTTGGCTCTAAAACTCCTTCCGAAGACTAAATGTGACTTTAAGTGTAACACGGTTTATCCTAAATAGCTGCTTTGATATTTAATTTGAGCATTGCCTGTAGATTGTGTAATTAGCTGTGAGGCGATGCATTATCCTCTGTGGTAACATTAAGATGTAAAGAGATATGTATACTTGAAGACTCAATATACAGTATTTAAGACATACATTGCATTCACTAAATAACAGTATTTATATGGAGGAGGAAGGATCTATGAAACCTCCCTTCCCTGTAGAAATGAATCCTTCTTACAGAAGAGTTATTGTCATTGTAGGAAAAGCACAGGTGTAACAACCAATGACATTAGTAATCACTGCATGCAGGTGTTCCAATACGCCACTACTGTGAGGCAGAGGGCCCGGGGAACTGTGTGTGGAATTATTATAAATATGTATAACTGCCATAAAATGGCCTCCTTAAATACGTACAGCTTACTTGTATTTTTATTTGACTACATGCAAAATACTTTTGTAATATGCTTTTATATTAGCCGAAGCACATTAAGCTTAATGCATATATATATATATATATATATATATATTAAACATTGTAATTTTGTAATATGTGTGTATGTGTGTATATATATATATATATATATATATATATATATATATATATATATATATATATATATAGTTGAAAGACAATCAGAGAATAGATTGTTCTCTGATGGAGAGAAATCCTTTCGTTTACACGCTGACCTCCTATTGGCCAAAGCTCTACACTGCACTAAAAACACATTATATATATATAACCCCAATGAGATTTACTAGATAAATACACAGAGGACTCAACAGAGCACTTAAGGCAAGGCTCTCAGTAACAATAGCCACCGTGAGACCTACTCTACACACACAGCCATATTTGTGCAAGACTGTGAGGGATTGACCAGTGCTACATCAAATAAGCAATAACATGCTGAGATTGTTTTAATAATGAAACATTATTTGACCTTGTGGTTAAAAATGTACAGAGGGACTAGCCATACAGATGGCTGGACGGTGAAATTAGTATTGTCCTTGCAATAAAAACATGACAAGTACGGATTAATATGGATCAAAGTCGAAGACACCAAAGTCATGTCGTGAACAGATTCTCTGACATACGTACGTACGCATTTTAAATATTTCTTATTAAAATCCTTAAAGGAAAACCAAACCAGGTATTCCACCGCACATACGTCTGTCCATAAATTCAGCGATGCGTCACAAAGGTGATTTTCCGACTTCTTCACAAGGGTTGTGTTATTTTTAACAAGCTATACGGGCAAGCGGCAATAAATAGCGTACGATTCCCGTGTTTCCACGACATAAACTACTTAAGATTTGCAATGCCGTGTCTTTATTTCGTACCTTTTTTGGCTCCACAGGAAACAGACGTCTGCGAGGACATCTGCTTTCAATTTCTCCAGGTTTACTTTGTCCAATCTGGCAACCCCACCTCCCGCCCAGTGTGGCGTGTTTTTACAAGACCCATTTTCTTATGTGATTGTGTTTTAAGGAGTAAGATGTCTGTCAAGAGCATATTTATTTCATGTGAATTTGATGGAGGATAATGAGCCACACTGCTACTACCATAAATCCTCAAAAAATGTTCCTATACGATACGCGATGGAACCGATTTGAATATCCTAACTAGGATTCACCTGCCTAGACAATGTTTATCCATCCTTTTGTGTGCGCGCATAAATTCAAAGGTGTTCCAATTGACTGTGGTTGAAATACTACACTGCAGCTAATTCATGTCCATCACTGGACTCCTGGGTTCGAGCCTGCAGTTAGACTCACCTGATATCGCCCGGCAGGCCTCACAAGCTTAAATTACACACAGATATGTAATTACACAGTTACGACCCAAAAGGTTTTCAAAAAAGAACAAATGAAAAACACAACTCATATTGGACTCTGCTAATCAGAGTTGGTCCTTCTGCCCTGATTGTTGTTTCTTGTCTTGAGACCGTTTGTCTTGCTGCAGCGAGCTCCCAGGGTACTCAGTTTGACTTATGGAATTCACACTATTCTTTGTGCCATGTATCAGTCATTAAAAGTACTCAACAGGAGGCAATTAGAGGGGTGACCTGCACCTCTGTTTGTTTATTCTCTTATAGAATGAGGAACTTATGGTCTGCTGTTTTCAAAGTGCCGTGTTACACGGAGCAGAAGAACGATCTTGTTTAGAGTCACATTCTTTATTTATTTATTTGAGTTTAATGTTTTTTGTTGGCATCGTATGGTATAGAAATAAGGTGCACAGTTTGTTTCTAGAGGGCATAGACGTGCAACGTGCTCAGTTGTGCATACACACAGGATCAACGGGCAAAAAGTCAGGGGCATAATTTGTCAGCGAGACGGATTATAAATGTTACCTCCCTCCATCAAAGTGTCCGAGGTAAGGAGGGAAAATCCAGATGCCGGGGATGGCCTTTGCGTTCCAAATGTTACCTTTTTGTCAGGCCAGCTTCCACCAGCAAACTCAATTGGGGAATGTACTCTATTTCCAAGTATGCCTTTTACTAAAAAAGATGCCTGGCCTCTGCATGCAGCCATCATCTGAAACGCCTCCTTTTCAGAGCATGAAAAAAAAGTGGAAACAGAAATAAATGGAAAAACAGGAAACGCCTCCAGGATTCTGAGCCAGTGTTGTTCAGCAGTTTTCAATGTTGTAATGCAAGAAATCAAACAAATCAGACAGAGAAAAAGCTCAGTTACATCTTCCACATGTGCATTCCTCATATCTCATTTATACCCAAATAACATTACTCGTGCACATCGGCCGTACACAGGCAGACCTCCTCCAGCACACGGTCACTTTAAGTCAAAGCACAAACTAACAACTCAATTAGCGTTCTTTTCCTGTTGATATAACAAATCAATTAACTCTCATTTCCTGTACATCTAAAGAGTCCTTTCCCCCCTGTTTGTTTCCTGCAGGGTCAACATGTACTGCAAGAGCAGCTGCCTTGTTTGTGACGGACCACATGCACACATCAAACATCTTTTAATAGCAGCCTTATCACAGCACATTAACCTCACGTAAACACGGCACGACCCTCGGGTCAGGGCAGCAGGGCAGCATGTGTGTGGAGACCGCGCCACACATTTGGTCAGGGCGGCCAGAACACGCCATCGGTGGAACGCCGCCGTGACGTCAGATGACCGCTTTGTGTCGATAGTTAGTCGTGTGTCCTGAAGTAACCTAGGAGACACATTACATCCTAATGCATCTAATCGCCCGTAATGTAAACATGCACATGGACGTTTAGAGAGACATCTGATGCCTGAGTATGCATTTAGTGAATGTTTCCTCTTACGACTTTTCTTACAATGTATTTGAATTTTTTTCAAAAATGAAGGGTTAAAAAAGAAATGTTTAATAAAAAGAAGCCCTGTAGCGCTACGGGGTTCTTACACATGTTGACCAATGGATTTCCAGGACTTTTCCAGGACTTTAAACCAAATTTCCATGACCAAACTGAATTCTCGGTGTATATATTATCCCGACCGCTTCCTGAGCTACTGTTGCTATGGCCAGTGAACTTTCCAGTTAAGGTGCGTTCACTTGCTACGAGAAAAAAAAAAAATTGCGCCGATAGTATGAGAGCGTATGCCGGCTTAGATTTTGAGTGTCTTCCTTTCATAAAACTTATGAATTATTTTAAACCCGGCGTAAATGAAGATGTGAATATAACATATTTCCATGACTTTTCCCAAACCTTTATGATTTAATTTTTTCCATGACTTTTCCAGGCCTGGAAATGACCATTTTAAAATTCCATGACTTTTCCAGGTTTTCCATGACCGTACGAACCCTGTGAAATGCAGAGTCGTGAAGAGCAATCCCTTTCATGCAATCATTTGATTCATTGTCACTACGAACATATTGATTAAAGCAGCTCTGAACTTCTTCATGATGGCTCTCTGTACTTTGGTCCAGTAGCAAATTAAAAAGATGGATCGGAAACGAATCGTAAGGGCAGGTTATGACCGACTTTCCAATGATCTTCTTTGCAGCCAAGCATGAGCAATACAATCAGCTTTTAATGTAGATAAATATTTTATTGTTGTCATAGTAATGCTATTACAATCATCTCATGCCACAAGTGAAATGTGAACGACCTAGAACACTATGCTGTATGGGCTCTATCTGTGGAGACAGCTTTAGATATTTTAAACTGAATTATAAGTATCATTACTATCATATGCATTTGAAATCCTACTTGAAAACATTTGAAATACATTTAGACATTAGAAAAGAAAACCAACCGTAAAGAATGTTTGATATGGCATACAGTATAACTATAGTAGTTAAATAAATTAAACAAATGATCTCTATGTGACAGAAAAACACACGTGAAAGCAAATGATAACACTGATACATAAAGCACAAGACGGTCATGTGACCTTCCAAAGATGTCACGCCAGTGAGACACTCCACATGGCCTATGGTGGTTAGTTCCTGATTTTGTTTTTTCAAAAATATACTGCATATCTATTTATATATTTATATAAACAACAACAACACTTTTGATGATTTTCATTTTTTTTCTTTTTATAATTCTAAAATACATCTATAATATTTAGAAACAATATGTACAATCAACCCCCACAACAAGCTTTAATGCAACACATTCTTCTAAAAATGGAAGAATAAATGAAGGTCCGAGGAGAAACTCTTCTCTCTGTAAGGCCAGGGGGGGTTTAAGAGCTGGTAGACTTTGTTTGTCACACACACACACACACGCATACACACACGCACACACACACACACACACACACACACACACACACACACGCACTCATGCACACGTACACACACACACACACACACACACTCAGACGAAGGACATATGGTTCCAGTTGTTCTTATTGCAGGTAATTGATATTCAGCAACAGTTTGGGTGACGTTCTCGTGTTCATTCACTGAACAGTCAAGAACTTATATTCTCAGAGGTTTGAATATTGAATATTCAGAGTGTATTGAAACACTAAGGGGACTGACATGCTGTGTAATGTCATTGAGATGTCCGATAACACTTCCCGTTTGTGAGCTTTCGCTTTTCTTTCCTGCTGCGTTCTGTGTACCCACTCCTGATGTGTGTGTGTGTGCAAAATAACTGAAACCTTATGAAACACTTGTGTTTCAAGACTCCTAACGTTTTATGCGAATGAAGAACTCAATTTGTAAGAGACGTGCTCTCTTGAAACGACTTACCATTCAACACAAAGGGTACATCACCCACCATCCCTGGAGGAGTGTATCGTTACCATACGGCCAACGCTGATTTCACATCCTCTCTCCATGCCGGCTGCCGTCTCCGACTCACCACCCTCTTCTCCAGCTTCCTCTAGGTCCCATGATGCACGCTCAGATCTCACTTTACATGAGGCGATACAGGAAAACCGCCACATGTGAGAGTTTGTGAGTTGAAAGGCGGGCTGCTTTGTCGAGTCCCATCTTAATGCTCTACTCAAGAAACACAGTCCACGCCTGTGGGATCACTGTCAGCAATGTGCAGAGGAAGACGAGTAAAGAGGATGAGGTCGAGGAGGCGGTCCATGCTGAAGATATGTGATGGTGGTGGCTGTGGACTCGGTCAGGTGGTTGCACTGTTATGTAACCGTTGATGATGCGAACCAGCGGGGGAGGTGGAGACTGGACCATAGTGCTGCGCAGAGGGGACAGACAAATTATAGATTTTCAGATTAGATTATAGACCTTTTTTCCAATGTTCAAAAGTCCCACAACCTATTTTCTGGGATAATCTAAGAACACCTTTGGTGGCTCCATGTAAAATATTTCTAAAGGAGTGTTTTTCAGTTTGTGTTCTCCTCAAAGCTTTGAGAAGGATGGAGCTCAGTTGGAAAATACATTTGATGTTACATACTTCTATGCACCAATCAGGGTTTAGCAATAGTCACAGGGTTACAGTGGGGAAAAAAGTATTTAGTCAGCTACCAATTGTGCAAGTTCTCCCACTTAAAAAGATAAGAGAGGCCTGTCATTTTCATCATATGTAGACCTCAACTATGAAAGACAAAATGAGGAAGGGTAGATAACAAAGGATTGAGATGAACTTTTGTTATTGTCCAAATACTTATTGTACCCAGGAATTTACCAATTAATTCTTTAAAAATCAGACAAAGTGATTTTCTGGATTTTTTTCTTCTCATTTTGTCTTTCATAGTTGAGGTCTACCTATGATGCACATGACAGGCCTCTCTCCTCCTTTTAAGTGGGAGAACTTGCACAATTGGTGGCTGACTAAATACTTTTTTTCACCACTGTATGTGTTTATGTTGCCAGACTGTCAAATGTGATCAAATCCTCATGAAGTAGATTAGTAACAAATATATATATATATTTTTTTACAGGCTCAAAAGCAACTGGTTCTCACTCAACCTGTCAAATATCGCAGCGTGGTCAGTTCCCCCTCGATGTCCGATCATGTGCACCGACCTGCCGTCCCAGACCGGTCATGAAGTGACATTCGAGGGACAGCTAGAGCGTCAGAGTTTAAAGCTTCGGGCCACTGACGAGAATGTGTTGCTCAAAAACCTCTCCATATTTGGGAATTTACAACAGATTGGGTAATATCTTATTATTTCCAGACACATTTCCATATTTATATTTGTTTTTACACTGTTCTTTGGTCTTAGAACAAACATCCTAATAACCTGCAGGAGAACAGGACTCTATACGTCCCCATATCGTCCACAATTCCAAAGACAATATGCAGACGCCAGAAAAAAAAAATGGAAATATTAATGATGGTGACGACTACAAAGGAACAATCCTCCACAAAGGAATCCACAGCGCAGAACAATCAGCAAAGATTCAACAAATACAAAACTCAGAGTGCAAGTCATTGATCAGCGTATGGCTATAAACCAACAGCCAATCAGCCGGCATGATTCTCTCTCTTTTTGTCTTCTCCTCCCAATATTATATATCCTGTCTGTCTCTATCTGACCTTTTTTTAAACAAGTCTGGCAATTAAATCGTTTCTGATCTGCTGTTTGATGCAGAGCCTGCCGAGCGCGTGTGGTTTGGACTGGGACGAGGCCAGGCCAAACAAACACCCCAGTTCCTGAAGCTGGAATCTCTTCGTCCCAGCGGGCTGCAACAGCAGTTTGGCAAGAAAAGTGTGTCTATCACCATCGCACCAAAAGAAGAAGAATTAAAGGAAGTCTCAGGCGACTGTCTGCAGACAAATGAGACGACGTTTAGAGGGATTGTTGAGGACAAACGAGTTTCCTTTTGGATGGCCGACTGCAATCTCTTCGGCTGGAATTGGAAACGTTTGGAGAGTTAAGAGCCAGTAAAATTAGGATTTTTACAAAAAATACTACTTTTAGAAAAATAGAATGGAAATATACTTTATTAATACCCAAGGGGGAATTTGTGGACACAGTAGCACCAATAAACTAAACACACAAGAATAAAATATAAATATAAGAAAGAAAGAAAAAGTGACTGTGCATAAACTATACAAAGTGGAATATAAAATACAAAATAAAATATATATATATATATATATATATATATATATATATATATATATATATATATATATATATACACACACAACATATACGCAAATACAGCAGTGTAAATTAAATTAAATTAAATTAAATATAGACAATCTTTTGGTACTGGTTAGTCCATATAGATGTCTGACAAATAAACCACGACTGTTTGCATTACGCGCAGATAGTTGTAGATGCTTTTTTGTTGCTTTGCATTGATTGGTGCTGTATAATGACTGTAAAGCCTTTAGGGTTTTAGCTTTAGGCTTTAGTCATGAATATTTTAGTACGGAGGATTTCTTTCAGACCAAACAGTGGGCAGAACTCTTAACTGGTACCTGCTTAGCAAGGTATGTTTATTTTAAAGTGTCTGTAAATGATTAAAGCAGCTATTTAAAAGACCAGAGCAAACATTAGACATTTATTTTAAAGTTATGAAGTCGGTTTATTTAGATTTGAGGGCAAAGAGAGGTATCATGATCAAACTCCACAGAGAACAGAGCGCTGTAGTCGCCTCAGTTTTCCCGACTCACTCTGTGCCTTTCTCGTTCACCTTTTCAGACATTCAAATATACAAAGACGTGCACCGGGTACACGAACATATGTACACAAACAGTCTGCTTCCTTTCCGATCAAAACACAGGGGCTCTCCAAAAGAGAGAAAACATTTCTGCAGACATAATGTACACAGACGTTCACAAACGCCCTCTGTTCCCACGAAGAACAGACTCTACATGGTCGGACACTTTCTTTCTGTCAAGAATTCGGAATTATGCATACTGTATGTAGAAAAATACAGAGGTGCAATATATATATAAATGCGTAACTCACTGGAAGGATTTTAACCTTACCAGGTAACCGTTTAGAGGAAAAAGACACCAGACTTTACGTTCTCTTTTTCCTCCTTCGTCTTCATCCTTTCACGTGTTCCGCCCACACCTGGTGCAGGACCCACAATGCACTGCACTATGCAACTTTCTATATACAACAAGAGACACAACGGAGTCAGATCTGCCCACATGCTTAACTATCGCAGAGTGGATTGAGTGTATCCCAGCCTCCCAGAGTCGGATTTAAACATGCAGAGAAACATGCTCACACCGATGGATCGATGACATTCGCCCAATCACCTGAGCTGCATGTCGTTGAACCATTAAAGTAAACTGTAGCAACCAAAGGAACATGTATTGTTAAGAGAATGTGCGGCTTGGTATTAACAAAGGAGGAGGAAGAGTTGGGGAAAGTACAGATGTAGCAAAGGAAGAAGAAGAGTTGGCAGACGTCTGAGGAATATGAACCACAGATTTCAGATATTGAACTGACATGGTTAGCGGTAGCCTCTGGCTTCCACAGGGCCAGATTGTGTGTGTGTGTTCCTGCATGAACAGTTGCCATCTGCATAATGTTAAAACTAGCCATAGAAAACAAGCTCTATGTCTCTAGGAGTCGAGGAGGGAGGAGGGAGGAGGGAGGAGGGAGGAGGGTTGACTTCAGCATGCAAACTCGTGCTCATTCAAATGAAACTTGATTGTGCACCTTTATCAGGGTTCTTAACCAATGGATTTCCATGATTTTTCCAGGACTTTTCCATGACTTTAAACCAAATGTCCATGACCAAACTGAAATCTCGGTATACACATGAACAATTTAGAACATTTTGCGTATTGAGAGCATACGCCGGCTTATATTTTGAGCGTCTTTCTTTAAAAAACATATCAATTATTTTAAACTCTGCGTAAATGAACATGTGATTATAACAAATTTACATGACTTTTCCAAAATGTTTATGATTTAAGTTTTTTCCATGACTTTTCCAGGTTTTCCATGACCGTACGAACCCTGCTTTATGCGTTGGTGTATGCCAGGTAGAGCAATAGGTTTATTATTGTGTGACATCTGCCTTCACAGATGAAAAAATAGCCTCTTGGCTAATATTTGTATCAATGTGCACAACAACCCAAAGTATACCAGCAAAGCAACAGGCTCCACATAATGGTTCCTCCCAGTCCAGAAATGTGAAGTCAGGTGAACTTGAATCTCTTAATTGCCCCGAGGTGTGAATGAAAACCTTTTGGCTTCCTGCCCACATGCGCAATTATACTCACGACAACATTTTGCCCCGATAACAAACTAAAATAACTTACAACACGGCAGAGCACACCTTGTGCAGAGATCTCCCTTTTTTGTCTGAAAGGTGAGCTAGTGTTGTTGTCCGGTAACATCCCGGCCTGGAGCTACTGTGAGAACACAACCGGATACTTAGCAGGAATTCACAGGCTGCTGTTTTTCCATCCAAGACACTTATACCATCTAAGAACTAGTCTGGACTCATACTATACTGCGTGGAGTGTATGTGTGTGAGTGTGTGTGTGTGTGTGTGTGTGTGTGTGTGTGTGTGTGTGTGCAGATTGCATGAAGAGTATGGTGATGTGATACGGTGGCTGTTTGAGCCTGCGGCGTCACACCAACCAGTCTCAGTTCTATTCTATAGACAGGTGGAAAGGCTGCATTACACATTTCCGATTCCCCCCCCCTCCCTCCCTCCTCCCTCCCCTCACATCCTCTCCGTCTTTCTTCTCACAGCTTTTATCATTACACTCTTTTCTCTTCTATTGTCCACACCTGTGACCCTCCATTTCACCCTTTTTTCTAACATTTCTCCTCATCCCTTTCCCCCAGCAAAGGAAGAGAAGTCCTTGATGACAGATGTGTATCAGAGGAAAAAGATCCCGTGTCCTCTTACCTCTCCTCGATGCGAACCCACAGGTCATTAAAATGCCGGTGCCGCTGCTTTTTCTGCTTGTTTCTCCTCTTTTTCTTCAGCATTTTCCTCTCGGCTTTCTCCAGCAGCTCCAGGCTGTCGGGTGGCAGGAGCATGTGGGGCAGCAGATCGTCCTCCAGGGGACGCCCCTCCTCGTCCTCTTTGTGAGGGAGCTCGTGGAGGAACGGCTCGAGAAGAGGGGGCTCGTCATCGTGGTCGTCCGACTCTGATGAGTCAGGTCTGGACCTCCTGGCGGGAGCAAATCACAGGACCGTGAGATACATTTGAAGGAATGTAGTCGCAGGATGTGCCATTTACGACCTTCTATCTGTCCCACATTATACGATCAATCACTCTGAAATAAAATGAAATGATGGGTAGTTATTAGTCAGTGTTTTTAGTTCAATAGAACTTTGTCCTTACGTTGTAAGCAGGGTTCTTACACATGTTGACCGATGGATTTCCATGACTTTTCCATAACTTTTCCATGACTTTTCCATGACTTTAAACCAGATTTCCATGACCAAACTGAAATCTCGGTTTATACATAAAAAAGTGAGAACATTTAGTATTTAAACAATGTGAATTCCAAAGCATACAGTAGGCCTATACATTTAATGAAACAAATGAATAAGAGACAGTATTTTATTTAAAGAATAAACATTTGCTTCCCGAGCTATGGCCATCGAACTTTCCAGATACGGTGCGTTCACTTGCAACGCGAAAAAAAAAAGAATGCGCCGCCAGTATGAGAGCGTATGCCGGCTTATATTTCGAGTCTTTCTTTCTAAAACATATTCATTATTTTCAAACTCGGCATAAATGAACAAGTGAATATAACAAATTTCCATGACTTTTCCAAAACTTTTATGATTTAAGTTTTTTCCATGACTTTTCCAGGTTCTCCATGACCGTACAAACCCTGTGTAGGTTTAGCAAAGATTTGATCGTTGTTCCAAATTATGTGAGTCTCAGGGATGCTTGTTTTCTGCTAGTTTTTTTCTATGCATGTCCCTGTGACACACACACACACACACACACACACACACACACACACACACACAGATCTGCATGAGATAGCCACCCGCGAAGTGTGCTATGGTCGACTGCACTACATGCTTCACAGCAAGAGATATTCGCTCTGCTTAGCTCGGTCGTCTCAACACTCCATCGGGGTCTGGTGGGGAGTTTGTCAGATTTATCTGCATTACAATCTACATTGTGGGGAAAAAGACAGCTCCAGTGAATAAGGGGAATCAGTGAGCATATTTTCTTTTTCCTTTATACTTAAAAATCTTAATATGAGGTCCAACCACCACACTGCATTCCTTGGCTCCACATATACAAGAATGCATCTACCAAGCTGTTTTTCACTGTGTAAAATATATAAGAAATATCAACTTTTATATTTATTTAAAGAGCTATTTAGGTCGTCAACAAACAAACAAACATACCTCACACTTAAACTTGGAAAACAATATAAATTCTAATAATTTTCTGGAGGTTTTAATTGCTGTGGTCAAATTGACCCCAGGGGTAAAAGATGTGAGTAAATGTGAAGGTGACAGCAGGGTTAACTATCCAAGGGATAGCCTACCAGGAAAACAGCTATTCCCTTCATCCCGGCACTTTACTGCAGGCAATCCACGACCGAGGCATGAGTGTCTTCTTTTATCTTGACGACCTCATCATCGTGGTCCAGAGTATGGATGTGTGCCACTCTACAGAAAACCCTGCATGGAACACCTTGCAGATGCTCGCTCTATAGCGGCTTCCAAGAAGCACAAGTGGTGCTTGGTTACTATTCTCCCCTTGGCCAATAGACCGGCACTACTGGGGGTGCACAAAACACCTGTTGAAGGGACGTATTACAAAGACGTCTCCGGATTCTGGGGTTACTCTTATGCACGTTTCCAGTGGAATATGACAGATTGAGTCCAGTATCGGGCTCTGGCTGCGCTCATGGAACCAGGGTTACGATGCTGTAACCCTTTTTCCGCTGAATGATCGCGGTCAGACCTGATTGGTGTGACAACAACATTGTTTCATTGCCTCACAGTAAAAGCCAGCCCATGTTTCACCAGTTAAATGCTTTTTATGTGAAGCAGTATGCATTTGGTATGCATTACGAGTAACTTAATACAGTTCTGATACAGCCTGGGGACTGTGAACAGTAAACAATGCAACGTTTCTCGTGAATCCCTCGCGTATTTGAAATACATTTTACTCAAGTGGAAATTCTGCCTGTAACAATGGAGACTAATAAATACAGAGATAAATAGTATCAATACCATGAACATGTTCAGGACTATCATTTTAAAGCTGAGTCCATGTTGCAGACTAACAAAGATGCAATAGTTTAAACCAATGGGAACAAACAATAGAACATTCCTGTAAAGCTTGTAGTTGGTATTTAAACATAATATAATAACAGGTACGTTTATAATTCTCATGCTAAAAGTTTAAAGGCAATGAAGGTGCTTAGTCTCTACAGCTTCCGCCGGAAACTGTAAACGCATCTTTTCCGACTATATCTGGCTTAAAACACAGATTTGCACTTCAGTAGCACTTCAATGGCTCTTATTATGGTACTTTTGTAGTTTGACTATGTTGAGGAAATGTTACTTTCTGTATTCTTGTTGTTCTTAGTTTATACTCTAGGTTGAAATGCACTTATTGTAAGTCGCTTTGGATAAAAGCATTTGCTAAACGACATGTAATGTAATGTAATGTTTCTCATGTACATCTGTGCATTTGACTATTTATTTTCCTTCCTTTGATCACCATCTTCCCCACACCGACATGAGCCCCCTGTGTGATGTGAGGTTCAATGCCAACTCTCCATCGTCAATAGAACAGGTAAAGTAATTAATTATGACGCGACGATGAAAACACACTTTTACGTTTAGGAACCGTTGGAGAGCGCCGTCTTTCCTTTTTTTGCAGACAATGCATTTCTCACAAGGGCCAAAAGCAGAAATTGAACATCTGTTTCAGGTCTGAAAATGAACACAGACCAACTATGGAGGAGTGCTGGGAAAATGATTTCCCATTTGAAATCCAGTAAAAAAGTTGAAAGGAATATATTCCTGTCGAGGCCATGAGACAGTGGTTGCCCTGTAAAATGTGGCATGGAAATGAAACCGTACTCCCATTTAAGTGATAAAGTATGGGCCTCGGAGTTTTACAGACTCATGTTTTCTGAAGAAATCATCATGTGCAACAAATATGGTGAAACATAATATTTTCAGCCTAGTTCTCCATCTATCATCTGTGTATTTCTCACTTTCTCTGCTATTTCCCATGCTGGTCTCTTCTGTCTCCTCTTGTAACTCAGACACTTCATCTGCTTTTTATGGAGGTTTTTTTCATTTGAAAAATTAGCCCTCTGAAGACGACTCTTTAAACCCAATATTCTTTCATCATCGTCCTTGAGAGATTTTTTAGCATTTTAACTCGTGAAACAGAAAACATAAACTCAGTGTTGACAAAATTACAAGACGAAAAAGATTCTGATGACTAGTCAAATATGCATGTGTGTGTGTTTGTGTATTTATGTGTGTGTGTGGTGGTGGTGGGAGGTAAAGCCATTTTCGTAGTAAATGTACCTGTTTACGGGCTTCCCAGCAGGGGTGTGCTCCACATGGTATCCCTGGCGACGAAGCACATCAATGACTGTATTGTTGCCCAGAAAGTGACCTGCAACCAGAAAAAAAAGGAAAACGATGACCTTCACTTCCGAATGCTAATGATTAGGTACTGGAAGCAAATTTAAAAGTGACATTTACTACTACTTCTAACTGTCCATGGGAAGTAATAGCAGTTCATAAATCTTATACATGATTTTAACACAGAGAAGTAGCAGGGACAGATGTAGCCTAGCTTAGCATACGCATTAGCATCATTAAATCGCATTCAATAAACATATTTTGGGACTTTCGATATTGTTACTCCAGCTTTTTTTATTTATATTTTATTGTGTTTAGTTTATCGGTGCTACTGTGTCAACAAATTTCCCCTTGGGGATTAATAAAGTACATTTCTATTACTATTCTATTCTTTTAGTCTTCATGCTAAGCTATGCTAACCACCTCCTGGCACGTTATCAATCTTCTCGTCTCAGTCTTGTCAAAGAGGTAAATTAGGTTATTTCCCCAAATGTCAAACTTTCTCTTTCCACTTGCATCCTTTCATACTTCTCCCGTCGCCTCAACAATTAAGTGCTTGACTTTTATTTGCACTACATGTCCTACTTTACCCCTGCTGTTGTGGGGGCACCATTTCTATTCAGCACCACCTCCCTTCCTCCTCTGCTCCTCTCGTTTCATGGACTATCCTCTGATTCATTTCTCTTCCCCTCTTTATCTCTCTCTCTCGCTTTCCTTGATCATTCTTTATCCGCCCTCATATCAGTCATTTTTTCCTCCCTCCTCCATGTTCATCTCTCCGTTCGGTTCTCCTACTTCTTTATCGCTAACTTCCCCTCTTTCTTTCTTTTCTCGCTCCTGACCCTCTCAGCTACGAGAAGTGGGGGCATTGAGGCTTCAGGTTGCCATGTCAAGAGGTCTCCATTCTTCCCCTCCGTCTGACAAGAGGGAGCAGGGGCCCATTGTTTGGGCCTGCTCGGCCGTGGCACCACAGAGCTGTGTAAACAATGAGCCCCGGCACTTTAATCTGGCCCAGAGCCATCGATAGAGAGAGGCTGGCCTCGATTCACTACGGCTGCCGTAATGCCGCCTCATCTCTACAACCATGTCCCAGTGAGTAATAACCATAGAAGAAGACTACGGGCGTACTCCTCAAAAGTGTAATGTGAACAGTTGATAAAATGTCATAACCCTTTTTTAATTTACTGTGATTTGTGCCTGCTTACCAGCTCTGAGAGGAACAATGTCTCAAAAGAATAATGTCTGATGGACCCTTTAACAAACACTTTATATTTGTTCTGTTTCTGAAGTCATGCTTTAAAGGGTTCTTACACATTTTGACAAATGGATTTCCATGACTTTTCCATGACTTTTTACCAAATTTCCATAACCAAACTGAAATCTCGGTATAAACATGAAAAATGTTGAGAATTTGGCGTATGGAGAGCATACACGGGCTTATATTTTGAGCGTCTTTCTTTAAAAATCACATTAATTATTTCAAACTCGGCCTAAATGAACACGTGATTATAACAAATTTCCATGACTTTTCCAAAACTTTTATGATTTGAGTTTTTTCCATGACTTTTCCAGGTTTTCCATGACCGTAAGAACCCTGGCTTTACCTTTTTTTTCTAAGTAAGGATGCCTTTATCTCATTTGGGCACCTCTCTAAATGGCGTAAGAGCTCCTGGGGGAGGTTAACCGGCAGCCACAATGCAAAAGAGAAGCGCATTTATTTTCTACTTTAAGCTGAAATCAGTATCAATACAGGTGGTCAGATAAATGAATACCCAGCAGCTCTTAAACTCTCCATGGGACTTGGAAACCAGACAGAGAGACAGAGTTTCCCAGCCTGCCCACGTTTAGAAACAACTCAGTGTGATTTATGTGAGTTTACGTCAGAGGATTAAGGTGGGACAAATGGAGCTGTTCGGCACAATGTAGGGCCACAGAAGGGTGGGCGGGGTTAAGAACTTCAAAGGGACACACACATACAAATTTGTATACACACGCAAATTCTAATAGGAGGTAAACCATCAAAGCTGATGTGTCCCCAAAGGATCCTATGGGTTTTTTTTGGGGGGCCGAGTTTGGAAAAGAACTCCGCTAATATATGCTTGAGCTAAGAGAAGGTGATATTTAAATAACCCTGCTGCACTGCATTAAAAAAACACTTCACGAAACGGTTAGAAGAGGTCTGATAAATTGGAAGAAGTTTTTCATGAGATCAAAAATGAGAGAGCCAATGTTGGGGGCATAAATATAGACATTTGACAAACTAAAATAATCAAGGATGCCTTTGAATGGAGGTAAGTTGCTATGTCCAGCAGTCCACCTTAACAAGAACATGTTTCATACTAGAGGGGAAAAAAGGCCAAACCTTTAGCTCGCCTGCAAGCCCATGTCATGGAATTAAAAACAAAAATGAATTTCAGACACATTTGATTAAAAATGATTGATGCCATGGAAAAAGGCAGACGGCAGGAACAGAACGTTAAGTTCTAGAAGGTCTGCATCTGCATGTTCATGAAATTAGGCCTTGTGTGTGATGTAGCCTTTGGCAGCTGACCTGAACTTTGGGGCCTAAATATACCAGGTGATTTGTGACAACTACGTCACTCCGCTTCTCTCTCATACTGCCAACAACTGGTACCAAGTACTACATTAGTCTGTGTTTCTGACTAATGTATTACATGGAGGTGAATTCATTTTCTCTGCAGAAAACCAGAGAAACTAATCCAAATATCAATCTTTGTGCGGTCTAACACTGAAAAGAATTAGTGGCAAGAAAACACCTGCGCCTCGTTTGCTGAAGAAAGATTTTTACAGCGACACGCCAAGCATCAATGTCTGGCTTAGTGAAAACATGTTTAGATATTTGGGACAAAACCACCTCCATATTTATTTTTTCCATTTTAATACTTCCACATTGGCTTCAAAACAAAACCCACATGATAACTGTAAAAATATTGACGCTGTGGAGCTAACCCGTAAATAACTTTGTATTCTTCCATGCTGTGTTATATTTAGTTCTGCCACGCTGGTTTCACAGATGTTTTCATTGCGTGGCTTTGTTAAAAATCAACATATAACGATAATGTTAAGTTAAGGTTATTGGTTTTCACATGGCAAATCTAAATAACAAGGTTACTTTGTACTCCAGCAATAAACATGTGATGTTATTGCTGAGTATAACTACACATTAGTGTTTCTACAGGTTCCCTGCGTAAGAAATAGAAGCAGCCATATCCGCTCAAGCTCCTACTAGAAACTAGAAACAGGCCAGCAGCCCGTAGTTAAGGCCCACGGTTTAGGAAACACACTTCTGGAGTGACATCTGACACATATTTCCACGGATTATTTATTTAGACCAATTTCATACATTTTAAAAATATGAAACGGGCCAGAAATATGTACGGCAATGAACAATATGTCGACTGTATGTCGTTCCAGGAGTGGGGAGATGGCCGAGATAATGACCAGGACAGACCTGAAAGCTCTCATTCACAGCTAACTCCCAACACGCAGAAACATTCATACATATGCACCGCGGAGTGAGAGGGCCACAGATTAGCTCATGTCATGGTTATAGAAACGCACAGAGTTGGTATGTGTTGTACTGAACTTTTCTATGAAGTGACAGCTTTTATAACAGTTTATAAGTGTCTACTATTGGGAGGAAACACAATTGCTGCCTGGATCCAGGAAGTTGGACTTTCTCATACCGCACAGAAGTTGTGGGAGGTGAAGGTTCTCCAGGACTGTAAGGCTGTGTGTACGAAGCACTCGACTTTTACCCGAGACAACAGGGTTCATGTCCTGGGCTCCTATGTTATTAGCTTCAGGATTCGAAAACATGTGGTTACTGTTGCCGAAAGATTCACTTAAAATAACCATATAATCTTGTCTGCTGAACTAAATACATCCTCCACCTTCCACATATAATAAATATATATGTATATATATATATTCGCCATAATGAAAACACTATAATGAAAACACTATATATATATATGTATATATATATATATATATATATATATATATATATATATATATATATATATATATATATACACTTGCCAAAGCAAAATTGCTGTTTATTTTTATTTTCTTTGGAGACAGGATAATTGAAATACGTCTTATTCTTCTATAGCCTATCTGGAATTGATGATGCTTGCTTTGCTTTTGGTCGTTTTCTAAACGTTTTTTTACATAATGGACTAATTTCCTTTTACTTACGATATAAGTATTTGAAAGAAATGAAATTGTAAGTTAGAAAACAGATCCCTGATGTTGCAAGTAAAGGAAAATGATCTCATGATTTGCTGCACACCTGTACTTAGTGAGAGGAAGACCAGATGAGAACCACAACAGTATCCGTCCTTAGAAAGACATCCAGCTTCCACAATCAGCAGCTCAAATTATTAGAACACATGGTAAGTCTTAAATAGCCTTCTTTTTCCATGCACATTTATATTTACATTACAACTTGTAACCAGGGCCCAAGCGGCAGTTCTCCTAACATTACAGCATGTTGGATAAACAAACGTACGGGCGGTGCTGAGGCCCTTCTAGGCCGCATAGCCATAGCTAGCATGTTGCCTGCTAGTGTGCGGACCTCACGACTGCGAAGACCTGCATGAAGATGACAGTGAGGTGTCTGGTACTTTCTTTAGTCTAAAGTATGCTGTGTTTTAGTTGCCAATGCCATAAAGCCACACACTTTTGGCTTCGGTATTCCCTCCCACTGGCCAATTTTTAAGGCATTTTATTCTTGTGAAGATATTTGACACTGCAGCGGTTTTAGGAACATCAATTACACAGGCAGGAAGAGAGATGTTAAAAATGAGTGAGTTAAACTACTCAAATTATTATCAACTCTAAATAATAGACTGACGTTTAGGATTTGACATTTCAAGGACATCGGATGTACTAACCAGCCAAAGGTTTCACTGGAAAATCTGTGTATTGGCTCAGCAAGTCGCTAACAGTCGAGTAAAGAGGCTCAGGGACTTTAACAGTCGAGGAGACGAAGCCATCCATAAAAGTGAAAGGCACGTCAAAGGCAAGTAACAGACAAATTATTGGTTATCCACTGGCATAAAGATCCCACAGCCAACATCCTGCTTTACAAACTCGTCCAGAACTATATTAACGGCCATATCAAATGTCTGGAAAAAAACAGGCTTTGCTTAGAAAGCACTCCTTTTTTATCCCTGCTCATCATCATCATCAATCATACTGTTGTATGTCTTTGATGGACAGTCTGTTCCCCCCCTGTATTAAATCACAACCTCATCTATTAGCAGTCAAGTCCACGATTTTGACGCAAATAAATGTGACAATATGATCAACTACTGTCAAGCTGGTTGAGAGTAATGATGAGGTAGCATTATAATGTAATCTATCAGTCTTTAGCTCATCATTCATGAATCATTCGTGGTAAAATACATTTGTTTGTTGGTAGCGTTCAGTTGAACACACTGTATCTGTGTACATTCATTGAAATAAGCTCCTGGTAGTACTAGAGCAGGGGTCGGCAACCTATGGCTCGCGAGCCATATATGGCTCTTTCGGTGACGGCATATGGCTCTTTTGAGTTTGAGTTTTTTTTAAAAGACGTCTTTATTAAAGTAAACGCCTGTTATTGGTCGTCTCCACAGCAGCATGTCATTCTGTCTCTACGCGTCGGGGCGGAGCAAATAAAAAGTCACCTCCCCCCCGTAGCACCATGCAGCACCAGAGGTCGCATTACAATTATACGTTAAAAATACTATATGGCTCTCAATTAAATATATTTAGAAATATTTGGCTTTTATGGCTCTCCCAGTCAAAAAGGTTTCTGACCCCTGTACTAGAGTAAAAGTCACCAAAGGCCTTTGGATTCATCCTATGGGGACCATGAACGTACACATGGCATCTATGACATATGCTATGACATAGTTGTTTCAATGTTTCAGTATGAGCGTGGGACAGTATGGAAACGGTGAATCCCCCGACCAACTAGCGTTGGCATCCAGAGAGCCACTTTGTGAAAATGTTACATGGCGACAAGAATCCAGGAATCCAGCAGAGAAGCACTAAGTGCTTTATGTTAACATATCTTAACCACAATTCAATTACTGGATAGCAGCAGTTAATGTTGTTTTTTCAATCGTCGGTTAATTGATGTAACATAGCCAACTTGTGGTGTCGAGACCTAAGAGCCTCTAAATGTGAATATAATATTCCTCCTAGCAGGCACCACGATTCTTTGCCACTGGATGGGCACTGGAAAAATAGTTTTAGAAATGATTGTTTTTGCCTGGAATCCATTTAAGATGATGTTGCTTGTAACTATAAGTTGTCATTTTGATCCAAACTCTGCAGGATAAGGATATGCTTAATATAATAGCGTAGGAAAGGAATTCGGTAGCCAAAACCAAGGTATGTTAGGTTAAATGCATCTGTATTCAAGCCTGAAAAATCAGCTTGTGTTCGCAAAAAATCAAAATGATTGCACTGCTGTTCAAGCCACTCCAAAACCTCCAGCACAAAAAGAAGAAAAAACATAGATTGATGAAGGAAGAGTGAAGTCCAGTTTTTGGTTGAAACTACCGACGGAGCCAAAATAAACCTCCACATGTTGTTTTAGTGCTTCTACTGCTCCGCCGTTAATGACCCCACGGTATGGGCCGTGCTTTTGAGCGTGATGTCACTCCTCTTGTCAAATGAACATTTTAAATCTACATCTTAGAGCACACATTTAGACAATACACTACGGCCATCTGCAGTATGTGTAAGAGGAGCTACAGTGTTAACTTGGCTACATAACACATCGATCTAGAGTTGTTAACATTCAGTTCTGGATGATTTGGGTTATTCTGGATGTCTTTATGTGCATTTATTTTTTTATCTTTGTCATACACCGTTTAACATTCCTTTACCGGACATGCATGGTATATTTATTTACAGCACAAACTACATTTTAAGTCTGACTTTTAATTTTGTTAATTTGATACTGTAAAAAGCTGACAGGGACTTAAAATACAAAAATAAATGATGAAAACATGTAATTCAGTATAATTAATGAGTTGTATTTTGCATCAAACATATGACAAAAAATAAAAATTGTCAATTATACAAATCTTTAATATATATATATGAACACTAATAATGGATAATACGGTGTGAACAATAAAATGCAGTTTACAATCTATTAGGACTTAATGAGTGAAAGATACCGGTGGTAGGCAATGAGAAAGCAGTGATAAAACACAGCAGTGGATTATGGTTGTATAAATTTGAAGGACCCAAATCTGCAGAGGGCACCAAATACCGTTCTGTTTAATGAAATAAGCCTTTCTGAATTTAAACATCTCAACCACCACCAAAACATTTCTCCTTCATTTCCCCTCAGCCATAGTGAGACGCAGCGCTCAGGAACAGGTTGAATACAAAGGTCCAGTGCTTTATTGTTAAATGGAGGGAAGAAGAAAAACACAAGGCGATGCAAAAACAACCTCGGAAGAAAAAAGACCAAAATAAACAGTTTAAGTAAGAAAGACAGGAGCAGAGACAAAAAGAATAAGCGCCGATGTCAATTGCTCAATTTAACAGCGAACGAAGAGCAGGACTCGAGACAAAGGGAAAAGTCGTCCAAAACAACGCAGGAATGTGGAGTTGTCAGATGCCAGACTGCGATGGCCGAGGATAAGAGCGTCCCGTAAGGCTTCGGTCGGGGCTTAAACACCTCTCTGTCGAGGCTGTGGAGACTGTGTCTTGACTCGGTGCCCATGTAAAGTCTGCTATACAACACAGGGCTGAAGCCGGGGCTTTTTGAAGTGATATCTTAGTTTGCCGTGCAGGTTTCCCAAAGCAAAACTGTGGCGACTGGAGCCAGAAATGTCTTGAATGAAAATATTTGAAGAGATACATCAAAAAATGTTTTTTAACATAAGCCGGATCGTCTCAATTCTAAATCATAACATGTTAAACATAGAGGAGGTGTTAGTGTTTCAGAGAAAATGTGAGATGTTTTTCACCTCCACCTCATCTGCAATGTTGACATAGAGGGACTTTTTTGTTTATCTGGGTATTATCTCAAGGTAGAATCAACTCAAAGTGTCTGGTACTAATGTAATGACCTGACGCAGACAAATGTTGACGAGTGATGTTTGGTTAAAAAGCATTAAAGTGAAGTGTATTATGGGTAATATTTGGCGGAGTTGCCGAGAATTGTAGGAGAGGTTCATTTGTTCAGCTTACAAAGCAATCTTCATGAGTAAAATTGCAAAAAAAAATGGATAACTATTTGTGGAAATTAAAAAGATTGATCATTACACATCCCTACATTTGAGCCACAATGTCATTTTTTTTTTAACATAAATTATGTTTCACCGTGTTTATCGTCGCGGTAAAAACGGCTAAATGGTTCCCTTGAGATCGTGCTGAGCAACTTTGAATTTATGCTGAAAATGAATGAGAAACAGAGCACATAAGAGGCCTGTGGTGTGAGGTTGTTTTTTAAATAAACTCACGTTCGACATTTGTGGTGGCACACAGCACTCTGGAGCCGTGTTAGGGATTACATCTGTCAGACGGCAATAGTCTCCACACTCTCCTCAGTTTGGCTCTTTCTGCCAATAAATTACGGCGCTTGAGCACACACACCGGCTTATTCCCTGTGGTCGTATGAAACTGTGATCAAAGTTAGAAAATTCCGTAAAAGTGAGCAGTTTTTAACAAAATCAACCAGAGCACAGCTAGCTCTGAATGTCCCTGCCACTGAATGTCTCCTTTTTACCTAGAAATACTGTCGCAGAGAATATTTATACAATAAAAGCACGCAAAAGGAGATTTTAAACGCAGTTTAAGGGGGCCGGGTGGCTACCTGCCCATCTGACCTCAGGTTGGCTGAGTGGTGTGTGTCGGCTCTGAAGTGCCGTATAAAAGAAACATTGTTTGTGTGTAAAATCTCTGTTTGCAAAGTAACTGTAGGTGTACAATAGATGTGGGGATGTAAAACAAACAATATTACACTGACATTGTTTCGAGTAGGAATATAAAGTTTCATAAAAGTAAAACTCTTCAAAATTGTACTTAAGCATACAGTACTGGTGTAAATATACTTTACACTACTGATCAAATCCATTCAGGAGAAGAGTTTGAATGATCTTCTCATTAAGTACATTTGTTCAGGTGCAAGATAACTTTTGCTATTAATAAAATATCCATGACATGTTGTATTCTTCAGTTTGCCATTACTACACACACATCTACATTTACTATTTTATTATTATTATTTTATTATTTATCATTACTACTTTACTTTGTTTTCCCCTTGTATATTTAGTAATAGTATTAGTATTTAGTTTTTTAGTATTTAGTTTTGTGTTTTATAATTATTTTTATTAGTGCTCTGATGTGCACCGCTGCTGTGATTTTGAGATGTCCCCACTGTGGGATGAATAAAGGCATATATCATATCATATCATTTGGAAGATAACGTGTATGGTTCTGATAGATATGTTTAACCATTGGCCCGGAGCAACCCCTGATGGTTAAAGGATGAATCTGGGTCCATTGTGAGAAAGTTAACAGGACAGGAAAGCAGAAAGACATTTGCTGCATCTGCATTTTCTCATGAATTACTATATAATTGTACATCGTTACACTCAAAAATAACTATCTCAATCTTTGGTTGAAAAGGCCCACTCAGTGGAAAGTACTTCACACACTGCAGAGCCGACAGGCGGATTGAGGGTTCAAAAGGACGAGATTGGCATCAGTAAAACCATTTGTCTAAACCAGCACTAACAAGTTCTGAATTAAATCAAAGTGAACTTATGTTAGGAAATTGAGAAAGCGACACGCAACCCGCTGTGTTGTATTTAAATCAACTGCATACTGTTATGCACTGGAGGTTTGATCACAATCTTTCAGCTCGTTCAACCAGCGGGACTTCTGAGACAGAACGGTGTTTCTTTTCCCCCGAACGTGTTTTTGCTCCTCCGAACCTTCCGAAATGGAATCCTTCAGTTTGCAGATCGCGGCCTCCACACATGATCCCGGCCGGCTTCGCGTCCTGCTGTGAGTCTCCGCTCGGCCTTTCATTTATCCCAGCAACGAAAGAGGATACCAAATACGGGGTCACTTAAATAGAAAAAAAAGCATTCCACATTGTAGTTTTTCTCTGATGTTTCTCTCGCAGAGCTTCTATCTAAAACACGTGGCTTGAGGGGCAATGTTGTGCCCAGTTGATTTGAGCAATCTGCCAGAGATCTTGTAAATGTCAAATGAGACCTGCAGATTATCTGTGATCTATGTCTAGATTATAACCAAGAGCAGATTCAAGGAATGAAGGCTCTGTTTCTGGCTGTGTTATCTTAACCAGACTTTTTTTCTCCTTCTTTTTATCTTCCATTTAGTTACTACGACAGACAGATTTGTCTCTCTTTGTCAATTAGCAAAGCTCCGTTCATCCCATTTCCTCCCTAATCACTCCATCCTCTATCCATAGTTAACTAGCTCTAAATACATCAGTGAGCTAAGTTGTCCAGAAACGTTCCCGCTTCCCTGCAAAGACGTCACAATGAAACGTGGCCAACTTTTAAATAGGTACCAACTACATCATCTGAAACAGCCTTAACATAACCAGAACACCATATTTCTTTATTTACACTCTCATTTGCTCCGGCCTTTTAGTGTTGTACAAATAAGTTATAAAAGCTACGACAGTAATTTCAACATGAGCTAATCAAAACTGAGCCTGTTTGTGATGAATGCAGCGGATTATATTGCTTATATATGTCCACATCAGAAAGTGGCATCAAGCAATTTCACAAAGCTATATCTTTCTTTAATTTGCGCAATACATTTAAGGAATTAAGACCAATTAAACTAAAAACTGCACTGAGAAAGATATGGGAAAAGAAATTGACTGACATTAGAGTTAAATAAGGAATGTCAGGAGTCATATAAGATATATATATATATATATATATATATATATATATATATATATATATATATATATATTTGAAGCTCATTTTCAGGATAAAAACTCAAACTGTGGCATTGGCTCGTGTGGCGAAGCACATAAGCCGTGCAAGACCAAAAAGCAGACTCATTCATAGAGCCAACCAGAAAACTCCCCAGTCCAATAAAACCTAAAATGATTTAATAACTCCAGTTAGAGAGTGAAAGCCACAAAACGGTCATGTTTTCCTCTGTCTCTCCATGTCTTCATCCCCTCTGAACAGTGCGTTGCTCTCCTTTATGTTTTACCTCTGAAATGAAAAGGGACTGCTCCTGCATAACAATTCCCTCAGGGCTGCTAGTTATATTCACTACCGTTCAAAAGTTTTGTGTTTTCCATGAAAACTCACACTTTTCATTATCAAATGAATTGCAAAAGTAATAGAAAATATAGTCAAGACATTGACACGGTTAGGAATAATGATTTTTACTTTAAATATTATTTTTGTTCTTCAAACTTGTCGCTCAAAGGAAGGCCAGTTGTGTAGCTTCTCTCATCAGCATAACTGCTCTCAGCTGTGTTAACATAATTGCACAAGGGTTTTCTAACCCTCAACTAGTCTTCTAAGGCGATGTACCATGAGAATACTATAGTGATAGTTACTGGAGATGGGCCTCGATACACCTATGTAGATATTTCATTAAAAAACACCTAGAATAGTCATTTACCACATTAACAACGTATAGAATGTATTTCTGATTAATTTAATGTTGTCTTCTATGAAAAAAACAGAGCTTTTCTTTGAAAAATAAGGACATATTTAAGTGACCCTAAACTGTTGAACGGTAGTTTATATAGATGTTCTTACCCTTTGTCTTTCATATAGTGAGGTATTTGTGGTCCAACTAATATTCTAGCCCCTGGGCAGGCGCGCTAAGAGCCAGTTCCAGGTGTATAAGGAAATACTGCTGGGTTTGAATGGGGTCAGGGGTGAGGAGTTCAACTCTTTCAATAAATCAAAACAAGCTGTTGTGACAAGCTTCCCCTGCTATGACTGGGAGAGAAGTGTTGGCTGTATGAAATATGTCTTTCAAGTACAGAGTCGGAGGCCTTTGACCCGATGAGTGCAACAAAATGTATATGTTTAGGTGCCTTTCACTCTGCAGCTTAACAGCCAGTTTTCAGAGTGGCTGACAGCTTTATCCTCCAATTTAAGAACAGACAGAGATGTACCACATGATACATTGCAGATGCTCCTGACATGTTAACGTCCCATTGGTTAGAATGTGTTTCATGGTTGTATGGGTTGTATTTAGGATCGTAAATATGCCAGGTAATATTTCACTTCTGAAGAGGAACAAGATCAAAAGGAAGCTCCGTATAGACGGACTAAAAAACCGTGACACATGGTCAGTGAATCAGTATTTCACATCCCATAAAATAAACGTCATGACAACTCTCTGTGTGTTGCAAATGAATGCATCTTAAAGCAGTAAAAGCCAAGATGAATATGGATGAAATATCTATTTATTGACTTCCTAAGACACAACGCATACATGGAATTTGTTGTAAAGCAGAGGATTAACTTTACTTGACAGGCAGTAACTTTACTTAATAATACCGTGGGAGAGGGCTGAGATAGAATTACTAGTTTGCATTAAATGCATTAAAATGGCGAAACACAGAGTATTTGATCGATTAGTGTCTGACTTCTTTATCTCAAGGCTTATTTGGTTTCACTGTAAACAGGAACACCAGCTGCTCCTCTATTGTATTTCTGACAAAGGTGCTTCAAGGTGTTTTTTCTGCCTCCACAATTCAAGGATCATGAGTATTCAACCCTGCATACACCACTAGTAACCACAGGCCCAATCAACTAGCATGGACATATTGAGGATTATTCAGGCAGCATACTCTGGTTCTAATAACGTTATGTGAAAAACAGGAGAGAAAAAGTAGAACTCAACACATGTGGAAACCTCTGGTTCTGAACAGTGGAATAAATACTGAGTGCATTCTCTTTACCGGCCAGCAGGCTGCAAGAAAAAGTCTAATTGAATAGAAGTCTATGAGAAAATGACCCTTCTTCACACTGGATGTATCACCTTAATAAACATGGTACATGTGAGTTTTGCAATCGATAGTTTCAAGTGTTCTTCAATACAACATTATGTTCATAAAAAAAATGAAGGAGTTAGCGCAGTTTGCTTTAAGACGGGCTCACTATGATTGACAGGTCGCTGCTGCTACCGGAGCCCAAATATGGTAACGGCCAAGATGGCGGCAGCCGTAATCCAAGATTGCGACAGACGAATTGTCGAACTCGAGGCTTCAAAGCGGCAATTCACAAACCAATATGCGGCGTCAAAATGACCCTGTCCACTACATTTATACAGTCCTACGATAAAGCAAGGGGTCAGAAGTCCCTTTCACAGACGTGCCGTAACTCTGTCTCGCTGTTCTGTAAGAAAGGTACGGCGGCAGGTAGTTTATTTTGATAACATCTGCAGAGGTCTTATGTTTTAAATTAATACATATAGAACTAGAATGGGCACTCGGTAGAGCGCATACCTTCGCATATCAAAAGATTGAATTATGAACAATTTGGCACTAGTTTCACGCAAATCGGATGCCAATTAACCGAGATATCGCAAATTTACGTTTTTCTCCTTTTCGTGACCTTGACCGTGACCTTTGACCCAATCACTCCCAAAAACTAATCGATTGTTCCTTGGGTCATGACCAATCATCCCACCAAGTTTCATAAGAATCGGCTCAGTTTTGTCTGATTTAGACGAATAACAAGTGTTTCACCTTTTAGTGACCTTGACCTTGACCTTTGACCCAATCACTCCCAAAAGCTAATCGATTGTTCCTTGGGTCATGACCAATCATCCCACCAAGTTTCATAAGAATCGGCTCAGTTTTGTCTGATTTAGACGAATAACAAACGACCGGACGGACATATTCACAAATAAATACACGCCGGCCAAAACATTACCTTCTGCATTTTCAATGCGAAGGTAAAGATATTATAATAGAAAATATTAGGGAGAATCTTGATATCGTTATTCATGTATTATGAAGCATAGGGGTAATGTTTACTCTATGCAAATGTAAATGGCAATAATTAATGTATGTTCATGAGAGTGACTATGTTAGTATTATAGATCGACGAAGCCGGTTGAAATCCGTGACGTGACTTACAACAACAAGGGACTTTTATTGTGAAGGTGACTTCAATACTGGAAATAATAGACGGGAATTTTATTGTGAACATACTTGACCGGAAATGACGTTTTGACCCTGAGTGACAAAACTTCCGGAAAAAGAGGAATCGCCCTCTTCTATGTATCGCCCGAGGCCGGAAGGCTGAGGAAGACCACGGCCGTGAGCTTTGATTGTTTGTTTTACACTTCTTGACATTAAATGTTGATAACTTAATTCACGCGCATCCGGAAGCCTGTTTTCCACCATCTGCGAAGTGCCCTGTTTCAGAATACCTTACAGCAGCGACTTGCATCCTAAGGAACAATGGAAGGTGAATTGATGGTTGAGGACCTCTATTCAGGTATAAGGTACTCTCTGACCTTGTTTTCTACTTAATTTGCTGCCATTCTTGGTTGCAGTAGGTTTGCTGCTAATTTTTAAATCTCCCAGTGGTTGGGGAGCACAAAATAGTCAAAAAAGGCAAACCTCTGTGGGTCCGTCTGTGAGTATGCGCTTAGCGTATCTCGAGTAACGGTCATCCGATCTACTTTACGCTTTGGCATTGCTGGGGCCCCACAGGAGTGCCCGAATTTAGTGCAATTTGGACACGCAACATATTCGATATCGATATACGTTGACTTAACGAGCGAACAAGGAGGCGCAGTGTTAAGTACAAGCTCCTGAAGAACACGGGACATTTTTATAAGCCGACACCCAAATTAAGCGTATCGTTTAGCGTTGATATGAGATGCAAAACATACAAAATAATAATGTGTATTTTTTGTCATTGCGTTTCAAAATCACCCATTTCAGCATTTTCAGTTCAAACACAGGATAATATTTGTCAGTGCGTTTAAAAATTTGAAAAATTAACACTGAAAAGAATTCTAGACTGTTTTTTCATCTTCCACTACAGTGGTTTATGTTTGGCTGCGAGGATGTTTGTCTCTACTCCAGTCAAATAAATACTTCTACAAAATGTAATATTAAAAAGAAATGACAACCATTAAAAAAGTTACAGCACAGAGGTGTCATGCCAATTTAAATCCAGGACTTGATCCAGGTTTGGCCCGGGCGCCTCGTCCCTGCCTGCTCCCTTCCCTACGCAGTGTGTGGTGGGTCTGGTCTGGGTTTTAATGGTGCTGTATGACATGTGTGTACTCATGTCAGCGACTGCCCCAAACAGTTGTAAACTGGCTGTTTATGAGGGTGAGGTGCTGTGAAAAAAGCACCACGTTTCTGACTTTCACACCATCTGGGGTAGAAAAAAAGCAACAGAGGGCAAGCGACCGCAGTGATGTAGTTCTCAGAGTGTAAACACACTGGAGGGATGTTGGCCAGTTATGTGTAAGATTTGGCCTGGGAATAGGAACGTCCATTCAATCAGCTATAACGCTGAGCCTAACATGGTACACACAGGGGCAGTTAAAGCATGGTTTGTATACAAAAATGCATTTGATAGTCATCTAGTTAAGGTTTTAAAAAAAATCCCTAAATCCTCTTATGATTGCTTGTTAAATTAATTTAATTTTGTTCAAAATTGCTTTTAATGTGTAATTGTTTGCTCTGTATGTTCTTATTTGCTTTTATCGTTTGTTTTATCGTAATTTATAATGCATAGCTTTTAGGTTTTACTTTTTCTTTTAATTATGTGTTGTAAAGCGTCTTTTCAGCACCTGGAAAAGCGCTATATAAATCGAATGTATTATTATTATTATTATTATTATTATTATTATTATTATTATTAATTTAAATAATCTAATTCCAGTATAATGTACAGTATATTCTGCACCAGTCTTTTGAAGATGTTTATACTGAGGGACATGCGCCATACATTCATGAGGGATGTGCTCCATAAGTTTTATGGCTTCCTCATTCAGTCCAATGAAAATATTAGATTTTGTGCATCATTTTAGAAAGAATTCCAACATCAAAGATCTATTTATGATCCTTAGAAACGTTTCGTTTGAAAAGGTCTGCGGGCTTGAACAGTTTGGCTGCATCGCGCGCCACCAGAGCATAGCAGTGATGACAGCATCATTAAAATGTTAAAAACTGCTCTTTTTTCTCATTATATAATATTATTTTCAGATAGCATGTATAGCATCAGATGCTGAAGGTGACTGTGCACCAGAAAGCGCTTACAAAACACCTTTCACAAGTTACGTCATTTTTTATTTGACTGTTATACATATAAATGTAAATGCGGTCCAGTCCGTACACGGTGCTGACTCTCAAACTGCAGCCGGGTATTAAGTGACCATTTCCCCACTCCAGTACCGACAGCTCCCCACACACTGACACGTCAAGGTGCTCCGTGTGAGTTACGATTTCATGTCGACGTCTGTCACGAGCCGCAGCTCTACTCATTCCCGTCTTCCCACCACACTAAACAGCTCACTAACCCAGCGGTATTCACTTTAGCGCGGCCCGAACAAACTAAATGGGCAAAATATCCAAAGGTGAACTGTAATTGTCTGTGAAAAGAGTCAAACATGTCTATGTACAGTAACCGCCAGAGCCTTGTCAACCACACTGGCAATTACACCACCGCAGATATTTAAATTTGTGGTTGGCGAGCCGAGTTTGAGGGGAATCGTGATGCGCTGAGCAGCTCGGGGGTTGAGTAACATCGATGCATTCAAGTTCAGCATGAAAGAGGGGGAGGGCAAGAATTAGTAAGAGCCGACAGAAATGAAGCCCTCGGCCATCAGCGATATGTAAACACATCGTTTTATTAAAGTTAAGAGTGCCAGGGTATGGCAGAGATTATAAAGGGAACGTGGGTTGAGATTGTATACATGGGTTGGGTTACTGTACCTATAGAGCGCAGCAATAACCGCTTCCATATGCCTGTCTAAACATATGGCGCTTTTTAAACGTCATCATTTATGTTGAGTGATGGCCGTGGTATTTCAGACAAACAGACGGGGTGGAGAAAGGACAAATTTCTAGGAGGTATTTACTTAAAATACAGTAAAGTATAGCGAGGCATGACAATAGCCTCCAGTCAGAGCGGCGTAAGAGTGGGCGGCGGTTTGGTTACACATCGGAAAAACTGGAAGAAACCTTCATTTCTACACTTATGGATACAAGCAGAGCGCTTTACTTCAAGTTACTCCTCCAGAAATACTGCCGGCCAGTTGAGATTTCAAACGCTCCCCGACAGAGTGCAAGAACTGGCAAGTCTCATCTGACAGAAATCTGGAAAGCTCGCCAAATTCCCAAACCTCTGTCAGAGCCTTTTTGTTTTACGATTGTTGCATGTAAAGGTCAGCAAAGGTCGAGGTAATGGTTCTGTTACCCAACTGACACCTTTTGAGTTGAATCGAGCACAGAGGCTGACGGCTATCCAGGGAAAACTGGGATAAAGAGCGTTGTGTTGCATGCTATGCGTCTTATTCCATAAATCTCGCAACGCCCACGTAATAGTAAATAAACTTCTGGGTGGTCATCGTGGGCGTGCGCTACAAAAACACAACGCCGTTGCAAGAGGCTCTTATCATCTGGCTCACTTTCTCTTTGATCTCGTCTCGCGGCTCTTTGAAATGAAGCTGGAATTGCAGTCTGAAGAAAAAAAAATGTGTGAGCTGCAGACGGATCGTAAGACCCTAAAACTAAAAAAATGAAAGCCAGTGCACGGTGGCGGACGAAGAAAGGCAGCAAGTGTGCAGCGAGAGAGACGAGCGAGACATAAAGAGGTGTGTGTTCCTCGGGGCTGACCAGTGACCACTGGTGTTTGTTTGACTTGAACCTCTCTGACCGCCACTCTGACCAGACCGCTGCACAAACACGGCTCCTCCAACAGAGAGAGCTGGGAGGCAAAGGCCTCATCCTGGTGGGACTGGAGACAACCAAATAATCTGTATCTTAGAGCTCATATTTATTTGATTAGATATTATATATATTATATTATTTGATTGTTTTATCTTATATGTTGACTGTTGATTTTGTTGGATTGTTGTTGTTTTGTGTGTCTATATTATAATGTGTACACACCAGCCGCCAACTCACATTAGATAGATAGATAGATAGATAGATAGATACTTTATTAATCCCCGAAGGGAAATCTGTCATCACAGTAGCAGCAATAAATAAATAAACTAAACACACAAGAATAAAATATAAAATATAAAAAAAACAGGGATGAAAGATATAGATGTATACAAGTAAAAGTAAAATATAAAATACAAAATTAAATTAAATATAGACAGAGTGTGCAAAATGCAAAGTGTGTGTATGTGTGTAGTGCAATTGGAATGTGTGAAGTGTACATTCTTTGTGTGTCTAAAACATGTAGCTAATACATTCTTCTGATTCTGATATGAAGTCATATATAGGAGGATTGACGACGAGTTTTAGGATTTTTTTGCTGACTAATTTCAATTAATCTCAAAATACTTCCTCACAAACAAACTGCCTCTCTTATTGTGCTA